>CM021103.1:557737711-558222288 GCA_007115665.2 Sequoiadendron giganteum
ACTGAGAATTCAGCTAATGGAGAATCTTCCAAAGATCAAGAAAGATAAGAAAAATTCTTTCAAATATGGTAATCTACTTTTGTGTTTATTTTGCTATTTCTTGGGTGAAGTTTTAGGAGTTGGAAAAGATCATTGGAAAAAGGAAAAACCAGTAGCCGCACATATCAAAGGTCTGTTGTACAATTTTGCAGATACCAAAAAAAAGAATGCAGCCATGTGGGGATACTTTAAAAGTTTTCAGGCTATGATGCAAGCAAGGGAGAGGATTCCTACCACTATTGTAGAGAAGTACAAAGATTCAATTTTCTTCATGGTGGATGTTGATCAGTGTATTATGGAAGCTATTGATCCAAGAACTATCTAGATCATGCCTATGGGGTATGAGGTTAAAGAGAACATTTTGGAGATGTATGCACAAGACCTGCTAAGCAAACCTCTGGATCTGGCGAAAGAAAGGTTCGGTACCTATGCAGAAAAGGAAATATAGGTTCATAATGAGCTTAGGAAACCTGTGGTTACTAAAAGAGTCATAAAATAAGTTGAAGTCCTTGTAGAGAGTATGGGCATATCTGTAGATCTATTAAAAGAATCTAGACAGAAAAGGGAAGAAGCTGAAGCAGCAAAGCAAGCAGCTAAGGAGGTAGCTAAAACTCAATTAGTTGGTCTGGTAGCACAATCTTCTCAAGTTAGAACAGCTAGAAGTTGTACATCCCATTTAGCTCCTACAATAAAGTCCATCCCTGTAAAAATTGAAGCCAAGGGATCCAGAAAAGAAGGCAAAAAGAAGAGCAAAAAAGTTTATATGGTAGTTTATGATGATGAGGAAACTGATTCTAGTGAGGATGTCAAAGAAATTAAACATCAAGGCACCAAGGCAACAACCATCACAAAGGAAAACCCTCCAGTGAAGATGTTGAAAAAAAGAAAAAGACAAACACTGATAGTTCATCTATGTCAGTTGCACAAGTTGAAAATGCATTAGTCTAAGATGGTAATCTCAAACCTTTTTGTAAATGGTATGATTCTTTTGATAATTCTGATAAAATAATTCTTGAAGAAGCAACAATAACAAATTTGAATGTTTTCAGCAAAGTTTTGATTGAAATTATGCATAGTCTGCCCAAAAGTCTATATGACATTCTGGAAATGAGGAGACTTAATGCCATAACAGAAGAAGAATAGATGAGAGAAAGATTTCTTGCAAAATTATGTCTAGTGATGTCTATGGATGACATGAAGGCACTCTTGAACAAGTCCCAAAAGAAATTCAAAAGAAAAACAAGGGTTAACAAGCTAATGATTGGTCTAAATGATGAATTCACAAAAGAAACAGAGAAAATTATGAGAGAAATACTGTTGAATGAGAGAATTGATGTTGTATCTAAAGAAACTCATGTTGATGATGCCCCATTAGGTCTAGAAAAGGAAGCAAAAGAAGAAAATTTTGGTACAACTAAGGATTCTCAGATTACTCTTGCAGAGGACAACACATGAACTCCTATGGAAGTTGAGCTACCTAGAAATGTATCAGTTGAGAAAGGGAAGATACCTGAAGGTAAACCAGACCCTGTAACTTTGGAAGAAGTGATTGAAGAAAAGAAAGATGATGTAAAATCAATCCCAGGTGAAGCAAGATACATTGCTGAGGCAGTGAAGAAATTTCTGGTTGAACAGAAAGAAGAATTGGATCCGGAATTGATTGAAGGTCCCATTGACTTGTCCACCTTAATTCCAATCCAGAAGATGAATGTAGCTTCGTTTGCTCAAGCACAAGCCAGAGAAGAGCTACTAAAGTCACACATTGAAGATAGTGAACTACTAAATCTTGCATCTAGAGTATTGGAGAAGATAATGCCATCCTATGTGAAAGATTTGACTGGTTCCTCCTCCAATGAATTGAAAAATATTTTCAACTCAGTTAGTACACACTTTGAGTCACTAGAAAAATCTGCTATGATGAAAGTACAAAAATAATTTGATGTCAAAAGGTTCAATGGATTGAAGGTATTGATTGTTAAAGATAAAACTATTTTAGCCACTTGTGTAAAGAATGTAAAGAATGCTTTATCAGAAGGTGGTAAGATCTACAAATCATTTTTGTTGTTTTCAAAATTCACTTAAGCTAATGACAAGAAGATCAAAGATCTGGAAAATCAGCTAAGTACTATTTCTAATGCTTTTCATCCTCTAACCGGTGGTGTTGGGAAGACAGAAGGTGAAGTGATGTCTTTGCTCACCAAAATAAAAATCTTAAAACATGAAAATGATAACATTGTTGCCAGATCATGTGAACTCAAAAGCATAATTGGTCCTAAAATTGAGATAATGTCAAGCACCCTAAAGGAAGGAGAGGACACTATGGCAGTTAGTGATTCGACCAAATTGGAATTGGCAGAGACACAATCCTACCTGGTCTATGGACACATAACAATCATGGAGAGTCTCAAAATATTTTGGGACACAAATTTGATGCAGCTGAAGAAAAATTTTGTAGATATTTTTCAGTTTATGTAAGTTTGAGAAGCATTTTTTGTAAAATAGTTTTGTTTGATCCATTTTGGTATGCACACCCATCCCTTTTCCATTTATGTCAAAGGGGGAGAAGAGTGGAGTGAAAAAATCTTAATCATCTCAAGGGGGGAATTGTATTTTTAGAATTTTGGAGATGGCAGTGTAGTCTATCTTGGTACTAATCCAACACTTGCTCATTTTTCACTAAGTGTTGCCATCAATGCCAAAGGGGGAGATTGTTGGCAAGAGACACTGTAGTATCACTTGATGTTTTCATTGACGACAACTCAAATTTATGATTAGATATGCACACTATCATTCAATCACACTAGCAGACAAATTGAAGATTAATCAAGAAGAACAGAGTATCTGCTAGCACAGTGTTCATTGATCTATATGAAGTTTTCATGTTATTATTTTGTGTTGCGCATATCAAGAAATGATTATTGGCATATTATCTCTATTAATATTGAAGCACAGTGGCTTGTATCAATTCATGTGGAAGTTAGAAGATCTGGTTGGCTTATTCTCAGTCTTTCTTGTATTGAAGCTGACTTTATGAATGCATTATGTAATGAATGTATAAGGATCAATTAACTAAAATTTTTCATGCTTGATTATGTTTGTTTGGGTCCCCTCTATGTCTTAACCAACTTTGGAGGAGGCACATAAAGATTTAATTAAGGATCTAGCCAACAGTTGTAATTATTTTTGTGTTCTATTGAAGCCGACAAAGTGTAATTGAATTCTATGTTGCAGATATATATATATATAAGATCATATGTATCATTTTGTATGATGCATGAAGTGTGTGGTGATGCGAATTGTGAGTTAGAGTAGAGAAAAATAGCAATAAATATTAGTTTCACTTGCCCATAGATAATTTGTTGTGCAAGTGTGAGAAAAACAAAGCAGAAGTGCAGAAATTAGTCTGCAGGACAGAAGATTGTATATTGTGCCTAATTGGAACTGTAATCAGGAATATTTAGATGCTATTTATCGTAGTTCAAACTCTCATATGGTTTTAATCTGATTGTCTTTTTTAAGGAAGTGAGCCTTCCCTTTGAGTAGTGAGCCTAGGCAATGTGCCTGAATGCAAGTTCATTCCCCTTATTTTAAACTTCATTTGAGTATACTCAGATTAACTTGTGGATTGGCCATCCACTGCGGTTTTTCCCCTAACAGGGTTTTCACATAAAAATCCTTGTGTTATGGTGGTGTGTTCATTTGCTTCATGTTTATGCATTATGGTTGAATGTTAATGATTTGAAGATAAAGGTTAATAAAGTTAATTTTTGCACAACACTGATTCACCCCCCCTCTGAATGTAGCTTGTTTCTAACATACCCATTTCAAGAAATTGATCCAAAGCATGTCAAAAGCCTTTCCAAAATTAGTCAAGATCAAGAATTTGTATCTCCAAGATACTAAAATGATCTAATGGACACTCTCCTATCTATACAAGATGTCACAAATGATGATCATATCCATATAGCACATACTCCTCCATCTACCAATGAGATGCTTTCTTTGGATGGACATGTGGATGATTTTCATTCAAAACAAGAGTCTCATACTCTTGATATCATTACCAAGGAACAAGAGTCTCCTACTCTTAACATTTTTACACATGATCAAGATATCCAAAAATCTAGAGGCATATCAAAAAGGGGTCATGAATAAGGCTCCTAAAGAAGTGGTGAATCAAAAACATCCTATGAAGGCATATCAAAAATGAATCATGAGGAAGATTGTTATGTGGATAGTGAATCATCAACACCTCTTGAAGAAGCATTAAAATCTGATATTTCACAAGATCAAGCCAAAGATATCAATCAGGAAGTTATCCCATAGATGGAGGATCCTATCACTTATAAACTTGGATCACTTACCTTTTTTAGGGAAAGCTATTTTATCGATAAATAAGCTATCACCTTTGAAGATCCATGAAAAAGAAGAGAAGGATTAGAATCTCATTTCCAAGGTAAATCATATCCTATTGCAAGTAAATTTTTTGAATAGATGAATTATCAAGGCAAAGGATTAGTTCTACATGAACACGGTATCCTAGAATCAATGTAGATTATTGGCAATCCTAAGTATCAAGGTCTTGGTTATTCAAAAATTAAGGGATCTAAACATATCAATGATACCTCTATAAAAATGGGGGTGACTTCATCTCAAGAAAAAATTTCCATAGGGAGCATGAAGAATCCTTATGATGAAACTAATGCCAATACTACAACTCACCACATCATGAATCTTCATCCACACATTACCCCATCTACGAAGTGGGATCAACATCAAAAGAAAGATTTGAATCGAAGCACATAGAACGTTATCAAAGAAAAAGAAGTAGCTAAGAAGCACAAAGGACAACTCAAATACAAGTGGATACCAAAGAATACAAAGAATGATTATCCCTATCAAACTCCATTAGTCAGAGAAACTATGGGGAAAAATAAACAAGGGAAAAGTATCCATCAAAGATGTCCACAAAGGAAAATGAAAGCTTCTCAAGTAATATACAAAACATATCGAGCATTTGGTCCTAATTTGACACACTTCTGTATCCACCCATTATTGCTCATCTTCCCAAGTTTGGAGAGTCAAAGGTTCCAAGTTGTCAACCAATAAATCTCTTGTTCTTAAACACACAACACCATCCATGCCTCCACACATGATATCTAATTCTCACATTGACCATGATTTGGAAACAACCCTCCATCATAAGGATTCAAAAGGCCCACTCTATTGCGATGTGTGCATAAAGACAAAGTTAACTTTAGTATCAACAAAGCAAATCAAGAATCTCAAAAGTTGCATTCAAGTGCACGTATCTTGGCAAAGCAACTTCTTCAAGTAGGATATCAATGGAAAATTATGAAAAAGGCATCAAAATTAGCACCACCAAGTGATTCAACATAAGCTTAAAATATTTTAGAAAAAAATCCAAAAAAACTCAAAAAATATATAAAAATCCAAAAAAAAAAATCATGAAAATAGTAAAAACAAAAATCATCCTCTAGTGAAAACCACTATGGTGGCACTTTGGACAAGTACCATGATGAAAACCTGAAAAAAAATGCGTCATGTGGAGAATTGAGCATCTGTGTACGCCAGTTTAATTTAAAGCATCTCATCCCATCCATAATAAATCCAGCATTCCATCCATCTCATTCATAATAAATCCATTCATCCACAAACCATTTATCCAATCCATTTTCATCCATCTCCATCCATCTTCCAAACTATCTTGATCTTGACATTGTTTGGTGTACACTTTATACTTTCTTATGGTAAACATCTTGACATGGGTTATTTTCATTGACCATATCCTACCCAATATTATCTAAGCCATGAAGCATTATCCAAATGAGAATCCTCTATTCTAACACCTTACCTTATCACAAGATAATCCTTGGAATCATTTGTATTCTTACCATATCCATCCACCCATCCACCTATCCAAGCATCCATCCATGACATTCCATACATTGCTAGAAACTGGGGGCAAATATTTACATCTTGCTTCAGGAATAAATCTTGATCTATATCTTCCAACTTATGTGGTGATCCGAACATGGTGAACGTGAAATCAAATTGGTCAAAGCATTTATGAGCCAAAAATCCAAATCACAAGCCCATGGCATATTTTGACAAGACGATGTTCCTTATCAAGCTTTATCTTTCATCAAACATCAATCCAAAAAATCAATATCAATTGCATCTAATGTGTAATTCAACGTCACATCAAATCATCAAATTTTTTTTGTTCCAAATCAAGCTTCAAAATCTTGATCAGTCAAATCAATCCATCATCATCTCGAAATATCCTTCCCAATCCTCATGTTGCTTAACACTATCATTGCATTGTTGTGTATCCTCAACAATGTTTCATCATCAATCTTTCAATCTGATCAATCGACCTTAGCTTGGTTTTCAACAAAATCCCAAAGTATATCATTGATATCATATCATATCCATATCCAAATCGTCAAAATCATGCAAAAATCCAAAAAACAGGTCAAAATGTAAGAAAACGTCAAAAACATGGTATCCAAACTATGTCATCTTTGAGCTTCATCATAGGAAAGGCTAATCCTTGATCCCCCCCCGAGACACAAAATCCAAAACCATTCATAAAATTTCATAAAACACAAAAAAATTTAAAAAATTGAAAATCAAAACATTTGTAAAACATCTTGAAAATCCCAAAAACAACCTTGAAACATTGTAAAATACCAAAAACATTCAAAAAAACCAAAAAATTTGTAGTTGTCCGATTTCGCTTTCACTCACAATAAACATCCTCTCATAATAAATCGATCGTCACCATCAAATTTTGGAAAAACAATCAGATGCAAGTTTAGCAGTTAAAAGTGTGTTCTCAAACATCAAGGTCTGAAGTCTAGGTCAATAGGTAAATAAGTTGGTCAACTCTTGGTATCACTAGCCCATCATCCAGTCAATCTCATCATCATTTGATAACATCATGTCCTAGGATGAATCCTTCCTACAATGGACATCGACATTAGACACCACCGTAGTTTAGTCTTGGCTAGCAGTATGAAGAACATTGACTTGTTTGTGTACTTGATCTTTATCTTGTTGATTCATCTTATTGTTCTCATTCCAGTGACCTCTCGATGATGTCTAATCAAAATATTTAGAGAGAAAGGAATGGGGCATTGATGAGGGTGCAATCTGAGACACAAAAAATCACACAGAAAAACTAACAAATCTTATTATTTTCAAAGTATGAAATTCCTACATGCAGAGGATCTCAAATCCTCGAGCTTTGCAATACATGCAAATTACAGAAAGAAACTACAGAAATTCCCCTATTCGCAGCATGCGACCTTCTTTCCCAAAAAACTGCCTAAAAGAAACAGTAACTCACCCATAAATAGCCCGTTTCTTTGTTTGGAGCCAAAAACGGGATTCAAATTATGCACCAACTTTCGGAAGCCCTAACTCAAGATCTAACTATCAGATCTTCAATGATAATACCTTTTCGGAAAGCTCTCGCGAAGATCTCTTGCCAAAAAGTGGGGCCTAAAAGCTAACCACTTTCGTATTCCGCCAATTTTTCAGGCCCATCCAGAGCCTCTAAGTACCTCAAAATTAGCTCCGAAGATTTCATAAGGCAAAAAGTAGAAATTGAAACTTGAATAACTTTTGAACCGGAAATGCTCTTGATCTGATTCTTTCACCAAAGTGTTTATTATTATGTCCTGAAGCTTCCCTTAAATTTTTGTCTCCTCATGCCTTCAAATTCATACCTGCTAAAAATAGCAGTTGAGCAGAAAAAGCAGAAAAGCAGTTCTGAAAGTTGGGAATTCTTCTTCGACGAAAAGGGTATCCAGAAATGCAAAAACATCTACAAAAAAAATCTAAATGAAAGTAAATATATTTTTGGGTGATGTAGGATTGCCCTTACACCACTGGATGCTCCTGCATCAGACACCCAGGGTAATTTGAAAAGTGACTCCGTCACTTCTTAGATGGTTGAGGAAAACCCAAACGGTCAACCTCTACCTTGGACAACCAGGATGAATCTTCCACAGGCCTTCCTTTCCACTTCACCAGATATTCTTCATATTGCCTATTTCTGGTATTGCTTCCTACACGGCTATCCAAGATTTCTTCAATCTCCTCCTTTTCTGAAGTAGGTGCTGGAATACCGCACTGTTCCATTGCTGGTACTTCCTCTGCGCCACCCTCATGATATTCTATCAAATCTGCAATGTTGAACACAGGGGAAATGTTGAATCCATCTGGCAACTCTACCTCATATGCGTTCCCTGAATCACGCCTCTTCAAAATTTTACAGGGACCGAACTTCTTCATCTTCAATTTGTTATAGGTTCCTACTGGAAACCTTTCTTTCCTCAAGTGGACCATCACTTCATCACCAATCTAAAACTCCTTATACCTCCTCTTTTGATCTGCCTTAGCCTTATACTGCATATTCATCTTGTTAATGTGTTCTTTTACCTTCTCATGCATATTCTTGATGTGTTCTGCAAAGTCTTCAGCTTCAGCACTTGTCTTCTTCTCTTGGTCCATCTTCCTCAATTCTGGAGCAGTCCTAGGACTACTTCCATACACAATCTGGAACGGTGATCTACCAGTGCTTCTATTGACAGAATTGTTGTAAGCGAATTCTGCCTGGGGTAAGATCAAATCCCATCCCTTTGGTTTATCTCCTACCAAGCATCTCAGTAGGTTACCCAAACTCCTGTTCACAACTTCAGTCTGCCCATCAGTCTGGGGATGGTGTGCAGAACTAAACTTCAACTCTGTTTTCAACTTCTTCCACAAGGTCCTCCAAAAGTATCCAACAAATTTTGTGTCACGATCTGAGACTATACTCTTTGGCAAACCATGTAGCCTCACCACCTCTTTGAAGAACAAGTCAGCAATGTGGACTGCATCATGGGTCTTCTGGCATGGGATGAAATGTGCCATCTTCGAAAACCTATCAACCACCACAAATACTGAATCATTCCCTCTCTGTGTCCTTGGCAAACCAAGAACAAAGTCCATACTTATATCCTCCCACGGCCTCTCTGGTACAGGTAAGGGCTGATACAACCCTATATTCTGACTCACTCCTTTAGCCATTTGACATACCCTACAACTCTGCACAAACTTCTTCACATCTTGTGATAACTGAGGCCAATAATAATGCTCACTGATAATGGAAATGGTCTTATCCCAACCAAAATGTCCTGCCATTCCTCCACTGTGCTTCTCCTTTATCAGATTCTCCCTCATGGAACTCCTCGGAATACATAATTGACTTCCCTTAAACAACATGCCTTCTTGAATTAGGAAATCCAACCACTTTGTCCTATCAACTGTAACAGGTTCCTTGCAAGCTTTCCAAGCCTCTGCAAAATCAGGATCATTTGGGTACAATGTCTTGAGTTCACTGAACCCAACCACCTCAATCTGCATTTCTATCAACAATGTATGCCTCCTACTTAAGGCATCTGCAACCCTATTTGACTTCCCACTCCTATGCTTTAAAACAAATGTATAACTCTGCAAAAATTCTACCCATTTCATATGCCTCTGATTTAATTTTCCCTGACTACTCAGGTACTGCAATGCTTGATGATCAGTATACATAACAAATTCCTTCGGCAACAAATAATGCCTCCATTTCTTTAATGCTTGAACTATTGCATAAAATTCTTGGTCATATACAAAGTACTTTCTCTTTGCATCATTTAACTTTTCACTGAAATAGGCAATGGGCTTACCTTCCTGGCTTAACACTGCTCTAATGGCACAACCACTAGCATCACAATCCACTTGAAACACCTTATTGAAATCCGGGAGAGCCAAAACAGGTTGTTCTGTCACCTTCTGCTTCAATAGATCAAAACTCCTTGCTGCTCCAGTGCTCCACTTGAACTCTTTTCTATCCCCTCTCATTGTTTCAGTTAGGGGTGCACAAATACTACTGAAGTTTCTAATAAACTTTCTGTAAAAACTGGCCAAACCATGGAAAGACCTCACCTCAGTAGTAGTTCTTGGGGTAGGCCATTCCAGAATAGCCTTCACCTTCTCTGGGTCCATCTTGAGACCTTCTGTCGAGACAACAAACCCCAAGTACACTAACTCCTTCTTCACAAAACTACACTTCTTCAGATTAATCAGCAATTTCTCTTCTCTTAACTTCTCAAAGACTCTACCAATATGCATTATATGCTCATCCAGTGACTTACTGAATATCAAAATATCATCTAAATACACAATAACAAAGCTTCCTAGGAACTCTTTCAGTACCTCGTTCATGAGCCGCATGAATGTGCTCGGTGCATTGGTTAGCCCAAAAGGCATGACTAACCACTCGTACAGGCCCTCTTTGGTCTTGAAGGCGGTCTTCCATTCATCTCCCTCTCGAATCCGAATCTGGTGATATCCACTCTTCAGATCAATCTTTGTGAAGTACTGAGCTCCACTCAAACAGTCCATCAGGTCATCCATCCTTGGCAGGGGAAATCTATACTTGATTGTTATCTTGTTTATGGCCCGAGAGTCTGTACACATCCTCCATTCCCCATCCTTCTTTGGTGCTAGTACTGCAGGTACTGCACATGGACTCAAACTCTCTCGAATCAAACCCTTTCTCAACAACTCCTCAACTTGTCTGTTTAACTCCTCATTTTCTGCAGGAGTCATTCTATGAGCTGCCTTATTCGGCAAACTGGCTCCTGGGATCAAGTCAATCTGATGACTGATCTTCCTCATTGGTGGTAAACCCTCAGGTACATTATCAGAAACAATATCCTGAAACTCATTCAATAACCCAGAAACTTCTACTGGAACCTTCTCACTACCCTCCTTATCCATTTTAGGAATCAATGCATAACACACACGCTCATGTTTTATGCCTTCTAAAAATTTCCTTCCATCGACATAACAAATTCTAGCACTACTGCATACCTTTTCTTCGGCCTTCTTCAGGGGTTTCAACTTATGGCGGACTCCACCCTTCATCAGGGAATAAGTGTTTGCATGGCCATCATGTACAGCTCGCCTGTCAAACTGCCACGGCCTTCCCAACAACATGTGACATGCATCCATGGGGATGATATCACAGAGTACCTCATCACGATAGCTTCCGATCTTGAACTTCACCAGGCACTGCTCATTGACTAGAACTTTGTGGTCTTTCTGCAACCAGGCAATCCGATATGGATGTGGATGCCTTTCCCTCTTCAGCTTCAACTTTGTAACCATTTCTTCTGACACTAGATTATCAGTGCTCCCACCATCAATAATGACATCACAACATTTGTCTTCACACTTGCACCTTGTGCGAAACAAATTCTTCCTCTATTCTGGCTCCTTCTCTTCAGTCACCAAGGCTCTTCTAACCACTAGGGCTTCTCCCCTTTCAGCATCATCTGAATGCTCAGATTGAGCCTCCTCATCTACATGCGCAACTCTTGCACAACCTTCTGGCCTTTTGTCTGTCCTTCCTTGGTATTGTGGACATTCATAGGCTCGATGCCCTTCTTCACCACATCGGAAACAAGTTCCTCTGAAACCACCTCTTCCAGGTCCTTGCCCAAATCTTCCTCATCCTCTACCTCTTTGATCACCACCATTCTGATCACGTGGGCGGTAGAAGTTATCATTCCTCTGGCTTCGACTGGTACCCACATCTTCATTTTTCTTCTCATCCTCATTTCGGCTTCCAAAAGATCTTCCGCTACCCCTTCCGCTTTGACCTCCTCGTCCTTTTTGCTTGCTATCAAATCTCTTGTTCAGCTTCTCTTCAACTCTCAGCGAAAATTGGTAAGCATCCTCAATGGTGGCCATTCTGACCAGGCTTAACTCCTCTTGAATGCTCGGCCGTAACCCATTAAGATAACGGGCTACCTTCTCCTTGTTGGCCTCTGCATGTCCCGTTCTGATGATCATCTTGTGAAAATCTTCTGTGTATTCTTTCACAGATCTACTTCCTTGCTTCAACCCTTGCAATTTCTTCAATAGATCTAACTCATAGTCCATTGGCATGAACTGCTTCTTCAGTTTCTCCACCATGCGATCCCATCTGGTGATCTTTCCCTTTTCTCTCTTATTTCTTTCTAGTTGGACCTCTTTCCACCAGATACTGGCATGGCCCTTTAGCTTTGTTTTTGCAAACTTAACCCGATCTGGGTCCTCTACTTCTTCATACTCGAAATACTCTTCCAACTCATTGATCCAATCAATCAACTCTTCCGGGTCTAGACTTCCGGAAAAACTGGGAACTTCTACTCTAGGTCTTTTTCCGATCTTCGAAATGGCCCTTATCAGCCGCATTTGATCTTGATCAATAGCTTCTTCTTCCTCTTCTACATCTGAATCTTCCACCTCTTCTTCATCCTCACTTTCTTCTCCCCTTCTCGGGTTTACCCCTCTTCTTAACTCTCTTTGTAATGCATTTATTTGTCTCTGGAGGGCTCTGAAACCCTCAGCCGCTAATGGATCTCTTCCACCAGCATTTCTGGCACCACCTCGCCTACCGCGCCACTCTTGGAGGCATCTTGAATATCTTGAACCCACAACCACAGTCCTGGTGCGAACTGCCTCACGATCGGCGATCTGTCCACACGCTCAAGAAAACCCGCTCTGATACCACTTGATGAGGGTGCAACCCGAGACACAGAAAATCACACAGAAAAACTAACAAATCTTATTATTTTCAAAGTATGAAATTCCTACATGCAGAGGATCTCAAATCCTCCAGTTTTGCAATACATGCAAATTACAGAAAGAAACTACAGAAATTCCCCTATTCGCAGCATGCGATCTTCTTTCCCCAAAAACTGCCTAAAAGAAACAGTAACTCGCCCATAAATAGCCCGTTTCTTTGTTTGGAGCCAAAAACGGGATTCAAATTATGCACCAACTTTCAGAAGCCCTAACTCAAGATCTAACCGTCAGATCTTCAATGATAATACCTTTTCGGAAAGCTCTCGCGAAGATCTCTTGCCGGAAAATGGGGCCTAAAGGCTAACCACTTTCGTATTCCGCCAATTTTTCAGGCCCATCCGGAGCCTCTAAGTACCTCAAAATTAGCTCCGAAGATTTCATAAGGCAAAAAGCAGAAATTGAAACTTGAATAACTTTTGAACCGGAAATGCTCTTGATCTGATTCTTTCACCAAAGTGTTTATTATTATGTCCTGAAGCTTCCCTTAAATTTTTGTCTCCTCACGCCTTCAAATTCATACCTGCTAAAAATAGCAGTTGAGCAGAAAAAAGCAGAAAAGCAGTTCTGAAAGTTGGGAATTCTTCTTCGACGAAAAAGGTATCCAGAAATGCAAAAACATCTACAAAAAAAATCTAAATGAAAGTAAATATATTTTTGGGTGATGTAGGATTTCCCTTACACCACTGGATGCTCCTGCATCACAAACTGAAAAAGCTTAGCAAAGATGTACATAGCCATACCAAAAGCAGGCCACCGGATCCTCCACCAATCAGCAACATGATCAAAGAGAGTAACTTCCCTTAACCACATTAGTTGGAACTTAAATGAAGAATTCCTAGGCTTAACAGAGGGCACAATTTTTATAGTAGCAACAAAAATTAGATATCCCAGAAAACAAGAGTGCATTAGGGAAAGATCATTTCAAATTCAGTAATCATGGCAGGCAGAGATGGATTTATGGTGAAAAGTGTGGGCAATTACGATGAAGATAGGCAAAGATTAAGTTGCTATAATGAAGGGGAGTGGTGGGTGTCAAAGAAGGGACAAGTAAAATAAAATAATAATAAGGCAATCTTCCCCCTAGCTTAGTGATGAACCGTCCATGGGGCATGTCAGGATTAGCCACAAGAAATAAATTCATTTAGTAAATGTAAAAGAAAAATATTTTTTTCAAAAATTACCAATACCGATACGAAGTGTAGGTCTTGTCATGGATTATAGACCTGAAGTGGCTACTCAAACCGCTAGAATAAATTTGCATCAACATGACAAAATCTAGGAAAGGCAGTGGATATGTGAGAAAAGGACACATGGCTACCAATAGTGGAGAATGTTGACAAAATGGAGGAAATGTACTGTTGATGGAAGCTGAAACGTGGAAAAGATGGTAGAGAAATGAAGTGTCAATACAACTGGAAACAACATGAAGCAAATGACTCAAGACAAAAACAAAGAATAATTTCTTGTCTTAAGAAATCTAGTAACTAGAACAACAAAAATCGGTGCCAAACACAGAAGCACCAATGGTGCACAGATGGTCTTGGCCTGATAAAAATAGGAACAAATGACTATGAGAACCAAAACACTTAACCAAACTAGAACAAAAATAAATCAATGAGGAAGGCTGAGAGGATAATGGCACAGGAATATCGCCTTTCCTATCGCACCATAGAATTGGTAGTGACAAGAATATTGACCTCCAAAAAGGTTCCTTGCACAAAAGTGATAGGAGTTTGTTTTTTTCTCTCTTTTCTTTTTTAAATTTTAATCTCAATGATAGACCACCAGTAACCTGGTTTTCACCCTACCACTACCTAGAGACACCGAAACACTATTTTTCACCCCTAAGATTATTTAGCAGTTAACGCCTGCCAAAAACCGGTTTTCAAGCATTAACTGCCCAACAACAACTGAAATTTTTCACTATTGGATCTTTTATTACTTTTTTTATTACTTTTTATTTTTTAATTTTTTTAAATATATATATATATATATATATAAATATCTATATAGACATACATCATTATTTAGAAGAAGCCAAAGCAATAAGGGTCAATTCCTCCATCATAGTACAAGAAAAGGTTTCTTTTGAAAGGGGTCATTTGTAAAGCTTCAAACAATTCCCATTGACAAGAAGATCCATGTGTTTTGAATCCATAGTGCATAGTCTAGCAACACCATTTTCATTTAATTTTGAATTTCATAAGGACTGAGCCAAAGAGTATGGAACTTCCCTTTGAATTCTTGGAACAAGGAGTCATAAAGCAACGCCCAAACCCTAGGTTAGAATGTCCATGATTGAATGAAGTAGGTATGCCACTGTGCTCTTTGTTTCTGCACCACTTCTACATGAAGAAGGGCCTCCCGATGTATCTCATCTAAAGACTGGAGTTGAGAAATCCTCTCTTTCTAGGCATCACTAAGACTCATCCCAATTTGAGGAGTTGTGCAGGAAGTCTTCACTTCAAACTCAATTAGCAATAAAACCTTCTTACCATAGACAAGCTCATATGGTGTTACTCTTGTGGTTGTCTTCCAAGTTATGCAATAGGCCCAAACTGCTTTGGGAAGTCTTTCTGCCTAGTCTTTCTTGTGCAATGCTATTGTCTTCGTGAGAATATTCTCCAATTTTAGGTTGGTTACTTTCACTTGCCCATTGGCCTATGAATGGTATGGAGAAGACTTACAATTTTTGATTTCATATTCTTGTACCAATGCAACAACCAAGTCAGAGGTGAACTATGCTCCATGGTTTGTGACAATTTCTCTAGGTACACTGTACCTAGTAAAAATCTCATAATACAAGAAGTTAGCAACCTTCATATCCCTAGCATGCTTTAAGGCTACTACCTCTACCCATTTAGTGGCATAATCTATAAAAACCAAAATATATTCTTTATTTTGAGGAAGACTAATGGGCCCTACAAAATCTAGCCCGCATTTTTCAAATGGTTCTATGGATAAATGGGGGTGCAAATGTATTTCATCCAAGTGTGTAGGCATGCCCATACATTGAAACTTATCACAATGAAGAACAAACCTTTTACAATCTTTTTAAATCGTTGGCCAATAGTATCATGGAGTTAAAATCTTATTAGTAGTTTGTTGTGCTATGAAATGGCCTCCACAAGGCTTAGAGTGGAATGCACGAAGGATATCAAAAACATCCTCGTATACAACACAAAAATGCATAACATTATCAATCCATGTGCGAAAAAGTAACTATTTATCCAACTGTATTTCCCACTAAGCCCTATGATATTTTGGCGTTCTCATGGGGAGAAGTGGGGTGGAAATCTGCAGGTAACAAGATAGTTAGCAATATTAGCAAACCAAGGGCTCTTTACAGAAATAGAAAAAAGGTGTTCTTCTAGAAAGGTATCATCCACAAGAATTGGTTCATCATGACATTGTAATCTAGATAGAAATTAAACCACTATGTTCTCCCATCCTAGTTTATCGAGAACAGTAATGTCAAATTCCTACAAGAGAAGCAACCACTGAATCACTCATCCTATAATAACTAGTTTATTCATCAAAAATTTAATAGCAGAGTGATCCATATGTACAAAAACCTTATACCCGATTATATAGTGACAAAATCTATTTATTGCATGGACGACAACCGAGAATTCTTTCTCAGTGATAGTATAGTTTACCTCACCACCAATAAAATTCTTACTAATGTAATAGATGGAGTAAAAGAGAGAGCCTTCCTTTTGTCCAAGTATAGCTCCCATCAATTTATCTGATGTTTTAATATGTATGTGAAATGGTAGTTTTGAATTGGGTCCTCACATAATAGGTGTAGTTATAAGTTTACCTTTTATTTCCTCGAAGGATTGTTGGCATTCGAGAGTCCATGAGAAATTTGTCTCTCCCCAACAATACAAATAGAGGTGAGGAAATCTTGCTAAAATTTTGAGTAAACCTTCAATAATAACCAACATGTCCTAGGAAGCTATGTACATCCTTTGGAGAGGTAGGCACAAGCAAGTCTTGAATGATTTTTACCTTTATAGGATCCACTTCAATTCCTCTTGCAGAAATATAATGACCCAAAATAATACCTTCAGTCATTACAATATGACATTTTTCATGACTTAAAGAAAGGTTAGTATCAATACATCATTTAAGTACTTTTTCAAGATTTTCTTTAGCTTCATCATATGTATCACCATAAACAATAAATTCATCCATATACAATTCCACATAGTCATGAATTAGATCTACAAAAATACTCAAAACAACCTGTTGGAATGTAGTAGGTGCATTATACAATCTGAAAGGTATGATATTATAGGAAAATGTGCCCCATGGGTAGGTAAAAGTAGTTTTTTCTTGGTCTTCTGGGGAAATATGGATTTTTTTATACCCACTAAATCCATCAAGAAAGGAAAAATACTTCTTTCTAGCTAGGGTGTCTAAGACCTAGTCAATGAAAGGAAGTGAGAAATGGTCTTTATTAGTGGCCTTGTTAAGGGCCCTATAATTAGCACATATTCATCATTTTCCATTCTTTATAGGAACAACCACAAGTAGGAACACCCATTGGCTATACGATATAGGGTAGATAAATCCTACATTAAGCATCTTTTGAAGTTCATCCTTAACTATTTCTCGTAAGACTAGGTTTAATCTTCTTTGGGGTTGTCTCATAGATCTACTCCCTTCTTCTATATAGATATGATGTGTACAAGTAGTAGGATGAATACCTCTCATGTCTTGGTAATTCCACGAAAATGCCTCTTTATGGGAACACAAAATCTCAATCAGGTCTTCTAATTGGGAGGCATTCAAGTTGGGATTTGCGTTGAGTGTTTTTCCCAGCAAGATTTTTGTAGATTGGGACTATACAAGGATATTTAAAAAAAACAATTGTGAATTAGACAAAGATGGTTCAGAATTACCAGATATAAAAAATGAACTGTATATACAAATATGTGGGAATAATTGATACAAAGTAATAAAATTTTGAATAGACTGCAAACTACTAACTAATAGAAAGTTTCCAAACAGGAAATTATCACTTATACCTATAGGAAAAATAATTTTCTCTAAAACATTATCAACCAAATAATAATTTTGCAAGAAATTGTTAATAATAGTGTCTTATGCTATATCCTTAAATTCCCTACTTTGATCTATTTTCAAAATAGGTAAAGACTCTTCCAAATCACTATCGATCCATAAGGGATCCTTTGTTTCCAATAATGGTTGTGCTAGAGGGTACATCATTAGTTGTTTCATTTTCTCCCCATTTGAAATCACCATGTTTCCAAACCTGCAATTAATGAACACATTAGAAGCAACCAACCAAGGTATTCCTAAAATTAAGGGGTACCCCCCAGATTAATCTTTGGTTGCAAAATCATGAAATCTATTGGATACTCCCAAGGCTCAATACAAATAATGATATCTTCAATCATACCTTTGGGTCTTACAAGGGAGTGATCAGCCATTTGCAAGACTGTTGGAGTAGGTCTTAGTCCTTGAAGGGCTAGTCTCTCCTCAGACTCATTAGTCATTACATTTATAGCTACCCCTAGATCCACAAGCATATTTGGAATGATTACATCACCAATACGTACCTTAATCATTGGACTTCTTGGATCTGCATACTTAGGGATGAAGATTCTCCCCAACATCAATTCTGTGAGTTGTCCATGACCTAGACTGTCTTGGGGTCCTGCTTCTTTTGTTGTTTCCTCCCACAGAGTTATTTGACTACTTTAGTGTATAGTATAATATCTTGAATAGCCTACAACAAAGGAATTTAAATGTTAACATTACGTAACTCATTCATAAAATCAAAATCAGGTTGATATGTTTCCTATTGTTTTGGTTTCTCTTGCAACCTATCCAAAAATGAAGGCTTTGGTTTCTCTTCCTCTAGTTCAATTGGAGGGTCCTTGACTTCTATGATGGTTGGCCCTTGGAGGTTCATCCCCAACCTTAGGTGTACACCATCAATCTCTAATGCATTTCCAAGATAATTCAGGAATCCTTCCACTTCATTATTATAAACTAGTTGATCCACCTTATTCTTTGGATTAGGTGATGGTTGTGCAAGCATAAGCATGGCTTTTGGAGGTTTAGTTAAACTAGATGGTTGATTTGACGATGAGATAGGTAGCAAGATTTTTTGGGATTACTGATAAGGATTTATTGTTGGGGGTGGTGGATATTGAGGGAATGAATGATATTGTGGGTATGGTGGTGGTGGTGCTTGCCATGCTTTCCATGATTGTGGAGTAGCCATATATTTTTGTGACACTATGGGTAGTATGGAGGTTGTTTCCAACATCCATACCATCTAGGTTGGTTTTGGAAAGAATTCTATTGAAAAGGACTTTGGGGTGCTTCTTGGTAGCCGGTTGGGGGAATTACTCTTAGTTTCCCAGATCTTTGATGTGCCATGAAGTAAATAGGTTCATTTGTGTATTCTACCTTAGTCATACCTACATAAGAGGTTTTAGAATAGTGTCCCTACTAGGTTATTCTAGAGAAGAAATTTGTGTTCTATTAGATGGACATTATTCACTATTATGCCTCTTTCGACAAAAAAGACAAAATATGGCTAAGGATTTTTCAACCTCCTCCTACTTTCTTCGTGTATACAAAGTATCTATTTGTTTACCCATATGAGTTAATAAATTAGTTTTGAGATCTTCAAGTAAATTACCTATTTCACACTTTGTTATACCTGTTGTATTTCTTGAGGAAGAATACTTAAATAATTCCTCCTTGAACATTGAGACCTCGAGTAATTCTTTTAAATGTCACAAATATCATAAAATTTCAATTTAGAGACGTTATCATTACCTATTAAATTCAATGCATCCATAGTATCATCTCTTATTCCCATAATAAACAACATTTTAATAGTGTTAGGAGTTAGCCTAGTTGTCATGATCATTGTAGGCTGAACATGAATTTTTTGAGGTAATCTTCCATGAATTCATATTCTTTCTATGTCATACAGAAGATCTTGTCCCAAAACTCTGTCATTTTACAATACTCCTGGTATTTTATCAAAAATACTTCCTTCATGTCGTTCCATGTTCTGATGTGTCTCAGGTTCATGAACCAATGTAGTGTTGCATCCTTCAATGTGGCTAAGAATAATTTGAGCTTTTGTGCATCGCTCTGATAGTCATAATTGTGGCACAACACATCAAACTCAAATAAAACATGTTAGGGTCCTCAACAGAAAGACCAAAAGAAATAGGCAAAGTGGAATGGGGTATGTTTTTCATAGGGGAATCCTCTTCTAGATGTGCAATTGGAAACTCAAAAGTGACTAGATTATTTTTGGCCAATGCTCTCTCATTGTTATTGTTGTTTTTTTTGTTATTATTGTTGAGATCATCCATCACATTAAATGCCCGAGGGGTGAAGTTCTGAATGGCTTTTGGTTTCTTGAGTATGGACTAGCTCTAGACTCATAAGATTCTTGGAATAACCTCTCAACCTTTTTTTGTAATTCTTCGAAAGACTCTAGATGAGTACCATAAGGGATCTCAATGATGGTAGACTCAATAACACACTTTTCAATATCTTTTTCGACTAACTCTTCCTTAAGTGATGTGTGTGCCACTATTGGTGTTAATTTATTTTTTGGCTTTTCTTGTTGTGAGATACTTCCCTCAACTAATGGTTTCAATTTGTTTTTCTATTTTTTTGGTTGTGTACTAATCCCCTTATCCTTTTTAATAAATCTCCCTCTACTATCTCTAGTATGATTCATGCACCTATATGGCTTACAACAAAGAAAACTAAAGGTAATTATCTAAATGAGCTTGACTATTGCGTAGAATTTATCCTTGGTGCAATGGTCCTAACTTAGTTCGCTAGGATAATAGGCCTCTAACACCATTCTGTGGAAATGCTACCAAAATGATTGGATTAAAATGTGGATTTATATTGAAGATAAATTGCTCTCGTAACTCTATCAAATTGGTAAATGTATTTAGGTTGGTCCTTGGGAATTTTGTAGTAGTTTCCTTGATTTATTCCTTAATTGTCAATCTAGGAGTCGTAAACTTGTGAAGGGTGTTGTGATAGTCTACCTAAGGGTTGAAACTAATGAACTAAGGGGGGATGAATGCATTCATAAATTAAATCAAGACACACTTTTTAATCTACAAATTTAATAAAATCCTATTTTTAATCACTACCTTCCTATTTCAATGCAACACACACACACTTAAATTCTCATTTAAAATCTTAAAATCAATGTCTTAGAATTACATAAACTCCTAATCCTAAACTCAGTTTGATTCTTTTGTTTTTGTTTCCTAGTAGAACTTGTGACATGAAGTGCGCTAGGAACTATGACAAGAATTGCAGTGACAAAAATTATAATAGAAAATATGATAACAAGAAATAAAGTATGTTTTGAAATGATGCACTTTCAATAGTAAATTTCAGTCTGCACAAATCAAATCTTCAATCCTCAAATTACTAATAAGGACATGAATAAGGAAATCAACCTTGAAATCCAATTAAATATGACTATGTATAATTAAATCTATGTACAACAAATCAAATAAAACGTGACTGTAAATAATTAAATTTGTGTACATAAAATAAATTAACTTCGAATCAAATCACACACATACAATTACCACACTGAAAACTAAAAACAGATCACCAATTAATGTAAAGAGTGGGCCCTGCCTCCTTGGTTGATTGATGATAGAAATATTAATGCATTATTAGCTCAACTTAGTCACACATGCACATGATAAATTTAGAATTATTTTTGAAATAGAAAAATAAATTTGCATTATCATCTATATTTGAAGTCTTAATTTTGCACATTTTTATACTTAAACAAGCATCGATAAGTTTGTTATGGTTTGTTTGTGACCTACAGCCAACAAGCCATTTCAGTTTTATAAAACAAAAAAAGCATATGAGTTTGACAAAACCAACTATGGTCGTTGCCTAGAAATATATAATAGTCTTAACAAGTACTATCTTAAAAAATAGGCATTAACAAAAATGGTTTGGTCATTTCCTTGTCCGTGTTCTCAACCACTTTAGCAACTTCCTGATTATTTCCTACCATTTCATCCATAGATTAGTTAGCATTTTGACTGACATTGGCATTTTCTAATCTTTTTATTTTCCTATTACATTTTATCAAATACTTATACTTCCTGTGACAAATAATGATAGGAGGATAGAAATGATAAAGGAAAAAGGGAAACAAAAGGTGAAATTATTGGAACATTTTAACCCCCATTAGATCTGAGATACTCTTATTGTTCCATTTTTCTACTTGAGTTAAAGCTCAAAAATCATGGGTCATGAATAGCATTAGAAAAGAGTGGGAAGAATGAACATTATTTTGTCCATATTATTCAGCATCACAATAAGCAATAAAATGCAAGTTTCATGATAGTGTAACATCATGATGTTACTATGGTTGTATTATTCAAGTGTTAGTTTTGGTAGTGTTAGTGGATCGAGACCATTATTCCCCTCCACTGCTTGAGTGGCTTAGAGAAGTCACATTGTGGATGTAATGTGCAAATTTTATAAAATGTGTATTATTGTTAATTTCCTAATTGATAATTCTTTATGTTTCATTGATGCCACTAGTGTTTTATCTTGAGCTATTTGATTTGTGTTAAATTATTTTATGGTCCTTTTTTCCTCAAGGAATTAATTGAATTTAAACAATTTTATTGTGAATTAAGATGTTTTCTTTTTTGTCACTTGTTTATTATTTACTTCACATTTACGAGGCTTTTATAGTAATTTTGGAACTTTATTTTAATTTGTTAGCTTTTGATGCTTCTTAATAATTTTATACTACTAGCATGTGTGGTGTAATGTGAAATATGTAAATTGTTATATCCAAGAGGGATCACTAAAAAGTTGTGTGGGGGTGCAAATGCATTGGGGAATTTATATTGTTAGGATGGGACTATAAATGGGACCGATATGGGGAATTCGTAATCCATTTTAGGTGTGATTCTTGTGAATACTAACCCTTTTTCAAATAAAGAGGAGGTACAAGGAAATTTTTGGAGGGATCTAGAGAAGTGGGCCTTAAGACCAAATTTCTTATAATGTCTTGATTTTATGGTAAATTAGGGATGGCATAAAAGAGTTGTAGCTACATGGTTTTCGGATTAGTGATTAATTAGATGAATATTCAATGGTGTTTGGCAATGTGCATTATCATAAATTCCATCTCTTGAACCTTTTAGTATATTAATGTTGTGTTAATAAGCATGTGGTTGTGTAATGTTAATATAATTAGGATAATGGAAGTGCTTTTGTCATATATATATTTATCTGTGTAGTGTAGTCTTTGATAATTATATAAATAAAATATGAAGTATGATTTCTATATGTGTAACATTGTTTTAGTATAATATGATTGTATTGATGAATATTACTCTAATTTTTAATGTTACTATATATAAAAGAAAAAAAATTATTGTAAATATACCTGGAAAGTTTTCATAACTAAAATTATATGTCTACAAATTATGTGAGTGGAAATTCACCTAAATCCTTAATGAATTCTAAGAAGGAGTCCAATTGTAGGGGGGAGACCTCGCCTTTCTGTGATCCTATTGAGTCCATATGTCTTGATGGTTCTTTTCTGATATTTTTGATAAGAATTATTTTTAAAGTATTAAAATGTACAAAATTGTATGTTTTTGTCTCATTATCACTTAATTTCTTTATAAAATTATTGTTGCACCTTCTTCTTCTTAGATTTTTTTCAATTCAAAATTATTTTTTCCTTTCTTCTTTTGCTCTCCATTTTTTTGGTTGGTATTGATTCATGTGTTTTTCTATTATTAATTTAATATGTCGACACCTTAATATATTATAAAAAAAAGTGTTAACATGCTCACATTCTAAGTACTCCATGCTACCACTATAGTTTTGCCTCTCAACATAATAATTATGTTCTAATTTGAAATCGAATAGGTATCATAATTATCCATTTATTATTAAATAGGATATTTTAAATGGTTATAACTATATATTTATTTAAGAGTTTGGTTAGATAGTAATATATCCTTTAATTTATTTTGAAAATATAATAAAATCCTTGTCAAATTCTATTAAGATAACATATATACTTAAGAAAATGATAATTATAAGTATGAGTTGAAGCAACCAAGTTATCATGTAGTTGCTCACACATACAACAATATAAATAATAATCAACCAAGACAAACAACATCCATTTCATTACCTCAACCATATCTCCCACCCCCAACTAGTCTTCCTCAATATAATGGTAAAGAATATGATCTTGTTGAGAAACTTCAAAATACTCCAATCACGATCTCCCTTTGGGATTTGATTTAAACATCACCTGCATACAACAAGATGCTCCAAGAGGCTTTATATAAGATTGATATATCACCTTCTATCAAATTGAATGATGCAACATCCATGTTTGATCGTATGCAAGTAAAAAAATTAGATATTGCATCCCCTTAACATGAATTAACCTCGCTTGAAATCCAAAATAAGCATAAGTCTCTAGCGATAATGGTTAGAATTAATAAAACTAGAGTTTGACACGCTTTTATTGATAATGGATCAGGTCTTAATATTTGCAACATGGATCTTTTAGGTAAAATTGGTATGGATAAGAATCTTTTAGAACCTAGTAATCTTGCTATTTGTTGTTTTGATAATGTTAGTAGGAAGCCATTAGGGACAATAAAGCTACCCATTAAGGTTGGGCTCGTGGTTTTTCCTACCCCTATCTAGATCATGTCGGTACCACTTCCATATAATCTTCTCCTAGGCAAGTTGTGGATTCATGTCATAAAGGGAGTCCTATATACTCTCCATTATGATATGAAATATAAATATAATAACAAGATATATATGGTAAAATTGGACGATCAAAGTTATAATTTATAAATCAAAGCCAAACATAACACTTCCAACTCTCTTAATACTTTTATTTCATCTTTAAAATTGAAGCTATTACCTTTCAAGGATAATGATATTATGAATACACTCTTGGGTGATGATTGGGGGTCATTATATTTTACACCTCATTTCAATGGGCAGTTTAAAATCTTGACATCAAATCCCAAAGATTCAAATACAAATGATGATCATATTAATGCTTCATCGTCAATTACATGCCTTGGTGATGATTGAGGTTCATTATATTTTATACCCTCCTTTATTAGAGAGTAAAAAATATCATAATCTCAACCTAAGGAATCTTGTGTTTCAATCACTCAATATTCTTCTACATCAAAAAATCCAAAAAAATCGCCCCACGATGGTGATGGGGGCTCTTTATTTTTTTTCCCTCATGTGTTGGTGATTCCTAACTTTTAAAATCTCAAAATGGACTTGCATTCTCGTGAAAGAATCAATTCTTCTCATAGGCATTTATATAATACTTCTACATCTACATTGGAAGTGTTATGGGTTTGGATATAGAATAATTTCTAAAAAGGGATATAAGGAAAACATAGAATAAGGAGTTAAGGATCATGTGAAGTTTTATATTGTAAAAATCCCTAACGTGTATTGCACATTCTGAAAATGCATTTTTCCATCATTGGCATCATTTTTTTTATCATTATTGCATTTAACATCATTTTACATAATTTGCATCATTAATTCATTTTTAACATCATTTCCATCATTTAACCCTATTTTCCTTTATTAATTAAATAATCTTGATTTGTTTAATTAATTCACTATTTTATCACTAATTTTCTCCTTCATCACCCTAGTTGAATAATTTTTAATTTTTAATTAGGCTCATCTAATATTTCTTCTAGTCCTATATAATTAAATAATCCTAATTATTTAATTATTCCATTTCTAATCTTTCTCTTCCATGATTAAATAATTTCTAGTTATTTAATTATCTTATTTCCCTCCACAAAGAATATTCCCAAGGAATATAATTCCTTTTCAAAATATCTTGACTTAACTTGTCTCAACCATTTATAGCCCTTGATATTCAAATCTAATCTTCACCCTTGAACTAAAATATCCTAACCATTTTTTCTAAAATGGTGGAGATATTTGAGTTCTAACTAATCACATCCTTTGATCTTCCTTGATTCACTCCCATTTATGGGTGTTGAGGATCAATCCCAACCCTTCTTTGTGGGCATTGAATCTCAATCTTGACCCTTGATCTAATTTCCTGAAATATATAAAATAACCTCCAATCTTTCACAACATCACCTAGAATTTTCAAGCTAAGTCATGTCAATTTGATTCTTGAGTTGAGACCATTCATCTTGAGCATCTAGGTCATCTTTTCATCACATTCAATCAAGATTTTTCTAGCAATCATGGAGGATTCAAGTATTTGAGAAATCCAACACCATACAACACCAAGCTCTCCAACAATGGGATGGTGAGATTTTTATTGTTTTGATTTCAATTATGCTTGATTATGGTAACACTAGGGTTTGAATTCATGGCTTGATTTGCAATCTAATCTCATTGGTAAGTGGGTTTTGATATATTTTTTTGAGTTATTTGATTTAATTCTTGATTGTTTATCCCCTTCCACTTTTACCCCTTACATAAAATGGTACACTCGATGGGACTCACATCCCCGATTTAACATTTTTATCAAGGTTTTTGGTGAATTTCAAGTTTTTGGAGTGCAACCATCTAAAAAAAATTTCACCATTGTTCACTAGATTGCTATTTTTTTGACATCCAGACACATATACTTCTTAGAGTCACCATTTCTAACTTGGTCATAATTTTTTTCTGGTGTTTTGACCTTTAACAAAGTGTTTTTACTTTTACAAAAATAGGCCTACGTCTACCTCAGAGAAAAGTTGTTGTCGCAAAAAGATAGACATTTCTACCTTAGAAAGGGACTGTTATTGCATCCAACATGATTGCTAATGCAAAATCAACCACAATTTCTTCTTTGTTTCTAACTCTTTCTTTGTGTGAATCTAGTTAACAAGATCAAGCTCTTCAAAAGAAATTTGTTGTTGCTAAAATCCGATTGTGATTGCTCTAGAACAAGGTCACTGTTACATAATCTGATCATTGTTGTCTCGTCAGGAAATAGAGTTGATTTTGTCTTTCCAAATTTTTGATTTAAACTTTTCAATCTTTCATTTTGGATTTTTAAAACCCTAACCCTAACCCTTGTTGTTTGTTGTTGTTTTGAGATTTATCTAACCTAAATTATGCATCCTTTTTGTGGGGTGAATACAATCTTATAAACTAATAATCTTATTTATCTTGTAGGGTTAGAATGGTCAAAGGCTATTGATCAAACTAGTAGCACTTTTTTGCAACCCCTTGTCAAATAATCATTTCATTCAAGCATTGTTTTTTTCATTTTTCATAGAATAGCAAACATTTACTTTGGTGCATAAAATTAATTTGTCTATCATGCTTGGAAATTCATATGCATATTCTTTCCCCTTGCGTCATTTGATGATTCTGGGTGATGAGAAACATCTTGGACTTCACATTTTTGGGTCACTGAAGGTGTCTTGTATATGTATCCTCTCCCCTTTTTTCATTTGATGATATTGGGTGATGAGAAATATCAAGACACTCAAGCCTTCCTTTTTTAGTAGAGAGGCCTACCTTTGAGACACATCATAATGAAGAACTCGAGGGGACGACCTCAAAGCACATGTCAAAGCATCAAAAAATATAAAAAAGTGAGCATATCATAACATCAATACATACATCATCATTGCATATCATATCATGAATCCATCCATATAATAAACATAATCACCATCATAGAGCATCTCATATCACATCACATGTTGGATAAAAAATGGTAATCTCTCATATATCATCAAAAATGGAAGTGTATCATCATCATGTACATGTGTGATACATAAAAAATATACAAAAATATACATGAGGCTCAAAATTTTGATGAATGTGTATCAAAACCAATGTCTAAATCAAGTCCATATCAAAGTAATGAAATAACATCAATCTGCATCAACTCTGCTACTCTCCATCTAGAGGTGGACCCCAATGACCATCATGGGTGGGAGATATCTAATCATGCTTGTCATGCCCTAGTGACCTATGTGGTTGTAGGAGGGGACCTGAGGGATATACCAATGGCCTGCTAGCTAACCCCCACTTGATTTGCTTGGATCTACTATTGTAGTGTTTCTCCTTGCACTAAATCTAGGTTATCTCTGAGCCCTAGGAACTTGAGCCCCATAGAGGGTCTTGTAATAGGTCTAATCCTCCGTGATTGGTTCTCTCTCTTGTTGGTATTATCCTCTAGGGATGGAGGATGCCTGATGTATCTCTAGCTAAGCTCATTAGATCCTCTCTTGATCTCTCTATTGTGTTACCTCATCCCTCTCCCTATAGACTTGATCCCACTCAACTATAAGGATGATTATCTATGCGTCAAAGGATTTTCTCTATGTTATCTCTACATCTGTCTCACCTTCCCAAGAATCTCTATCTTGAATGGCTTGATCATGCTCTATCCAAGTCCAATATCTCTCAAAAATGACCTATGCGATCCGAGTTGCTAAATCTCCATTTGGTGGGGGTGCTTGAGGTACCTATACATGTTGATGATCATTTTCATCCCTTTCCCATGTCTTTGATCCTGGGGCAGATGCCCACCATCCTACTCAACCCATTATTCCCTCTGATGTTGCTCATGAGAAATACACTGTCAATGTCTGGCCTCTTTCCTACTGATGACACAACCTCTCCTCCTCTGCACTATAACTAAACCCACTACACCTGCTCCTCCTGCAGGACTAGTAAAGTTGATTATCCATCTCCTAGTCCACCATGTGTTGAAATCATGATTCATCCCTAGATCCCTAGGTATGACTACCTAACTCCATCCAAAAGGTTCTAGTCCTTTGAACTTCAATACCACTCTCCTAAAATCCACCAAAGGTCCCCATGCATTGACTTCTCTCATGGTTTGTGCATATCTAGCATGATAATCCTCAGTGGGTGTGACCTACCTCTCCTTGAACTATCAAAGGACTCTATCAAGAAGATACCTCTCTAAAATGGTATCTACTCTACCAATGAGGTACCATGTGTGTTTTCAATAAACTAAGTGCTCATGATCATCAATCTAGACCTCACAATCTAGATACATCCTCCACACAAACTCTATCATGTTATGATATTCCTATCAGGATTCAACCACGTAGTTTTCAAGTCAAACTCATTTACCCATGTTTCATGAGTAGTGGTTCACAAGAACCCATCTCTCATGATAATAAATGGTCCACTTAGCACTCATTGAATCTAGGTGATGCACACAAAGGTGAAGCATTGTTCCATCCTGGGAGGTCACCCATCCCAGTACTTCTCCAGCTCAAGCGCGCTTAACCACAGAGTTTCCCCCAAGGTTAAGATCAATGATCACTCTATAATGTTGTAAAAAATATATCTCCAATATTGTAATTTTCCAAGCTATTGATTATAGATATAATCATGATATCTATACGAATATGGATCCCCATCATCTCTCTAATCAATGCCTACTCAGGGCCGAGGGACCACAATGTGCTCCCATGCCCAAACATGGAGTAGGTTAATACCCACTTGAATACTGCTACCATGTGGTAAAATTCCTCATACATATCATGATATAAATGTGCTAGTACATAGGGTCCCCATCTGTATTGAGTCCCATCCTCCATCATATGCTCGATAAAAATACCCCAACTGGTTGGAAATATCTATGATCTTCTATTTGGCATCAAATGATCAATGATCAAACCAGCTAGCACAATAACCATATCATCTGCATCATCCAAGAAAGGAGTAGGATCGATTTGAGAGTCGACCACTACTAGGTGTCGAACACCCAATAGCCTCTACATAGCCTGTGTACCTCTCCTAACATCGTATGTAACTAGCTCACTATGAATAGGAATACATAGAATCATCCAAACATCCTTGAGGGTAACGGTGCACTCACCTCTGGGAAGGTGGAAAGTAGTTTTCTCTGATTTCCAACACTCTACTAGCACTGTCATCATAGCTTGATGTACCCAAATCTTAGGCATATCCGATGTGCTCTAATCTAATAGCCTCTAGAAACTCCCTCTCCAACTCTTGGAATTGTGCTATCTTATTAAGGATCTATGGTCTAAGCTCTATAGCATATAGGGGATGTAGTGTCTCCTATAAACATTTAACCCACAACATCAATTTTTGCTAAAAAATCTAGTCGAGAAACCTAAATCAAGTAAACCAATGCTTTTCTACAAAATAAAGCATCCTTTTAAGCAAGCACATTAAGATTTTCAATAGTGATCCTGTTAGTTTACAAGAGAAATTAGGTTTTCCAAAGGCAGATATGTTTGGCATGCAAAAGTGTCTCTCTTATGCAATAGTGACAATGTCCTAATTATGTAGCACATACGCTCATTTTTTATAATCGTGAACATTTAAGTGTGTCACTTTTGAGCAATAGCATTGAAACAAAGGTAAATAGGGTTCCACCTTTTAGGAGATGAAACAACTAGGGTTTAGGGCCTCCTATTTCACTTAGTTCATTCAAAGAAACCTTAGAGATCTCAATCCAAGGATGGAATGAGGGAAAGAGATATTGCAAAAATGTTTCCTATGGTGTGATTAAAGACTAAAAGGGAGTTCACCACCAAGCTAGGGCTTGGAAAGACAAGTAACATGAAAAACCTAATGATGTGAAAAACTTTAAGTAAATGACCTAGAAATGAATGCAAATCAGAATAGTAAATTGAGAAAACACAAAGGTGCACCTAGAACTTGAATGTGTTCAGAACAAGATCTTAAATTCTAAAAATATAGACTTTAGGGCTCACTAGGACTCATACGCCAAGCTAGGTGTATCAATCCTAGAGTAGGGTTTCTAGGTAGAAATAGGAATTTGATAGTGGTAAATCTGGAACTTTTGGAATCTGGAAAAATAACTGTATTGGGACTCATATGCCACAAGTGGTGTATCAGTCCTGTTCTAATTTTTTGGAAAGTCAAAGTTTGAATATGTTCTTCTATCTCTACTCTTTATTCCTGGTCCGATTTTTGGATCTAAACCTGTAAAAAGACCTATAAAATAGAATATAGTGTTGATTTTATTATGGGGGGTTTGCCCTGGTAAAACCCCTAGTTGGGTAATTAAATCTTGATAGAAATAACGGATATTGAAAGTAAATGTGAATACAAAGCCTAATCTTAAGTGCATCTAATATTAGTAAACCGAAAATGTAATGTAATCCTATTATAATTTGTTAGAATGAGATGCATGAAGATGATGACTCACTTTGGGAGATTTATAATCACCCTAATAAGCCATAATGATGCATGTACCTTCCTTTAGGCTAAAATTAAGGTGATAATGGAGGATGGAATCACTTATGAAATAAGTCATTAGGCTTGGATTGATGGCTAGTTGTATCTCCCCAACCTAGAATCCATCATGATTCACCATAGGCAACCATCATCAATCCTTGACAATGCTAGATTTTGAATGAAAGTGAGCTTGAAGACTTGCAAAAAACACTATAATGTTGCTCCAAGAATTCAACTTTTCTTGCTCTTGAAAACTTGTAAATCTCTTTTGGAGACTCTTTCTTGAAACTCTAGAATGACTTAGCTCTTGAATCACTCTCTTTACATTAAAATAATGATTTGAAACCTTGTTTATATAGGCACTTCGTTGATAATTTACCGTTTATTAGATCTCAAATGTCAACATCAACCAAAATTTTGAATTAAAAACTTGAATTTCCTACTCAAAACCTAAAAAGGGGCCACATGGGACTCATATGCCACTTGTGGAATATGGGTCCCACCTAGGGGGACTCATATGCCCAAGGTGGAGTTTGAGTCCCACCCCAATTTTCAGGGTGAGAAAATGTCGGGAGGTGAGAAAATTAAGTATATTTATTGATTTTTTTAGGATTTTAGTTGGAATAAGCCTTGAGATCCAAAATAAAGGGTCTTAGGGGTCTATTAATGATTATTTAAAGGAGTCATGAATGCAAGGGTACCAAAATAGGTCCAAATTAAGTGAGAAATTGTACCATCTCCAAGAAGGGAGTATATTGTTTGTCACTACAAGCACTAACCTTAAGCAATAGTGTTGCCCTTTTGCAAGAGTATGCACCCTAAAACTACAAGTGTGATAAAATCATGACAAATGCAACAATATTTAAAACCTACAATTATTGTTTATCCTAACTTTTCCTATTAATTATGAAAACAAAAAAAATAGTAAATGAAAGTTAGAAGCTTGTGCACTACAACCCCTGCGTCGTTTGGCCACTAGAACTAACAAATTGCATCAGATCAATGTGGAACTCCTAGAATCCTTGTCATAGAAAATGCAAATCTAAAGCACTAGATCATGAGAGAGAAAATCCTCTAAATTTGAGTGTGAAAATGAGGAGCAAATGAACCCTTATTTCCTATTTAACCCCCAAACCATAGGTTTTTACCCATGATTTCCCTCCTAAGTTAAATTTTTAGCACCCTAGATCATCCTAAGCTTGATTTGTGACCCCTAGGACTTAATTTTTCATCTTTTTATGCATTTGAACTAATCTTGAACCTTGTCATGAGCCCAACTTGAAAAAGTATTTTTTTTGGCCGACCTCGTGAGGGGGAACCCAATATCTTATCATTCTTTTGCTAACCATCAAGGCATAGTGGGACATATTTTTAAAAAATCAATCTTGATCTGAGCATTGAATTCTTTGAAACAACACAACAAGTACATTATGTCAAGAGGGACAAAATGTAGACATATAAAAATGCCTAACACATAGCACACATCCTAAAATTGCACTTTTCCATCATTGGCATCATTTTCATTACCATTATTGCATATATATCATTTCACATAATTTGCATCATTAATCCCCTTTTGACATCATTTCCATCATTGAACCCTATTTTCCTCTATTAATTAAATAATCTTGAATTGTTTAATTAATTCACTATTTTATCACTAATTTTCTCCTTCATCACCCTAGTTAAATAATTTAAATAATTTAATTAGGCTAATCTAATATTTCTTCTAATCCCATAAAATTAAATAATCTTAATTTTTCAATTATTCCACTTCTAATCTTTCTCTTCCATTATTAAATAATTTATAATTATTTAATTATCCTATTTTCACTCCACAAAGCATATTCTTAAGGAATATTCCTTTTCAAAATATCTTGACTTAACTTGTCTCAACCATTTCTAGCCCTTGATCCTCAAATCTAATCTTCGTCCTTGATCTAAAATATCCTAACCATTTTCCTAAAATGGTAGAGATATTTGAGTTCTAACTAATTACATCCTTTGATCTTCCTCAATTCACTCTCATTTGTGGGTGTTGAGGATCAATATCAACCCTTCTTTGTGGGAATTGAATCTCAATCTTGACCCTTGATCTAATTTCCTAAAATCTATAAAATAACCTTCAATCTTTCACATTCATCACCTAGAATTTTTATAGCTAAGTAATGTAAATTTGATTCTTGAGTTGGGACCATTCATTTTGAGCATCTAGGTCATCTTTGCATCACATTCAATCAAGCTTTTGCTAGCAATCATGGAGGCTTCAAGTGTTTGAGAAATCCAACACCATACAACACCAAGCTCTCCAATAATGGGATAGGAGCAATTAGTTAATAATAATTTAGTTTTCAACCAATCAAAAATAATATTTAAAAATAAAAATAAAAAAATTCAATTTTGTAAAAGTCAAATTGTAAAATATTTAACTTTACAAATTATAAGAATTATTTCTTGTGCATATGATTGGTTGAAAAGTTGTGTGTTATCAGCGAATTTGAAGGGAAAGCAAGGTAAACTATTTTTTAAACATTTTTTCAAAGAATGATTTTTCATTTTTTGCTTTAAAAAGTCATTTCATTAAATCTTTCTAAAATAAATAATTGTTACTTATTTTTACATTTTTAAGAATGATTTTTTATGTATGTAATTGCTATTTTTTATTGATTTTTTTTATGTATGTAATTGTTATTTTTTAATTTTAAAAAATCTCACTAAAATTATTTAACTATTTTATAGAGATTTAGATTCACACTATTAAAATAATAATATAAAACTTAAATTAAAACATGTCCATAAATTAGCAAATAAATATAATCTTCCTAGGGATTTGATTTTACACAATTAAAATAAAAATTTAAATTAAATCTTAAACTATTTGAAATTACCACTTTTTTTATTTTTTAAATTTAATTAACTTTAAAACATAAATAAATACAAATAGGAATAACTAGGATTAATTAAGTTATAACTCTAATCTCATTATTATTAATTATTATAATCCTAAAAGAATTATAACTAGGACTAGGATTAAAATTAAGAATAAGGTGAAAATTATGATTAGAACTATTCAAAAATTAAAATAATTTTTTAAAAATATTATTGATAAAAACCACTTAAATATGAATAATAGATATAATGTTCCAAAAATTTATTGATCTGATATCTTTATTCCAAATCTTATTCCCAATATTAATTCATAGATTTTTTGTAATGTCACTCTACAAGTCTTTACTAAATAATCATTGGTTTGTTAATATTTAACAATTATTGATTCAAATGAAGAGATTTAGTTGCCTCATGTCTACTACGAATCAAAACCGATAATTCAATATAATATATATTTTTTAATATTTATATATTTAAAAATAAATATTAAATTAAAAATAAATAACCTGTAATAAATAATCATTTTAATATATAATAATTTTATATTAATAATAAGAGAAGAAACATTGTCAACATGTAATATCTAACTTTTAATTATATTTAGTCTATATTATATTTATTTTATTTATTAAATTTATTTAATATATAATAATTAGTAATATAACATTTATTATATTATTTATTTAAAATTTAGTGATTAAAATTAGGTCTATAGTTATGGATAGTGTTACAACAATAGTTAGAGTTAGAGATAGGTCTAGGATTAGGATAATGGTTTAGAATTTATTGTTAGGGTTAGAGTTAGGGTGTGAGTTAGGGTTAGTTTTAGATCATGCAAATAACTAATTAACAATATTAAAACACTAAGTAAAAATGGTGCAAGAGAGCGAGGAGCAGAAATGCAAAGCGTGGAGGAGCAAAGCACAAAAGGAGTAGAGGGGTGGTGCGTAGAGGAGTCACTCGCAGAAGGAGAAGAGTGGCGACCAGTCGGATCGGCCAGTAGAAAAGGAACACTAGAGTAAAGAAAGGTGGAGCGATGAGTTGGAGCGTTCGGAACCACTGTAAGCCTTTAGGGAGAAGATCAACAATGGTTGGTCTACCTATGGGAACGTTGGTAGGGGTGATCACACATAAATTTATAGACCTCAATGGGTGTTCGAAAACAGAGTTTGGGTCAACAAATGTCACTCTATTATCAACCTAAGAATAGGAAAGGAATCGATTCCGATCGAAGAGTGAATCGCTCAAGGAGATTCGTTGACCAAGGACCCCCGTGGGTTAGACCCTTTCGCTCTGCCACAATTGATGCCAATTGGGGAAGGAGGTATAGATCGGGAAACCAGGGAAAGAAAAATTGTAGAAGATTGAATGGGTGGTTTAGGAAAAATCTAGGTTCAAACAGAGACACAACCAAGCGTTGGTGTTAGAAGGGCTTGAATGTGGAACAATACTCTGCAGCGGACAAGGGCAAGGCCAAAGTAGTTGAGGACGTCGTCTCTTCAAAGCTAGGGGAAGGAGAAATTGGTATGTCCCCTCCAAACTTGTTGCCCTCAATTTATTTAAATGATGATATAGTCAATCGAACTAGGGCTTTACTTCAAGACATAGGCATGTTTTTGAAATGGGGTGGCGAAGGCCAGAGGAGATGAGAATTTATTAAGAATTGGTGCTTAGAAACCTGGGGTGAAAAAATAGTGGTGAAGGCCCTCAAATGTAACTATTATTTGATCACATTCCCTGTGCAAGAAGAAAAGAATAAGGCTTTAAAAATAGGGCCATATTTTTTGGATGGATCTCAAATGCATCTCTTTTGATTGGTGCCCTAATTTTTATCCAAGAAAGCTAGGGCTAGAGGAAAATTTTTTTTGGCTCCGATTGTACAATCTACCCTCAAAGTATTGGATGGAAGACTCTCTCAAGGTGATTAGGATGAAGTTGGGGAAGTTTAAATTTCTAGACAAAGCCCAAGAAGATTTTGAAAGAGGTACATACTTTAAGTTATGTGTATCGTTTGCACAGGGAGTAGATCTATCATCTCCTATGGAGCTAATATCGGAAATAGACATATGGAAATAGGAGGTGATCAGGGAAGATAACTTACAGTTATGCCCTAAATGTAAATCAGTGGAACACAGTAAGGAGAGGTGCTCTTCCTGGATTGGGGTCAATGGTCTCAATCTATATTTGGATGGGAAAGAGCCATTGAAGGTAATGGAGAATGCACAGGTGAAAAGCTCCCCATCCACAAACATGGAAAAAAAACTTGTAGAGACAATATGGCCCCCAAAATCAGCCACAAAAGGAATGAGAAAAGAAATCAGGCATTTGGTGGACCCACAAGTGGAGGAGAGTCAAAATGCATATAGGTCAAACTGAAATAAATCAGATGACTTGATAACCTCTCCAAGTATGGAAGATCAAATCAAGGATGGCTTCCCTCACCTCACAGATATTCAGGGTTGGGATCAGGCATAAGTGAACCTAGGGAGGAGGAAGGTCAAGGTGGGGATAGAGGAGCTAGAGGTTGTTCAGTTGGAGGATCACACTTGTGGTAGGAAAGAGGAAGACATAATAGAAGATGGTCAGGACCAGGGGAGTTTGGGATTAGAATCAAACTATGATGAAAGATTCAAAGAGTACTAGGAGGGTATTGTAGCAGAAAGACTCCAAGGATTAAGTCTTCCAGCCAAAGAGGTCGCAAATCCAATAAGGAAAAACTAACTTTGGCAGGGTCAGCCAAGGGCCAAACAAAAATGGGTCAAACAATACTCAGAAATGGTAAGGGACTTCCCCTTCTGAGGGAATCATGAGGGTTATAAGCTGGAACGCTAGTGGCTTGAACACCCCTACCAAATGGCATCACTTCAAATGAAAATTAGAGATTAGCAAACCAGACATTGTGCTCATTCAAGAGACAAAGTGGAGTAGGGAAGAACAAGAGAAGAAGTTGAAGTTTTGGAAAGGCTGGGAAGGGGCCTTTAGGGAGTCAACTTGGGCTTCTGGAGGGATGGGAGTAGTATGGAACCCTTCCACAATTTTTTGCATCCTCCTAGAGTCAAACCAAAATTGGTTGATGGTGTCAGTGAGGATGTATCAGGGCAATGTAGAGATCAAATTAATCAATGTGTATGGTCTTATGGATTCCGTAGAGAAGAGGACTCTTTGGGGGATGATTTCGACCACCCTAGGCCAGCTCAAGGAAGATAAGTCTTGATTGGTGGGGATTTCAATGCTACCTTGAATAATTCAGAAAAAAAGGAGGAATAAGAACCTTATCTAGGGCTCAGCAGGACTTCCAAGAATTTTTGGACAACAATTCATCAAGGGAGATACAGAAAAAAAAATTGGACTTTTCACTTGGAAAAATAGAAGGTTGGGCCACATGGGTATTGCAAAAAAGTTGGATAGGTTTTTGGTGGCAGGGGAGTGGTCCCAGGTGGCGAGTTTGCTAAAAGCCACAATTTTACCCTAGAGTAGTTTAGATCATTTTATAATCCAATTAACAATCCAACCAAAAAAATTCAAAGGTGGCTCCCCCTTTCGCTTTGAAAAGATATGGTTGTGGGATCCTGATTTACAAGGCCAAATATCTCAATGGTGGAATGAGGTCTAGGTAGGCAACCAATCTTGCCTATTCTCCTTTTATAAGAAGCTCTCTCATATCAAATCCAAATTATGAGTTTGGAACAAGGAGCACTTTAAAAATATCTTTGAAGAGAGTGATAAGATTTATGAGGAGCTCGGGGCTCTCAACGAAAAAATAATAGAAAAAGGTATGGGGCAGGAGGAGTTCCTAAAGGAAAAGGAGCTATTAAGCAAACAATCAGAGGTCTTGGCAAGGGTGGAGTGTCACTGGAAACAAAAATCTAGGGAATTATCGCTTCAAGAAGGGGACAAAAATACTAAATACTTCCACAACACAACCTTGGTCAACAGAAGCAGAAATGAGATTACCAATTTGGAAAGAGATGATGGGATTGTAGCCAAAGATGAGGAAGAGATTAGTCAGGAGGCTATCAGGTATTTCAAGGCTCTTTTTTATCAAGAGACCCAACATGTAGGGAGGGTAAGGGTAGATTTTATTGGGGGAATCCCAAACACGATAACAGGGAACTCATCAAACCTATTAGCTTGGATGAGGTGAAGAATGCAACCTTTCAACTAGGCTTAGATAAAGCCTCGGGGCTAGATGGCTTCCCTACTTTCTCTTACCAAAATTTTTGAGATATTATCAAGGAGGACCTGCTCAAGGTTGTGGAAGAATCTAGAGTAAATACCATAATTCTTGGTGGGATGAAGCACACATTCATTACACTCATACCAAAAAAAAAGAATCCAAATACATTGGGGATTTCAGGCCGATCTCTTTATGTAATACAATTTACAAAATTGTAACCAAGGTAATAGCAAACTGACTCAAACTGGTGATCAATAGGGTAATCTCTAAGGAGCAGAGTGGCTTCATTACCGGAAGGTCCATCGTAGAAGGTATAATTGTGGCCTAAAATGATACACTCAACAAGGAAATTATGGTTTCCAAGCATGGTTATAAAACTAGGCATCTTAAAGGCCTATGATCGAGTAGACAAACAATTCATGTTAGATGTAATGCTTGGGTTTGGTTTTGATAGGAAGCTTGTGGATTGGATTAGCAGTTGTATTTCCTCAACTAGATTTTCAATTTTGATCAACGGAGTGGCCCAAGATTTCATCAGTTCTTCTTGTGGCTTCAGACAGGGGGACCCCCTCTTCCCTTTCCTATTCATCATTATGGTAGAAGCCCTAGGCAGGTGAATTAGCCAAGCTAGGTTGGATGGTACTTGGAAGGGTATTGAGGTGGCTCCTGGGGTGGGAGCAAGCACTCATCAATAGTTTGTGGATGACACCATCTTATTCGAGCAAGCCACAAGATCAAAGGCAAGGAAGATTAAGGAATTGTTAGATGATTACAGTAGTGCCTCAGGACAAGATATTAATTGGAGAAAATCAAAAGTATTTTTCCTAAACATACAACCTAGCCTTGAATGGGTCCTTTCACGGATATTGGGTGTAAGAATGGCTAGTCTTCCTGGTCAGTTCTTTGGCATGCCTCTATTTGCAGGGGCCAACCAGATAGGCTTCTGGGTAAGGCTTCTAGATAGTTGTAAGAGGAAGATGGAACTATGGAAAGGCAAATGGCTTACTTCTACAGGAAGGTTACTCATGGTTAAATTTGTACAAGCTGCTATCCCAATATATTTGATGTCCTGTCTGAAGCTTCCTAAGAGCATTTCTAACCAACTTAACCAAATCATGTGAAAGTTCTTTTGGAATAGGTTGAATGAAACAAACAAGATTCCACTATTAGCTTGGGACAAGGTGTGTAAATAAAAAATGGTAGGGGGCGTTGGAATTCGGTAATTGAAGGTCATGAACTAGGTGTTGGGGAAAAATTGGTGTAGAAAATGTATACCAGTAACCAAAAGTGGGTGAGAATCTTGAGGAGAAAATACCTGGATTTGAATGATCCAGTGAGTATAATTAGAATACTCGACCCACCAAAAGGCTTGGCCATCTAGAATTTCGTTTGTGATTGTCGAAATATCATCTCTAAGCACATCATGTGGGAAGTTCATAACAGGAAAAATGCCTCTTTTTGGAATGAATCCTAGGAAGGATTCCCTAAGCTAGGAGATATGGCTCATCTAGAAAAAATCAAGGCAGAAGTTGTTAGAGTTTGGGGCCCGAAATTATGTGATTATGGCAGGAAGGTCTGGAGAAACGGAGTGCACCATTGGACTTGGAAAAACCCTAGCGAGCTTAATGCTCCTAAAGATTAAAAAAAAGACCTCAATTCAATTTTGAAGGCAAGAATGATACCTAATGGAGAAGGGGGGGATATCTTGAGGTGGGGGCCTTAGTAGATGGTGAGTACAAGGTCAAGATTGGGTATAAGCTCAAAGAAAGGGTGGAGTCGGTGCAAATCTGGCCAAATGGACTCTTCTAGGGAAAGAATGTTCTACCTAAAGCTAGGGTATTCACCTGGCTAGCCACACAAAATAAAATTCTTACTCAGGAAAGGTTGGAAAAATTGGGTTTCGGGGGCCCTAATAGATGCATACTATGTAAACAGTAGGAAAAAACTACATCCCACCTTTTGCTCATGTGCCCCTATGCTGAGTTCTATTGGAAGAACCTTCTTGGGCTCTTGGGGTTTTAGACCCCACTCTCATAGAGCCTATGGGCTGGTTGTTAGCATGGCCAATTTTTTTTCCAAAGGCATTTTTAGCAGCGTCTAGAAAATTGTGCCATCCACGGTGTGCTAGGAACTTTGGAAAGAAATGAACAGGTATATTTTTAAAGAGCAATATATGGGAAAGGAAGTGTTGGCAAGGCGTTTGGTAGGGGTGGTTGTGGAGCTTGTAAATGCTACTACCAAGAGGCTAATCTTCCTAAAGAATGTCTTCTCCAACAAGGATATCGAGCTCTCCAATAGATTTGTAGGTCTGAGAATCCCTCCTATTATAGGTATCTTGGATGTCATCCTGAAAGCTGAAATAAGAAGTAAAACGGTTTGGCAAAAGCTAGCAATAGGGTGGATCAAGATAAATTTTGAAGGAGCCTCCAATGGAAATTTAGGTGCGGCTGGTATTAGATGTGTGGAAAGAAACTCTAAAGGCATTGTGGTCATGCAAAAGGCTAAATACATTGGCCAAACTATGAATAATATGGAAAAATTTCATGTAGCCTTGTGTGGGTTGGAGCTGGGGAAAGCCACAGGAGTGACGAAGCTACATCTGGAAGGGGATTCGCTTCTAACAATGAATTTCATCAGAAATAACTCCACCCCAACTAGTTGTTGCGTAGATGGCTTCCTCCGATCAGGAGCCTCATCAATTCCTTTGAAGAATTCCAAATCAGCCATATCTACCATGAAGAAAAAAATTGTTAGGGTTAGAAGGCAGATATCTAATAAGTTAAATAAAGATTTTATCAATAAACCAAGAAATAAAACACACAGAAAATATGACATAGAGAATTTAACGTGGTTCACCCAATATGGGCTACATCCACCAAATCGCAGCCATCCAATGATTTTATTATCTAGTGCAAAACATATTACAATATCGTGAATAATGTCATACTAAAACTCTCCATCCCAGCTACTTATAAAAAGATTTTAGAAGCTTCCAGAAATTAGGGTTTACAAAGTCAACTTTTTTCTTTTTCGGTGACAAAGCGAAAAAAGTGAAAAAAAAAAATTCTCAGGGGCTGCCGCCCCCAAACCCCTGCCCGAGGCCCAACCCGACCCCAGACCCCAACAAGAATACATGAAGAGTGTACATTATAGCATGATCAATTACCACATACCAACAATCTCTCACTTGGAGACTGATCCTGCATGACACTGTTGCACTTACAGCTCCCACTAGAAATAAGCACCTTGGACCTTGTTGCTCTATTATGCTTTTAACCATGAAGACCAACCGAAGTTGAAGAGGAGCTTAGCTTCTCCCTTGTCACTACCTTTATAAACATATCCGTTGGATTGTCATCTGTATGTATCTTTTTCAGCTTTACCTGTCCATCCTCCAATACTGACCGAATGAAATGATATCTCAGTTGTATGTGTTTGGTTTTAGAGTGCAAGGAAAAATTCATTGCAAGATGTATAGCACTCTGGCTATCTGTAAACAAGTGATTTTCAGCCGATTTTTTTCCCAACTCTTCCATGAAAACTTGCAGCCATATCATCTCCTTTGTTTCCTTTGTTGCAACAACATACTCTACCTCTGTGGTGGATAAAGCAACCACCTTTTGCAATTGATAAATTCAACTCACTGCTATCCCACCAATTGTAAATACATAACCTATGGTACTCCACCTAGTAACTATATCCCCTGCCAAATCTGAGTCAACATAGCCTTTTAAATCTGTATTAGAGCCCCCAAAACATAAACATTTATTGGATGTACCTCTCAAGTACTTGAGAATCCATTTTATCGCATTTCAATGCTCAACTCCAAGATGACTCATATACTTGCTAACAACTCTTATGGCATGTGCAATATCTAGTCTCGTGCATACCATGGTGTACATTAAACTGCCTACAGCTGAAACATATGGTACCTTGGACATTTTATCTTCCTCTTCTTGTGTCTTTGGACACATATCCTTAGTCAATTTTGCATGACTGGGCAAAGGTGTGCTGATAGCTTTTGCATTCTCCATATGAAATCTCTGCAACACCTTTTCAACATAATCAGCCTAAGATAGAAACAATTTTTTATTTTTCCTATCTCTTGTAATCTTCATACCAAGGATTTGTTTTTCTGCACCCAAATCCTTCATATCAAACGAATTTGCTAACTATTGTCTTAACTCCTTTATGTGATCCATGTTAGACCCTACTACAAGCATATCATCAACATATAAACATAAAATAATGTAGCTATCTTCAACTAACCTCTTAAAGTAAACACAATGGTTTGAATTACACCTGTTGTAGCCTTGCTCAGCCATAAAACTATCAAATTTAATATATCATTGTCGAGGTGCTTGCTTCAAGCCATATAAAATTTTCTTCAATCTGCACACTATTTTCTCCTTACCTTTGAGCTCAAATGCTTGTGGTTGTTCCATATATATTTTCTCTTCCAAATCACCATCGAGAAAGGCGGTTTTAACACCAAGTTGTTCTAAATGAAAATCTTCAGTAGCCACAATACTTAAAATAGTACGAATAGAAGTCATTTTAACAATTGGAGAAAATATTTCATCAAAATCAATACCCTTTTTCTATGCAAATCCCTTTACAACTAATCTGGCTTTAAATATTTTCTTACCTCCATCCTCCTCTTTCACCCTATAAACCCATTTGTTTGGTAAAGCCTTTTTTTCTACAGGCAACTTGCATAATTCCCAAGTCTTATTTTTCAGCAAGGAGTCCATTTATTCTTCCATTCCATGCTCCCATTGAACCTTGGTATCCATCTGCATAACTTCATGATAACATTCCGGTTCACCAGCATCAGTTAACAAAATAGAATACAAAGAGGGAGAAAATATTTATGGAGGTCTACTTATCCTTGAAGATCACCTAACATTCACTAGAGTTTGTGGTATTTCTTGTTGTTGTTGTTGTGGAGCATGAGGAACCATTGGAACATTGTTGTTTGTAATATCATCTAGCACTGCATAATTCTTTTCTTTCTTCTCATGCTGCTGCAATAGATCTTTGTACAACACTTTCTCATTGAATATGACATCCTTGCTTCTCACAATTTTCTTATTTTCAAAATCCCAAAGCCTATAACCAAATTCATCAATGTCATATCCAACAAATATACATTTCTTTGATTTTGCATCAAGCTTGGTTCTATTTTCATTATCTACATGTGCAAATGCTTCACAACCAAAGGTTTTGAGAAAATAATAACTCACCTTCTTACCTATCTATGCTTCCTCTAGAATACCACAACCCAAAGGATTAGATGGACCTCTACTAATTAAATAAACAACAATGTTTATAGCCTTTTCCCACATGTTTAAAGGTAGCCCAACATGCAATCTCATAGTTTGTGCACGCTCCATTATTGTTCTATTCATGCACTCAGCCACTCCATTTTCCTGTGGAGTCCTTGGAACCATTTTTTGCCTACTAATACCATTGGAGGAACAATAATATTCAAAATATTTGCTGCAATACTCACCACCATTATCAGATCTGAGACATTTTAGCTTTTTACTTATCTCATTCTCAACCAAGCTTCTCCATTTTTTAAAAGTTTCAAATACATCATATTTTTTCCTAAGGAAATAAATCCATACCTTCCTAGTTGCATCATCAATGAATGTCACATAATACTAAGAGCCACCGAGAGAAGATACTTGAGCCGGTCCCCATACATCTGTATGCACAAGCTCCAATTTCTCATCTTTCTTATGTTTCCCATCCTTGAGAAAACTCTCTTTTGTTTTCCATACACACAACTTTCACAGAAATCCATATTAACACATTTTAGACCTAGTAAAACATTCTTTGAATGAAGCAATGTCATACATTTTCTCATATGACCAAGTCTATTATGTCATAGTGTTGATTTAGAATTCATAGCAACTATCTGATTTTCTGCCTGCTAAACTACAACAATTGTTCATGAACATTGATTTTTATCTGCAATAGCTAAAGTAGAAGGAACAGTATGACCTGTACAAAGATATAAGGTGCCTACTTTCACACATTTTCTACCACTAAGGCACCTTTTGTAACCTTCCAATTTTTATCACTAAATGTAACAACAAAACCTTCATCATCTAGTTGCCCTACTGAAATTAAATTTCTTCTTAACTTTGGAACATGCCTTACCTCATGTAGTAGCCAATGATTCTCATTCTGCAACTTAATCTTGATTCTTCCCTTTCCAACAATCTGACAGGGAAAGTTATCTCCCAGATAAACTAGCCCAAAATCCCCTTGGACATAATCAAGAAAATAATTTCTATGGGGTGTAGCATGAAATGAAGCCCCTAAATCTAACACCCAAGAATCATCAATATTGTCAAGGGAAAGAATCAAAGCATCCTCATCAGATTTATTACTTACCACATTTTTCTCTTTATTTCCTTCCTTTTTGTCTCCTTTATTTTTTCGAGACCAACAATATTTCTTTAAATGACCTGGCTTACCATAGTACCAACAATCCCTCTTGTCTCTAGATTGCGACCTTATGTCCCTTGATTTTCCTCGTGACTTCCCACAACTTCCAGAATTGTTTCCTCTCTCTTTTTTTTCTGCCCCTACTTTTTGCATTCAAAACACTACCCAATGTGGATGTTCCACCTAAGATTTTCTTACGAATTTCCTCACTCAAAATAACACCAACAACATCATCAAATTTCAATGTATTTGAACCAGAAATAGAATTGCTAACAGCCATTAACAAGCTATTTCAACTTTTAGGCAAAGAACACAGAACCAAAAGAGCCCTAACTTACTCATCAAAGTTTACATTTACAGAATTTAATTGACTGGTAACTGTATTAAACTCATTTAAATGATCAGTAACTGACCCACCTTCTACCATTTTCATATTAAATAAACGCTTCATAAGAAATACCTTATTTCAAGCGGAAGGCTTTTCATATAACTTTTCTAGGGTTTCCATCAACTCTTGAGTTGTCTTTTCTTTTGTAATATTGAATGTCACCGATTGTGCCATGTATAAATGAATACTGCCAAGTGCCTTTCTATCCAAAATATCCTAGTCCTCATCAGACATTGTTGAGGGTTTATTGGTTTTCCCTTCCAATGGCTACCATAAATCCTTCTGATAGAGTTAGTCCTCTGTCTCCATCTTCCATAACTGATAGTTTTTCCCATTGAACTTCTCAACCTTCAACTTACCCGTGTATGCCATTGCTCCCACTCAACCGTGAGACCTTCCTACAAAGGATAACTAAAAACAACCCGCTCTGATACCACTTATTAGGGTTAGAAGGTAGATATCTAACAAGTTAAATGTAGATTTTATCAATAAACCGAGAAATAAAACACACAGAAAATATAACAAAGAGAATTTAATGTGGTTCACCCAATATGGGCTACATCCACCAAACCACAGCCATCCAATGATTTTATTATCCAGTGCAAAACATATTACAATATCATGAATAATGTCATACTACAACTCTCCATCCCAATCACTTATAACAAGCTTTTAGAAGCTTCTAGAAATTAGGCTTTCCAAAGTCGATTTTTTTCTTTTTTGGTGACAAAGCAAAAAAAGGTAAAAAAAAAACTCTCGAGGGCTGCCGCCCACAAATCCCCGCCTGGGGCCCGGCCTGGCCCCGAACCTCGATAAGGATACATGCAGAGTGTACAATACTAAAAAGCGTACAATATAGCATGATCAGTCACCACATACCAACAATTTTGAGGCAGACAGGCTAGAAAAAGGGGCAATGGTTGAGGATGGGAGTGGTCATGTCGACACTAGCTAAGCATTGGCCCATGTGAGGAGGTGGTGCCTTATGTGGTGTTGTGGCGGCAGTTTTGTGGGCTTTTGGGTTAGGATTTTCATTCTCCTAGGCCGATTCATATTGATTGGTGGGATTCGACTGGCAACCTGTATCTCACAACCTCAAGACCTACAGTGTGTACGATCAACGAACCTTGGAAATCTAAATCAACTACATATGGAACTAAACTGTCCTGGTTGGATATCGGTAATCTACTTGATTCAAGTGAATGTCATCTCTAACAGAGCAACCTCGAGAATGTCGGACCTAAGCATTTAAGGCAATTCATGTGAAAAGACTGTGAATTGAATGTGAAGTATGTTAGGTGGTGTGCGGCTATAAGTGGGTGGTGGCGGCCATGGGGAAGTCACATTTGGTAAGTTATTTTTGAAGCATCTGGAATTCACATTTGGTAAGTTGTCTCGAGGCGTCTGGAACCATGGATACACTAGTGTGTTTGGAAATGACCACAACAATGGTGCCTTTCCGGGGAGAGTGTTATATGTTAAACTGAGAGGGATTCTCTTTGTTAAAAAAAAATTGGTTATACATGCAGTGAAGGATGTATTGGGTCGATAATTTGTGTGGATCTACCACAAGCACTGGATCAACACTAATATTCGGGCAATGTTCCTGGCTCTCACGCTCTACAGAGGTGTGGCGAAGCAGAAGGTAAAGAATCTATGCTAGACTTTTCAAGCATATGTATCTAGGAGAGATTGATGTAGTGCTGGAAAATGTAGATGATAAGGGGATGATCCATGTACCTCAACATTATTATCTAACCAATAGGTAGGGGTCTAGGCCAATTTTGAAGTTTCTACTCATTTCTATAGTCGAGCCCAAAGACCTGGAGGCGAGAGGTGGGAATATTGACAGAAATATCAACTTCCTGTTGTGTATGGCTACCATCCTTCCTCCTATGATGAAGGATGAGTTGGGAAATTACATGGCGCATGAAGGTTTTGAGGTGGAGAGTGATAGTGATAGTGAACAAGTGGAAGATGCCTTGGTGGAGCCAGTATTATCGAATACAGGCAAGGATTGGTAGGAGGAGGAAAGGAGGGATGTAGAGGATATAGCTAACAGCCGTGTTCACTAGAAGTGCCAGCTAGAGTGCCTGGTCAAATCTCGTGCGGCCCATACAAGGCAAATGAGAAAGGAAGAGGAGAAGTGAGGCTTTGGCCAAGAGGCAATGAGCCCCATCTTTACTGTGCTCCATGACCCCAAGAAATTGAACGGAAGGAAGTTTTGACAATCCCTATGTTGTTGTAGTTTCTTGCATATATGTATTTGGTTATTTTTTAATATAGTTAGGCGTCTCAGGTGGATAGGATGTATGTAGCTAGCAATTCTTAGAAGGGTGGATATGGTGGTAATGTGCTAGCTGGATACAATTTTTTTGATATGTAGTAGGGTTTTGTGCATCTATTTAAACTCAAAACTATAAATTTTGATGCTTATCAATATAATACAATGGGTGTTGGCCCTATCCATCTATTAATCTATCAAAAAAAACAATATTAAAACACTATAATTAAAACAAATTCCATTTATTTTTATTCACATTAATAAATGTTACATTTAATTTTTTTCAAATCTAAAAAAACAATACTTACAATACAATAAAGACAAGTACTAGCCACTACATGACACTTATTTTAAATGAATATATATATATATATAAACACAAGAATTAATATAGATTAGTATATCTATAACTTAAATTTGCATAAACCAAAAGTAGACTACCACTTTACGTTACAATTCTTACTAATTCAAATAAAGCAATATTGTAGTTAAACTGAGTGAAATCACTTAAATTATTGTTAAACTATAGTTATGGTATATCCATGACATGGATGTTGGTTGGACTTACAGAGCACAAACTAAGTGTTGACTACTTAGGTGGCTCTTTGTGGCACCCACTCAATCTGTTGCCAATTTCCATTCCCTTAAAGTATCCTGTAAATTGTCACAATGAGCAATCAAATCACCATTACAAAAGGAAAACCAAATTCAAATCTTTGTTGTCGCACTACCAAATTTTTTGAACGGATGTTGGGTGAGCAAAAATAGCTTCCTACACTAATCTAAGAAAAGGAAAGTTATTTTTAACAACAATCACAACAAGAGAAGCACATGGAGTATAAAGGAACATAACATAAACAATGCATAAAATAGTGACACCAAATATATTGTGGGGAAAACCCTTTCGAGTAAAAAACCCCACCTTCCAAAAGCATAGTACTTCTCTATTATATCAAATAAGAGTTACAAAATATCACCAAGTACAAAGCTTCTACACAAGTTCTTCAACACAAACACTTGTTTTGGAGTGATATCGACAACAGTTCATTACCTGCAAACAAACTATGCATTCTACAATGCAAGACAGTCATTTTATACAGAGATACAAGCTTCAAGAAGCATCTAGAAGGTGAGGGGTGTCCAAATCCACATGGCACAATATTCCACACCATAGACATGCATTTGGGCACTTGTACTAGATTCCCTTACACCTCTTACAATGGTCAAACATGAAAATTCTCTTCTTCCAAGATTGAACACCTAGAATATGCTAAAAATAGCTTATGAAAGATGCCTTACACATCTTATAGCTGTCATAGAATATGTCATAGCTGATAACACTTACAACTATAAGAGAATCTATCATAATAGCCTAAAAATAGTCGATTCTCTTACACTTTTTCATAACCCATCTTGGGTGCCAACTTTCTCCATGCATTCAAAGATGCCTTATGACACGTCATAGAATTTGTCATATTTCATAGATTCCAAAGTGGGGTGCCTAATTCCACTTAGGATGATGATGTGTCATACAATCACCTCCAATAGGGATGCCACCCAACTGGTGGGCCTCAATTAGTGACATGACACCATAAACAATTAAATAATACAAATAAATACATAAATTACAAAAATTAAATCAATATTAGGACTCTAAGTTTGAGACACATTAATCCCAACATTCTCCCACTTGTCGAAGACTTATCAAGAGTCATACGGAATCTTCTTAGGGACCCAAGGACCATCAAATTGAAACACCATCTAAAATTTTATGTGCTCACTGTTTTTGTTAGTGCATCTGCAACATTCACCAAAGCATCAACCTTCTCCAAGTTCACCTTTTCATCTTCTACCATATCACAAATAAAATGAAATTGTACATCAATGTGCTTTGTTCTGGCATGGAAGGTAGGATTCTTTGCTAGATAATTTTCAATTTGACTATCACAACAAATAGTAACCTGTCCTGCATCTAAACCAATATCAGAACATAGTCTCTTAAGCCAAGTGGATTCCTTACATGCATGAGTGGCTATCATATACTCTGACTCTATCATGGACAATGCAACTATAGCCTGTCGCTTACTCATTCAACTGATAGCACCACCAAACATCATAAACACATAACCACTAGTGGATCTTCTATTGTCAATGTCACCTGTCCAATATAAATCCACATATCTTAGAATACTTATAGAATTCTAAGGTCTAGTAGGATAATCATGAAAGCACAAGGCATACTCATAAATACCTCGTAAATATCTAAACACTCTCTTTACTGCATCGCAATGCACCCGTCTAGGATTAGCCATAAAATGGCTAAGGACTCCCACTCCTTGGGAAATGTCTAGTCTCATACACACCATCATATACATCAGACTGCCAACTGCACTTACATATGGTAATTTGGTCATGTCCTCCATCTTAGTAGGAGATTTCGGATAATCATGCACAAAAAGCTTCATTCCTTGCATCACAAGAACAACTAATTGTTTGCAATCTACCATCTTGAATCTCTCCAAAACGAAGTTCACATACTTTCTCTAGCTTAACCATATCTCTTTGTTAGTTTTTTCTCTCATAATATCCATTCCCATAATGTACCTAGTTGCACCTAGGTCTTTCATCTCAAACTGTGCTCACAACTGAAACTTCAAATCTACAATCATATTTTTACCATTCCCAATAAACAACATATCATCTATGTATAGGAAAATAATGATAATGTGACCATTATTGGTACTAAATTATACACAATGTTCAGATTTAGATCTCTGAAATCCCAATGACAACACATAGGTATCAAACTTCTGATACCATTTTCTAGGAGACTATTTCAAACCATAAAGAGACTTTTTTAGTTTCCAAACCAAATTTTCTTTACCCTTTTCAATGAAATGCTCTAGTTGTGACATGTAAATCTCTTCCTCTAAATCACCATGAAGGAACATTGTCTTCACATCCATCTGTTCCACTTCTAAGTCATATGTTGTTGCAAGTAAAACAAAAGCCAGATAGATGTCAGCTTCACTATAGGAGAGAATATCTCCCCGTAATCAATTCCCTCCACCTTGGAATACCCCTTAGCGACCAACCATTCCTTATACTTCTCAATACTGCCATCAGAACCACACTTTTTCTTGAAAACCCATTTACAACCAATAGATTTACATCCAACAGGAAAAGGTACCAAATATCAACTCTAAATTTTTCTTTAAAGAACCCATCTCTTCATCCATGGCTTGCATCTAGGAATCTAAATCATTCATACCTAATGCCTCTCTAACCATCCTAGACTCATCAATATTAGTAATCAAGGAAAATATGCAACTGGAATCCAATAATGAATATCCAAACCTTTTTGTTTGCCGCCTAACTCGTGTAGACCCCCTCAAAGGCTAAAGTTGAGTTTCTCCTTCTTCTTTAGAAATTTTAGAGCTACTTGATCTCTCCTCATCATCAATTCCAACAAGGGTACTTGGTTCTTCTTTCTTTGGAGTAGGTGGAATCTAAACCACCTCCTTCTTTTTTTTTCTCCTCTTTCTTTGGTTGTAGCTCAACAAAGGAAGGTTTCATCTCTCTGAAGATCACACTTCTACTGTAGAGAAACTTCTGAGCTACTAGATCCCAAAGCTTGTACCCTTTCACATCAACACCATAGCTGATACAAATATGTGCTTAATAGCCTTGTTCTCCAACTTTGACCTCTTCTTAATTGGAACATGAGCATAACCTTCACAACCAAAAGCTCTAAGATGTCTCATCGAAGGATTTTTACCATACCATGCCTCCATGGGTGTCTTACCAACAAGTGCTAATGTAGGGGATCTATTGATCAATTAGCATGTAGTGGATACTGCTTTAGCCCAAAAATTTTGTTCAAGGCTAGCACCACTCAACATACTCCTAGCCCTCTCCATCAATGTTTTGTTCATTTTCTCTGCAACTCCATTTTGTTGTGGAGTGTATGGAGTAGTTTTATTTCTATTAATCTTGTGCTCCTTACAAAACTCACCACCATTATCAATTCTCAAACACTTAATCTTTCTTTTGGTCTAATTTTCTACCAAAGCCTTAAACTCCTTAAATCGACTAAAGACTTTAGCTTTACTTCTGAGGAAATAAACAAATGTCCTACTGTAATCATATATGAAAGAAACAAAATATATAGATTTTTATATTGAAGGAACATTTAAAGGACCAAAAACATCTAAATGTACATAATCCAAGACCCCAGAAGACTTTTGAGAACTAGAATAGAAAGAAACGTGACCTATTATTTTCCATATACACAATGTTCACAAAAGTCGAACTCGAGATTATAATCATCAAGGCTCTTATTTTTCAGGTTCCTAAGACCCTTCTCACCAATATGACCAATTCATTGGTGCCATAACATTATCTTCTTTGCAGGAAGCTTCATTTCCATATAATGAGCACCCTTAGGTACCCAAATTGCACAACCCTTGGATGTAGCTGCAATATGCTTCTTATCTACACAATCTAATGGTGAGGATGAAGAATAAAAATATCTCTTCTTCAGTACATCAGAAGAACTATTACACTGTACAATGCATGCATCAAGGTAAAACAAAGTGCCAATATGAACACCCTTAGCCAACACCATAGCCCCTCTAGTCATCTTACATCCTCCACTAGAGAAAACAACTTGCACTCCCAAATCATTCAGTTTATTTATAGAAAATAGGTTTCATGCCAAAACCCAAGATATGCAAGACACCATCAATCCCCTTCACTCTTCCATCAGGAAACATTATTTTGAATCTTCCACATCCAGTAATCTTCAGGTGAGATTCATCACCCAGGTACACCTCTCCACCATCGAACTCCTCATACTTTGAGAACCAATCTCTATGAGAATTCATGTGAAATGATGCACCTGAATCTATCAACCACACATCATCTGATGCATGGGTTGCCAAGTCTGCAATAAATGCTTCTTCATCATCTTGGGATGATTTCTCATATTCAAAATCAAAGAAAGACTTGTTTTTCTTCTTCTCCTCCTCCTTGCAATCTTTCCAAATATGACCAGTTTCACCACAATTCCAACATTTTTCTTGGGAATTCTTACCACGAGACTTGGATCTCCCCAGAGACTTTGACTTAGATTTCTTATCTTTCTTTTTGCTTCTCTCTTTTGGTCTGCCACAGATTGCAAGGGTCTCCTTGTCCATCTCAAAAGACTTCCTTCACATATCCTCATATAGTAATGAGGCAACAACCTCATCCATCTTGAAGGTGGAAGTAGTTCTTTCGATAGCCATTACCAGGTGATCCCAAGAGTGTAGCAATGAACAAAAAAGGAGCGTACATTAGTCTTGTTCATCTATTTCATCTCCAATGGAACCCAATTTTGCAATCAACATGTTAAAAGAGTTCAAGTGATCCGCAACGGATCCTCCATCTTCCATGTTCAGAGAATACATCTTCTTTCTCAAGAAAAGCTTGTTTACTATGGATTTAGCTTGATAGACATCACCAAGCTTCTTCCACAGAGAAGCAGAAGTTTTCTCTTCATGGACATCCAAGAGAACAGAATCAGCCAAACTGAGTCTAATAAGACCCTTGGATTTCCTATCCATGAGATCCCAATCCTTTTGTTTCATGCCTAAAGGTTTGGTTCCATAAATTGCAAGCCATAAGTCTCGGTCTACTAAAATGTCTTCCATTTTGAGCTTCCACAACTCAAACTTACCACCATTAATTTTTTCTATTTCAATCCTCTCAGATGTGCTTGCCATCTATTTCTTTCAACAAGGTTACAAAATACACACTTCTACAAAAATCCCACTAAAATAGAGATTAGCTCAAAAAACCCTTCTACCCAACAAAGGAACCAAGGCTGGCCAGGCTATGATACCAATTGAAAGGAATTTAGTTGAGCAGGAATAAACTTCCTACACTTATCTAAGCAGAGGAGATTTTTAACAATTACAACAAGAGAAGCACATAGAGAATAAAGGAATAGAACAACAAAAATGCATAAAACAGTGACCCCAAATATACCATGGGGAAAACTCTTTCAGGTAAAAAAACCCCACCCTCCAAAAGCATAGTACTTCTCTATTATATCAAATAAGAGTTACAACATATCACCAAGTACAAAGCTTCTACACAAGTGCTTCAACACGAACACCTATTTTGGAGTGATATCGACTACACTTTGTTATCGACAAACAAACTATGCATTCTACAATGCAAGGCATTCATTTTATAGAGAGATATAAGCTTCAAGAAGCATCTCGAAGGTGAGGGGCATCCAAATCCACATGGCACAATATTCCACACCATAGACATGTATTTGGACACTTGTATTGGATTCCCCTACACCTCTTACAATGGTCAAACATGCAAATACTCTTCTTCCAAGCTTGGACACTTAGAATATGCTAAAAATAGCTTATGGTAGATGCAGCCTTACACATCTTACAACTATCATAAAATATGTCATAGTTGAAAGAACTTACAGTTGTAAGAGAATCTATCATAACTGACTAAAAATAGTTGATTCTCTTACAGTTTGTCATAACCCATCTTGGGTGCCAACTTTCTCCATGCATTGAAAGATGCCTTATGATGTGTCATATAATTTGTCATATGTTATAGATTCCAAAGTGGGATGCCTATGTCCACTTGGGATGATGATGTGTCATCCAATCACCTCCAACAAGGATGCCACCTAGTTGGTGGGTCCCAATTAGTGACATGACACCATAGACAATTAAATAATACAAATAAATACATAAATTACAACAATTAAATCAATGTTAGAACTCTAAGGTTAAGACACCTTAATCCCAACAAATTGGATGAATTAGTAAAAAGAGAGCGTTTGATAAAATATTTTTATTGTAGCAAATGAAAAGCATGGGTATCCTTAGGAGGTAGTCGCATTGTGTCACCAAATGTAATAGGTGGGTTTCCAACTGGATCAACTTACATTTGCCAACGTAATTCCAGCATGTGTTGAAATGGGAGCTTTAGAATAGGGTATGGGTATTAGATGTAGTTGAGAACACTTTGATAGACATGGAAGCATAGACAAGGCATGTGAACTACTTGACCAAATACCTTAAGGAACTATGGTCTCATGGGATGCCATGATTGCAAGATATACACAAAACATATTTATTGAAAAGGCTTGAGGAACTCTCAAGAAAATTCAATTGGCAGGTGAAAATCCAAACTTTGCAACCTTTTCTAGTAGCCTCCTTTCTTGTGCCAAAATGGGATTTTTTAATAAGGTCATAGGAATCCATCAAAAGATAAAGGACAAGGGAATTTTTTCAGATGTAGTTGCAACTAACTTGACAGACATGTATGCAAAATGTGGAAGCATGGGCAAGGGTATGAACTATTTGATAGAACACCTAAAATAAATGTGGTCTCATGGATTTCCATCATTGTAGGATACACAGAATGTGGAATCATAGACAAGTTTAATAGATTGCCTTGAAGAAATGCATTCTCATGATTGCAAATTATTTACAAGCTTGATTTTTTTTAAAGGCTTTAGGAACTTTCAAGCAAATGTAATGGGAAAATGTAAAGGCGGAATATGTAACCTTTGCTAGCATCCTCCTAACCTATGTCATGGAAGAGGGTATGGTCTAGCATAACGGATAGAGCAATTTTGTTTGATGTTGTAGTTGCAATTTCTTTGGTAGACATGTATACAAAAAGTGGAAGCCCAAACAACAGGTGTTACCTGTTTTGAAACCACATTTCTTACACATTTACAAGGACTTTTACATCCTTTTTTTGTTCTTCATTTCTTCAAAATTTTAGCACTCTTTAGTTGATTATTTTCTATATTATATTTTCATCCAAAATAAATAAATAATAATGAGGGTAACGTTCTATGGAGGGGGCTTCCTAAAATAATTCAATATGTGTTGTTGATTTTTTTAAGGAATATTTTGAAGCTGGTAGTCTCATGATTTTAATAGTGCAATTTAGCATAAAAGTTTAAGCTCCAAAATTTAAGGAATGAACTACAATTCTATGACAAAAATAAATAAATAAATAAAAATTCTCATTTTTATTTTTTGATAAGAATTTAAAATTTTAGATGATATACAAGTGGCGAAAAAACCCCTAAGCTATAGGGGAAATTTCTAGCTCCACCTCAATATTACCCACTTAAATTTGTAGTCTTAAAAGGTAGGGGCTGCTATTTTCTAGGAAAAGATTCCAATTAATCTTGTAACATTTTTTTTTTGCTTCATGGGACCCCCTACTCCATGAAAATAGATCTTGAATCTCACCCATGAGACCACACTCTAATAGTATGGTTGCACTCTATAATGGTGCCAACATTCTTATATAAAAATAAAATAATCCAAAAAATATTAAATATAACTTAAAGTCTATGTCATTTAATTTGATCAAACATCACATAATTTAATCCACATTAGGAAAACATCAACTAAATTAAATGACTAAGCTAAGGAGCTCTATAATGAATGGTTCACAAGGAATAAATTTTGTTGAGAGTTTTGCAAATAAAATAACAATCTACATGGGTTTGATCTTTGGAGAAACTCCATGGTTGAACACACTTGAGTTGGATTAGTATCGAGAAGGATGATCTTCTAATAAGTTCTAAAGCTTTACCCTTGTGATTATTGATAGGTCTAGACAATAGCTTATTTTTTGTTATTTTTATACATGTTTCAAGATACTTTTAGATACCTTTCCTGACAACATTACTACATTATATTGCCCTTTTATATCCATTATGCAAACTTGAACCTTAAATATGATGATGGAATTATAGCTATAATATATTAGCATTATATGGTTTATATGAATATATGTGTGGAATATTGATGGAATGTTATGAGTAATTATGATAGTTATCCTCGTGTAGATGTTTTGTGAAATTAACTTGTTTATAGGTAAAGAGGAACCATGATGCAACAGTTGCGGGATGAACCCGTAGCAAAAGGAGCAACTAGACACTAAAACAAGGGAGCTTCAAGATAAGTTGAACGTGGTGATCGTTGATCAAAGGCACTTAATGAAGATTGGATGTGCATTATTAAAACCAATTTAATAAACGTTGAAAAAGAGGTCTCCTTCCCTTATGGAGTTTTGACAAGTGGTTGTATGTTTTCATACAATTCTTTTTTGACAGAGTTCTAGTTTTGATAGGATTCTCTTTCCTTTTAAGTTATAGGTTGAATAATTCAAGTCTTAATTCTACGCTCTATTATCTGGTAGTGGAGTTAATGATTTCAGTTAGTTGTTTCTTTCAATAAAGATACCCTCAAGCTTGTATATAGTTGTTGGTTAAATCTGTAGGATAGTTGGTTTTTCTTAGTTTTATGTTACTAGTTACTTTCAGTTTCAAGACATGAAAAATATTCCAAATGATTGAGTCCAATCTATGCAAAGATCTTTTGTAATCTTTTACAATATGTAATGAATGGGGTTAATCTTATGGGATGCGTAGAATATATTAGCTAGATTGAGTTCAATTAAAGTGGGAATGGTTACTTGAGAAGGCCACTCAAGGTATTGTTCTTCACTTCATTTTCTAGTTATTTATTACTATTAATAGTTGTTATTAGTTTATCATTGTTTCATGAATCATGTACAAGTTAATTAGAATTTCATCTCTTGCTTATTGTGAATGAATACTTGTGAATAATACATGTAATGGTTAATAGTAGCACTCCAAAGGATAGTTCAACTAAGTCATTAGTTTTTATCAATTTTTTAGTTAATACAACATTATTTTATTAGCAATAGTTCAATTACAGTCTAAGTTGTAGGTACCCGTAGCAACTAGTTCTAGTTTGTGTTTTTACTATTTTGCAGTCATGTGAATTCCAACAAGTAGAATAGCTTAAGTAGGGTAGTTTAGGTAACTTTAATTCCATGGATGCATATATAATATTGCACCATCATAAGCTTACAAGCCTTGGGTTGACAATTTAATGTGGTCTTGAGCAATGTAAAGTGGTTTGTTCAGACAATTAACCCTCTGAATTGAGTAGGTACTACCAAGTTTACAATACATTATCTTAGACTCTACAATAATTTCCTATATGTAATTACTTCTAAGTAGTCCATTATGTTTGAATAAGAGACAAGTTCTTGTAAATCAACACTCATGAAATATGGGCTAGTAAAGACTAATTAAAAATTATGCAGTCGAATCTCAATAAAGCATCATATAATTGAATACTTAATGAAAACACCACCTAAATGTAAATGAAAAATTTGGAGGGCTCTATGATGGATGGTTCAAAGCAATAAAACTTGTTGAGTGTTCAAATTACATAGAAATAGTAAGCTAAGTGGATTTGACCTTGGGGGAATCTCCATGCTTAAAAATGCTTGAATTGGAGAAATATTGGGGTGGGTCACCTCCTAAGAAATATTAATTATTTATACTTGTGAGCATATCATGAATGCAACTATATTTAGGTGGATTGTTTGTACTTATGACAATTTTATCTTGTGAATAAATATTCATTACATATACCTCTTGAGAGATTTGTCAACTCAAGGAGATTTGTGAATGTGACTCTCCCTTCCCCTCCTCAACCTTCAAATGTAGGGGCCCTACAAGTCTTATAGTATGTCTCAACCATAGAGTTTCTCCAAAGATCAAACCCATGTAGCTTGTTATTTCATTTGCAAAACCCTCAACAAACTTTATGCCTTGTGAACCATTCATTATAGAGCTCCTTATCTCAGTCATTTATATTTAATTGATGTTTTCCTATTGTGAATTAAATTATATGATGTTTAATCAAATTGAACGACACAGATTTTAAGTTATATTTTAAAAAAATAGATTTTTATTTTTTTCTAAGAATGTTGGCAGTGTAACCATACTATTATTATTTATTTATTTATTTTGGATGTAAATGTGTAAGAAATGTGGTTTCAAAATAGTTCACACCTATTGTCTGTGCTTCCACATTTTGTATAGCAATTGCAAATACAACATCAGAAAAAATTTGTCTATCCTTTATGCTAGACCATACCCTCTTCCATGACACGGGTTAGGAGGATGCTGGAAAAGGTTGCAGAGTTTTCCTTTACATCTGCACATTACATTTGCTTGAAATTTCCTAAATCCTTTTAAAAAAATGACCTTGTGAATAATATGAAATCATGGCATTCCATGAGAATGTGTTTCTTCAAGGAATTATGTTAAACTTGTCTATGATTCCACATTCTATGTATCCTCCAATGATGGCAATCCATGAGACCACATTTCTTTTAGGTATTTTGTCAAATAGTTCACACCCTTGTCCATGGTTCCACATTTTGCATACATGTCTATCAGGTTAGTTGAAACTGCAACATCTAAAAAAATTCTCCTGTTCTTTATCTTTTCACAAATTCCATACCTTGTTCAAAGCACCCATTTTGGCATAGGCAAGGAGGCTATTGACAAAGGTTGTGAGGTCTATCTTTTCACCTACCAATTGCATTTTCTTGAAAGTTCCTAAAGCCTTTTCAATAAATACATTTCATGTATATCATGCAATCATGGCATTCCATGAGACCACAGTTCCTTAAGGAATTCGGTCAAACAGTTCGTGTGCCTTGTCTATGCTTCCACATTTTGCATACATTTCTATCGGAATGTTTCCAACTACATCTACGGGACTAGATTAGCCACTTTGCTAACAGGGTGTATAAAAAAAAGCTAAAAAAAAATGCCAAATCATTGAACATGTTAAAAATAAACTATAGAATTAAAGAAAAACACTGCCCATTGATCATGCATTCATTGATTATGCGTTCTTCCTTCAAAATGCCCAAACTACCATTTTTAACTACACAAAAACTTCGTCATACAATAAACTATATCGCGATCACCGTCAGCCCTCTTATATAGCATACCTATATTTAAAAAAATCTATGTAAAATAAGCCGAGAGATATCCTTCTTGAAATGTCTATTGCATTTATATGGTGTAAATTTAAAAAACCATCTTCTATCTATTCTAATTTTCTTGTAAACAACTCTTGTTTTGAACTTTATTGGATTTCTAAATTTAGGGTTAGAATTATTAACCATGTAAGAAATAATTAATCAAATCAACAGAATATTTTTAAAGATTATATATTCTTTTTTTTTTGCACCCAAATCATTTCATTTTCTAAAATTATACTAAATTATTAACCAATGTTTTTAGATTTCATGGATTGGTACAAAACCTCATGTTCTATACAATTCAATGAGTAAAACTCTCTCAAACAACATATAAAATAGATCCAAAATACAATACTATCAAAAGACCCCTTACATATAAGGAATCCAAATTATTTAAAATTCTGCAACAATCATAATAAAAAATGCAGCTAAGATAAAAGAATATGTTTTTTTTATACTTTAACACTAATTGAACCATAATTAAATCCTAACATTAGCACTAACCTTTATCCTAAATAAATAAACCCTAAACCTAAATGAATCTTAATTGAATCATAACCCTAATTGAACCCTAGTCATAACCCTCATTGAACCCTAATCATGACCCTAGCCCTTTTTGAGCCATAATCCTTATACTAATCCTAACTCTAATATTTATTATAGAACTCTAACCCTCACCCTAATTAAACCCTAATATTGGCATTCATCGAACCCCAACCTTAACCCTAACCCTAAGCTTTATTGTAGAAACCTAGCCCTAATCATAATTTTTCAGCCTAACTCTAACCCTAATTATATCCCAAACCTAAACCTAACTATAACCATTATTAAATCTAAACCCTAATTAAACTATAACCCTAACCCCAATTGAACCCTAGAGTCAATTATAACACCAATAGAATCCTTAACCATAAGTAACCCTAATTCTAACCCTTCACGTAACCTTAATTCTAATTCTTATTTTATTATGACCTTGACACTAAACATAACCCTAATTATAATTATAAGCCTAACCCTAATTTCAAACCTACCTCTACTCCTAACACTAACCATAGTTATAACTATAATTTTAACTCCACTTATAACTCTAATTCTAATCATAATCTTAAGCTTCATCCTTACCCTAACCCTGACCTTCATTCTAAGCCTAATTATAATTCTAATGAATTTAGAATTATAATAGTCCTAACCCTAAGTCTACTTGAACCCTAATCCTAATTGAATATTAATTCAAATCTTACTCTAATTAAATCCTAACCCTAAATATAACCATAAGCAAAGCCTTAACCTAACCCTAATTAAACCTTAACCTAGCCCTTACTTTAACCCTAATTGAACCATAATCTTAACCCTAAGTTTACTGATGTGACATCACATGGTTTGTTGTTTTTCAAATCTAAGGAATACATTTCATTCAATTATGAATACTAAGATCAACACTAACAACTTTGAATTCATTGATTTTATATTATTATAAATATCAGGTTGGAAGATGTTAAAGTGTTGGATTATTTCTCCTATTCAATTAATGTTAAAGTGTTGGATTATTTCTCCTATTCAATTAATCTTTGAAATGCTTGATTGATTGTAAAATTAGTTATTGAAAAGATAAGTGTAGAATCTAAGATTGGGGTGTTGCTTAAAGTATTAATGATTCAGTTGTTTGTAGGTCGGATGCCTCTTTATATATTCTTTAATTATTCTTCAATTGCTTTCATTAGAATTTGTTGTTTTCTATTTGTCTTTTGATTAGAAAACTTTTGTTAACTTATGCTTTATCTCTATTGAACCTATGTTGGATAAAAAGCCTCAACTATTCTCTATGTTGTTATTTTATCTATTGAATTTGTTAAAGATTATAAGACCCTTTCAAAACATTTGCTTAAATATACTTATGAAATTTTATATGGACAAAAACTTTAAAGTATATTGATGTGTAGTCTATATGTATTCATTACTTATTTGATAGTAGATATTAACTCAAAATTTATAATAAATATTATTATATTATTAAAATAATCTTTGATAAATAAAATATTCAAGCTATATTATATTATTTAAATTGATCTTTAAGAAATAAATTGATAGAAAAAATTAAAACAAAATTTTAAAATATATATTCTTGTTTCATTTTAAAAAAATTTACAAAGAGATAAGACAATCATACATTTGATTAATTTCACATGCAAAAAATATTCAACTATCATTTTTCTTCTAGGAATTTAAAAAATGAATCTAATACATTTGAAAAAAAAACTAAAAATATAGAAAATAGAATAATTCTTTATATCTGATTTTTTGTCTTTGCATAGCTTTAGTTTGTTTTTTGTAACTAATTTTTTTTAGTATTTTATTTTTATTTAACTTAATATGGATTGTTGAAATGCTTTTATTTATTCATTGATGATAAGAATTCAATTAATTTAATTTAGAAAATTAGAATATATTTTAATTTTAGAATATGAGATGATTTGTGTGCAAACAAAAAAACAAATAGAATACAAAGGTTGATTTTTTTATTAGATTGTAGTTATTGTTTTTTTTAGAGTTATAATTAGTAAGGTTGAATTATTTTAAAATAAGTAAATTAGTTGAATTATATAATCAATTTCATATGTAAATAGATTTATTTAATTTAAATTTAAAATATTCTTTTAAGATATATTTAATGAAAAATTTAGAAAGATTTGTACATTCAAACAAATGTTTAACTATAATTTTTCTTCTAGGAGTTTAAAAAACATATCTTGATAAACATTAAAAGAAAAGAAGAAGAACAACAAATGCATTTGAAAAAAACAAAACTAAAAAGAAGGATAATAGAATAATCTTAATAGGTAGCTTTTTGGGTTTGCATAACTCTAATTTTTCTTTTAGGAATTTAAAACTAAAAATATAGAAAATAGAATAATTCTTTATATGTGACTTTTTGCCTTTGCATAGCTTTAATTTGTTTTAGTAACTAATATTTTTTTTGTATTTTATTTTTATTTAACTTAATATGGATTGTTGAAATGTTTTTCAATTAATTTAATTTAAAAAATTAGAATATATTTTAATTTTAGAATAATATCTCTCTGTTTTTTGAGAAGTTCGACTTCATAGATACCATCTTTCTGATTCCATTAATCATCAATAAAGTAAAGTAGGTAAATCCAAAACCAAAATTAAAATAAATAACAAGAGTTTGTGAAAAAAAAAAAAACACAAATGAAAGCCAAACAGAAGTTTTTAGAAGAAAAAAAACACAAATGAAAGCAAAGCAGAGGTTTTTAGACAGGGATTCTTCTCCAACATGAAAATTCTAAAATTGTGCCATGCATTTGATGCAACTGTTTCAAATGCATGCAAAACATTTTATTTTTCATGCAAAAATTTCATGCATTTAATTGTCGTGTTTCAAGCTGAACAGTTTTTGTTTACACAGATTGATGGCTGTTACTGTTCGACTTAATTACTCCATAAACCATATTCCATTTCCATTTCTCCTCCTACATTTGATTTCTTTGTCAATATATTTTTACAACTCTGAGTTTGCGTCTTGTGGAAGGTTTTACAGATGGGCGAAGGCGGCAAACATGGTCCGACCTTAAATGGAGGGTACTATTCAGCAGGAGGTTGCAGAGCCCCCATTCCTTCATCGACTAAAGCTTACATACACACCGCGTGCAGGAGCAGAATCCTCTGCTGCTTAGCTTTCCTTATTTATTTTATCATATGCCTCATAGTAATCGGCGGGATCGCAGCGCTTGTTATCTGGGCATTCGTGCACCCAACTAAACCTGAATTCTATGTGGATGGTATTGAGTTTAGTAACAGTACAAGCAGCAGCACTAAGATCGCGTCGGAGATAAGCGTTCAGAATGTGAATAAAAAGAGTGGCATCTATTACAGCAACTTCTATGTAACTACCCTTTCTGGGGCACAGAGTATTGCGTTCATAGAGCTGCAGGACTTTTATCAGGGCCACAAAAACACCACTGTTCTCCATCCTGGTTTTGTCTCCGATGTGTCCTTCTCATCTTCCAATACAGGGGATCTGGCAGACATAGAAGTCAAACTGCGATCTTCCGTTTGTTTCAAGGTGGGAAAATTAAAAACCCATCCTTACAAGCTCGAAGTAAAGTGTTGCTTCTCTGCGCTGCTGAATGAAACAACTGCAACAACCTTCACTAGGAAGAAGTGCAAAGTGGACATAGAGTGAAGATTCCATAGCTGAGTTCTTTTAGATTGACTCTTTTTTCTTTTCTGGGTTTCATAGGCTGTTGTGGTCTCATGGACGTTAATAAAATCTTTCATTTCATTCATTTATTCGTTCTTTCTTTACATCTTTTACTGTGATTTTATGAAAAAATAAACGACTGTTGTTCCTGTGTGTTGATTTTAATAAAAAAATACTTGTCGTTAAGACAGTACTATTGCAATGAGTTTTGCTAAATCTCATTTAACCGGTTATTAATAAATTGTTTGCCCATCAATTACAAGTTAGTATTTTAAATTTAATGGAGATATTTTTTTATTTTTTTTTTTGTCTGTGATGTGTTCAAGTTTTGTCAAAATTTCAAAAATCTTTCGATAAAATCTTAAAGAATCTTTGATCGCTTCGTTATGTTATTTATTATGATGGCATGTAAATCCTCGATGTCTCTGTTCACACAAGATTCTCAAACTCAATAATTCTCTGGGTGCTTTTTCTACAGGATCTAAAATTTATTGTATCTGCTTATTATTTCAAACCCTATACTTTGTATTGCATGCGACTGGTTTTCTAGTATTTTTTTTGTCTCTAAGCTCTTAATTTAACTTATCTGTATCGCCTTTTCTTGACTCTTTTTTTTCCTTTATGATAATCCACACAAACAATCAGACCATCCTACACAAATCAGATATTGTTCATAGATAAGAGAAAAAAGTAAAGAAAAAGGAAATCCAATGGAGTCTCTGTTCAAGTCCACCATTGTTATGCTATTTTCAATAGCTTTAATGGCATACATGGTAATGGGTGCAGGGGAGTGTGGGAACACTTCAGTGGAAGCTGCAGCCTTGAAAATGGCACCATGTGCAGAGGCAAGCCAAGACCCACAGGCATCTGTTTCCTCCAAATGTTGTGCTGCAGCTCTTGATGTGCCAAGCATTCCTGCATTTCTTTGTGCTCTAATAAAGTTTGGTGAATCTCAAAAGGCCTTCAATCCACAGGCTGCACTCACCATTCCAAAACGCTGCAACTTCAGCTCAAGCACTCAGGCAACAAGTGTGAAAGTAAGAATAAAAGTTCTTTTCACTCATATATACATTTCTTATATATCTTACATACTTAAAATTCTATATACTCCTCTTCCCATCAACATTATAAGGTTATTCTTTATACTAGCTTACTATTAGTTCTACAAAATTTACTTGACAATGACTGGGTTTCTCTTCTTTCTGTTTTATTGGCTACACTCTGCCATAAAGAATGGAGGAAAGTGTTGCAGACTACTTATTGTCAGTAACACTATTAGTGCTTTGTGGGATAGTTTCTACTCTTATTGTTGAATAAGCTAGCAGCATATAGTATCAACTTTTAGTTTGCTCGAGTATATGTAAAAACCACAAGCTTATATTAAACATATTCTTCTTTCATGTGAATTGATCAGAACTGCCTTTTACTAAATCATTAGACATATTTTAAAGAAACCACTTTATACTGTTTGGAGAATGAGTTTTATAATTTAATATGTAGTATTTTAATTTTTTATAAAATATTAATATTTTTCAAATTTTATTTCTTACTTTGAATCCTCTGTTAGTTGTGTTCAATATCTAGATGAAGGTTCTTGTAAGAGCATTGTCTTTCACATGGTTATTAGTATTAAAATCAACATAAACTTACTTATAATCTTTATTCTTCTCCTTTTCAAAACATAAGAAAGTGTGTGATGCAGAGCATTTTTACAAAATCATGCTTTCATAATGTAACTTCAGAAGTTGATTCAAAACCTGATGTTTACACATTGTAACAAGGTTTCTTGGGTCATTTTCCTTAGGGAAGGATGTTTGAATTCATGGGTGTAAAAATGTGTTTGATAATGTTATTTCAAGCTTATTAAAGATTTTCAAAAGGTTGAAACAGTTATTTTGAGTCTTGGAAAGCAAATTTGGAGTTTGAGGCTTGTAAGTGCCATAAATTGCACAATGAGGACAGTCATGAAAAAATAATGAAATTATGAATAGGCAGACTTGGTAAGGGTTTGCTTTGCTTAAGTTTAAGATTCTAAGAAGATTGAAGGTCTTGTGAACCCTTGTTTGGGTCAGAAGAGGGAAAACTCAGATTTGTGCCATTGTTTCATAGTGAGTTTTGTGAAAGGAAATATAGTTGAACAAGTATGTCAAGAAAGGTGTTGATTTCTTCCTTTGTACTGCATTAGTGTGAAATTAATAATCAAATTTTATTCTCATGGTTGCAATCAATTCTTATTACAAATCAGTTTTCCTTATGTGAATTGCAATTGATAAACAACAAGAAAATTCAGAAGCATAAATTGAGGGTGAAAAGATAAACTCACTTTATAACTTTTTTCCTAAGATAGTTTTAGAAACATTATGTTCTATGTTTGGATATAAACAATTATTATATTCAGTGTTGTTTGTTTATTTGACAATGTCACTTTTTTCAAAATATATATTTTGAATCCCAACATTTTGTTTATCAACATGATCAAACTCTCGCCTCCAACATGAAAAGTTCTAAAACAAATTTCCTAATTTAATACTAAAATGCTCTTCTTTATAAACGATCATCTAACAAATTAATTGATACTTACACATTCAAAGCTATATTGTAACAATGAGCATTCGAGTTACACAAAATAAACATAGCTTTCCCTTATTAATTGAATGCTTAGAATAATTATAGAGTTATTTTTGTATCGTTAGATATAAAGATTATACACAAATTGAATTAGATTATTGAATAACTCTATAATTTTATTATAGTATAAGAGTATTATAGTACTTTCCATTTATGATTGTAAATAAATCATTTCAAAACACACTACTTTACCTACTCTTCATATCTACAAGCTACTATTTATCTTATTTATTTCTTGTTGTATTTGTTCCTTGTTACAAAACTTAGAGCTGCAATCAAAATTAAATTATTATAAACAAAGTCTATAAACTTATAATTAAAACACTATAAAGGCAAGTACTCGCCACTACATGGCACTTGTTTTTGTATGATACCATTTCTAAGAGCCCCATCATATTTGAGAACAGTAAAAGTTCTTTGCTAAATTTAAGCATAGTTTTGGGATCAAGCATGTAAGAAAATTCATCTTTAACTGCCTTTTGAAATCAACTTACAATCTATATATCTTTGCTAATAATTGCAAAGGAGAAAACTTCATCTTACCGCTTACGTTTCCTTTTAGATGTCAGATCAGCCTAGGTAATAACAATAGTAAATTAGCCCACACAAGTAGCAGAGTTGGCTTAGGCCGTGGGTTTGCTCCTCATTGGTTTCAGGTTCGACGTCGCTCCCAGGTTTATCCGACTGGGACTAGCTTGTGGGCTATTGGATTCCCTTGCAGGGGACTAATCTCATCTCAACTTGCCCTGGGTTGGGTCACGGGGATACCTTGTCGTTAACCAAAAAAACCCAATAGTAAATTAGATTAAAAATAATAAATTTAGCTAGGTTTAATATAAATGTAAAGTATAAGTAATAAAGTAGGAAATTTAAGAGCATATTTATTTATTTCTTTATATTTTAGTTGATGAATCATAGTAAATATTGACTATATATTAGAATATGAATTTGGAAAATGTATAGAAAGTTGTGAACTAGAATTTGATGTTTGAATTTTAAGATGAGATTACAATAGCAAGGATGAGCTTCAAAATCCACATTCTTATTTAAAACTTGTGATATTTGATTTTCCTTTGCAAAATATTCAATCTTAGACATGTCATGTTTAAAAATATATTTGATAGCTTGCTATATTAGGGTATGGAAATATACTAACTTCCCTCTTATTCCTTAGTTTCTTACCTCTTTTCAATTATTGTTCAAAATACTTCAAGACGAATATGATGCAACATGCCTAAATGGATATTACTCGAATATTCATTCTTGGATAATCATGTACATACATAAGACTCACATGTTTTGTTTCATTTATCATTTGTATGAATAATATGCAATGAATACTAATAATTTGTGATCTTTTGGAATTATCCTTTTTACTTCATATAACACTAGGGTCCTAGGACATGTCTTTAAATATGAAAATATACACCCTAATTTAGGTGATTTTTGGTGTACAAGTTGGTGGAACAATGGTCCAATTCAAAAAAAATTAGCCAAGTAAGATGTAGAAACTTACTTTTAGAAAATGAGGGATGAAATCACACTAATAATCTCACCCAACCACATGATCACAAATGCAATTTCCTATGGGATGTATTAAAGGACAGATAAATCCATATGCAAATCGATAAATGCTTGAGCAAGTGAGATGAGGAATGTTTCTATGATTTTTTCATATTTTATATTAAGTTGATGCAAATTAAGTGTAAAACTAACTCATACATGTATTGGCATGACCAAAGTAGGTCTAAAATGAATATAAAAAGGTATGAAGTATGTACATTTTAGTCTATACTTTACCTCTTATTTAGCATGCATGAAAACATACATGAACATATACATGCTAAAGTAAATGTTCTAATGAATTTTGTTACTTGGATATGACCTAGATGGTATTCTCATGTTCTTATTCATCCATGTAGAGCCACATCTCAAAACCTACACAAATGCACTTGCCATTTTTTTATTATCAACTATTTTGTTGAAACCCATGATTGTAAAAGCATTGTAAGATAATTTAAGCATGTAATTTATATTCTTATCAATTGTCAAAATAAAAAATAATCCACCACTTGGTTTTGTTGGAGTACGGTGATCACTGAGAGGGGGGGGGTGAATCAGTGATCAGAATTTAAAAACATTTTTTCACAATTTGCTTTTGAAACAAAAATACATTGCAATAAAGTAACTAATCAATGTTCACATCCACAAAATTGAGACACAATATTTTCTTGAGTGGAAACCCTCATGGGGAATAAAACCACTCGAATTGGCTTCACTAGCCTTATCTAAAAAAGCTGATTTGTACAATGCCTCATTGGCAAATTTCCTATCCCACTAACAATGTTGTCTCACTGATAGACTTTTTAAGATTTGCCTCATTGTCTTTTTCTCACATGCACAAGTATAAATGAAATTGAGTCACAGAGTAAGATCTTTGTTTAAATACATCACACTCTTTGTTATGTGATCAAATCATAATCAAAGATTTGAAAGTAAACCAAAGCACTAAATGTGCTTGCAAATGAAACAACAATATGCCTTTCAAAAGAACTTTTAGAATGATCTCTCCTTTTTTCCCAACTTCAACAACTTCTTTCTCTCACTAGATTTTTCTTTTTATTTCATTTTCCTAACTCTTTTTCTCACTATCTCTTTTTTGAAACAAGAATGCCATTTTAACTGTTCTTAAAAAAAGAAATACCTTCAGTTACAAATTGAAAAACTGAAATGCTCGGTGCCTCTTTTACTATTTACTATTTTTATCAACAAAAATAGTTATGAAAAGCAATATCTCATTACCCATAATCAAGGATAAGCCAAAGCCCTAACAAATAGACAAGGGTTTCAAAGAAATAATTCATCATAGATCTCTGAAGCAGTAGATTAACAAATGCACAATGAGCTAACTGAAATGTCGACATTCTAGGAACCAAAAACCATTAACATACAACCGACACCATTTAAACACTGAAGATTAATCATGTCATTAACTACTGGAGGATGTTACTTGAAGACGCAACTTGAACAATAAAACTACCTCTTTTGACTTAGTGGTGGCCAAGCAAAGTCTTGTCTGAGGGATACTAAGACTGTCATCCACAAACCCTGGCAACCGACAACCTTACTCTTCAATGTTGTGAAGAGATAATGATAACCCTAACATATGCTAAGTCACAAGACTTAGTATTCCCCGCTGTCACTTTATTTTTTTAAACTTTTCTCACTTTTTAGTGCTCGATACCCCATGTGATGGGATTTACAAATATGCCTTTAGTCATCTACTTTAAGACCTCCTTTATTTTTTGAATAAGTCATGCAAATATTTGCCACCATCAAATGTGATAGGATGTAAAGGCTTATAGACCTATTCAAAAACATTTTTAGCCACATCCTCATATTTTGTATGCTTTGCAAACCACTGCCAATATCAAGTGACTTGAGTGGAACCATATCAAATGCTTATGTCCACAAATATGACTATACCTTTAGGATTTTATACTTAAATTTCCATGACATAAGCCTTGTAAAAATAGTGGCTTTGAAATAAACCAAATCCTTATTTTCACACATATATAGATTAAGTCTTATTAATAAGACCACTTTATGCAAATGCATATTAACACCTTCTTTGTCAATCTATATAATATGATATAAATCCTTTTTTCAACTCATATAATTGTATTTGCATATAGTCACAATTTTAGGTCCTCATCACAATATGCAGTGTAATAGACTTCAAAAACACTTGTATGCCAAGTCAAGTGATTGTCAAAGAACTGAAATGAAGAGACCATCAACTGAATTACCAAATCAAAGATATTGAGATGTTTACCAATCAAGAACATCTCATTGTCTTATTGCTTTGACATTAATGCCAACACATGCTAGAGGGGACATCAGGTTTTGGGGAAAAGAGGTTCACTAAGTTATGAAAAAATTTCCAATCTATAAAATAAGTGAGGTATTCCCAAAAAACATGTTGATAGTGTATTTTTTATCATAGTTCTTTCTAAACACATTCAAGAACATTATTAAGTGTAAATTCAACCTTAACACAATATAAATATCAATTTTAGTACATAGGCATCAAAATAAAAATGATAAAATGGTAGAAATACAAGGAATTTATATATGATAAGAAATGAAAATAATAGAGATATCCCAAAAAATCTATAAAAGCATAAAAATTCCAATGAAGAAGGTATTTACTTCATCATCCCAATATGTATTATTTAATTATACATTGTAGTAGCTAAAAACATGCAAAATAAAGCCTTCAACATATTTATAAGCTTATAGAACATGCAATGGTGTCTATCATCTCCAAAAGCTTACTCCATAGTGACTAAACCCTACAAGTTGAGTGTAATATGAATGTAAAAAGAAATATAGTCATTGCTCAACCTATACAAAAATGTACTATAGACCCCAATATCTCTAGAGGCTATAAAAATGTTGATTTTCAATGCATGGGAGATAAAATGAACCAATCTATCCCTTTACATTCCTCAACTTGTTTGAACTATAGAGAAATTACCACTTTTTCTAGGAAAAAATTTCAAAATTATTGTGGCCATAATACTACTACTAATTTCGTCAAGACGTGTTCATAAAATTGTTACTAATTTCCCTTTGAGATGTTTCCAAAATCACTACAATCATTAACATTTTGAATCCCTATGGAAATTGATGAAAATGCCATTATTAAAGAATACTTTAATTTGATGCTTGTACACCTATCCTCTACCAACCTTGGGATTTTATGGATCATCCCAAAGAATAAAGTGCCCTATACACAAGTTAAATATGAACTCCAAAACTAATGAACATAACTCTCCATATAAACAAAAGTCCTAAAATGTCTCATTAATTAATAATAAATATAACTAATCAATTGATCATAGCGAACACACCTATTTTATGGATCATCCTTCCCTAGTATATATGATTTTAGTGTTAAAAATAATATGGAATAATAGTTGTTGGGATTTTATAGTTTTATATATTTTAAATACCATTTTTCTCCACTTAGATGTTGACTCTTCAAGCTAATCAACCAAGTTTAATTCACCAATGGATTTGTTTTAAGTTCTTGTTTTGATTTGTTTTCCATATCCTCTAATAAACCTATGGAAATATTTTCAACTAAAGGAAAAAAGAGTTTCTTCCTCTTCCAAAATGGAGGGCTCAAATAGATGGGCATTCTCAATATTGATGACTAAATATATTTTCATGTACAATGTCAAATCAATAAAAAAAAATATTCCTTTGATCTTATTATAATAAATGGACCATAATTCAATATTTTGACATTATTTTATTTACTTTGAGTTTATTATTTTTCAATTTCAACCATACTTTACAATTTTACTTCTAGTCTTGGTCTACACGATGTTGGTAATTTTGTCTTGTGTGCTTGTCTTTACACTCTTTTATCTTCTCTTGTAGATGAAGATGCATTTTCCAAATACTTTCAAACAATTTTCTGCCATATTGTATCTTTTAAAAAAAATGTTATTTTTGTGGGACCACACCAAAAAAAATCTATGAAATATGTACCCAAAACATGTATCACATGGAAATAAGTTTGTCAAATTAGTCTAACTACCATAAAAATATAGTTATTCCCTTAGTTTGACTTGCAAAAGATAGTACAACATACATGTAAATACTCTCTGAAGGATAAGAAGAAATAGGTAGTGGTTGATATATCCTAAACATTTGGTTACTAAGTTTTATTAGATTGTAGAACTTGTAACTTCTCATAAACTTTAAGACATATACTTTCATGTATGGATAATTTATACATAATATTGATATTTTAGAGAGTGTTTTAATGAGCCAATGATTTTCATTCAATTTGTACAAGTGATTATTTATCAAGAATAAAAATAATGTCATTTCTTTGGGTGCACACATCATCCCCATTTCAAAGAGCAATACTTCCTTCCAATAGAATTTACTTTGAAGTGAACAAATGTCAATTTTAACTTGTTTTGATTGTTGGAAAATATCTCCAAAATGATAAAAATACTTTTTTATGTACCTCTTTTATGAAGGATTTGATAAAGGAAGGTGTGCTTACCATTCTCATTAATGGCATTATAGACAACATATCCACTAACTCATTCTTAGAATCCTTTTTGTACTTGATGGCCAAGTGAAAATTATTTAAAATATTAATAAAAAATACCTTATTCTGAAGGACAATCATAATTACTAATATAGGTGATGTCAAACTAGAAAAAAAGACCAAAAATTGTGATTTAACATGGGATGGTTAAGGACCAAGCCTTGAGGTAGAAGAGTCTTCTTCTCTTTTTTCTATACTAGTCTAAGGAGGGTAGTATCTAAGGTTTATCCATTATACTATACATAATTATTAGATAATCATAATAAACTTTAATACTAAGCTTACCCTGTGCATATTTAGTTCTAGAAAAAGTTTCACTAAATTTTATCATGCAAGGTTGTTTATTCAAGGTATAGAAACTTATTTGTTCATGGTAAAAAATTCATACAATTGAAACAAAAATGTCAAGACTTCAAGTGCTTTCCTTGAATTTTCTTTATCTTGATGTGATCTTGCAAGCATGCAATGCTTGTAAATCTTACGAGCATATTGATTCTATTCGTACTTTTTATTTATTTATAGTTTCGAGTTATGGATTTATGTGTATTGATAATCTAGAAGCATGATATTGATTCATTTATCTATTATGACATATAGAGTCAAGTTCAAGACAAGGAAACATATGCAAAAGTAAACTACATGCATACTAATTTTAGGAGGATTAAAATAATTATTAATATATCTTATAAAATCATATATTTGATTTGGGATACATCAAAATTGCATGAAATCAAGTCCTACTCGATAATATGCAAATAATTGAATATAATTCAATGATCCATGTTCAACTGAGAACATTATGCATAATGTGATGCACAGGGTCATTAAGAAAGCTTCTTTGAAGTTATATAATCCATATTAGATTAACAAATCATACACATCATACCATGCAGTAAACATAAATAAAGGAGTCTACTTGAATTTTAGAAATAAAAGTAAGATAGATAAATTCAATCAAAAACACCTTGCAATAAAATATTTTTCAAGCTTTACATGCACAAAAAAATGAACTTACATATAAATTTTTCATAAATATTGCATATGAACAATGAAAAATTGACTTCTTAGTCTATAATTATTTTTTCTCTCTCTCTCTATCTCTCTCTCTTTCTCTCTCTCTAAAATCAACCTCTATATATTAGTATTATAGTTTTTAATATTGGTCTTTTCCTTTCACCATTCAAATCAAGATCAAATATCTCTACCCAACACTCTACTTCTAAAATAAATAAAAATAGGTTTGGATTAATAGGGATATGGAAATATGGGGTTATGAGGGACCTATCTTTCATCTTTCATTGGGAAATGAGATCCCCAAAATTTCCTATCTTTGGGGAGAAAAACTAAAAATAAAAAATCAACTCCAAAATGCAATCTTACACTTGAAATAGCAATATTAAACTCAATATTTGCATAACCAGAAAACATATTGCAGCTCTAAGAAGGGCAGAGATGTGTGTACCAGTCACCAAAAGTCAATTTCTAGAAGTTGATCAGGGACTTATTCGCCCATGGGAAACTGGGTCCAAGTGCAGGGTTTTTCTATAACTTTCAAGAGCCTCTAGTGCATATCTGTAGCTTCTGATTTGTCCAAGTTTCAATGTCAAAAAGTCAAAATTAGATCTATAGGTTAGTTTTCATGATTTGACAACTTTTCAAATCTTGCACTTCAAAAGGACTTCAATCCTTCTTCAACCTACATCTGCAATCACACATGCAAGAGAGAAAAATATTTGTTTTTGGGTGAACGGGGGTTTGCCTTGGTCAAACCCCATTTGGGTAATTAAATTTTGAATTGAAATGAAACATGAAAGAGGGAATGAAGAATGAACAAAGCTATGTTACCACTCAACAAACCCTTGAATGAAACCTTGATAATGGAGATATTAGGAGATTTGAAACTTGCATGAAATGGATGAATTGGATGTGGATCTTAACACTTGAATAATGCTTGAAATTATGCTTTGAATGCTTGAATTGATCTTGAAACCTACATCACAATGTTAGCTCCAAAAATATGCATGATGCAAGAATGCTTTGACATGATGAATATATCTTGATTGTTGCAATAAAATTGATATATCTGCTCTTGAATGCTCTTGATCATCAAATTTTCTCTAAGAATTCTTCTTGAAATCTTCTAGGTGAAACTTAGTGAAATAGCCTTGTATTTATAGATATGTATCCTTAATTTCCCATAATTCAAATAACACAAGAAAAAATTGACTCTATACCTGCCAGCACAACCTTTGTTGGAAAAAAAGGACCCAGTTTGGATTGATAGTGACTTGGATGAGTCATTACCAATTCTAACAATTGATAAAGCCTTAGATATGGAGAAACCTACTGAGGATAATGTTCTTATTAATTTCCTTCATAATAGGTATACATTGAAATTTTTGAAAGCATGGCCCTCCATTCAGGTATAAATACTCATTGTCCTTTTGGGGATTTTCCATTGATGGGTAGTTCACATTCTGTTCAGCACTTTATCACATTGCATTAGTTGTTACCCCATAATTTCTTATATGGTTCATTCTTATCTTTTGCAAATTTGATTGGCATTCGATCCACCTCACAAGTCTTAGCCATTGAGTCACCTACACAATCATAAGCTATGGAAATTCTTCCTAATCGCAAACTTAACATTAATCCATAGTTAACCCCTGAACAAATCCAAGATCTTATCGCCATGCTTAGAACAAACAAAGATGTGTTCGCCTAGGAATACCAAGACATGTGTGGCATTCATACTGATACCTGCACCCACCGTATCTACATTGAGGAAGGTAGTCATCCAATTAGGCAACCACAATGTCGGCTCAACCTTGCTTTGTGCGACATAGTTAAAGAGGAGTTACAAAATCTGTTAAATTTTGAGTTTATATATCCTATTTCTAATAGTCAATGGGTTTCTCCTTTAGTTGTGGTTCTAAAGAAAAATGGTAAATGGAGAATTTGTGTTGATTATAGAGCATTAAATAAATCTACTAAGAAAGATCATTTTCCATTACCATTTATTGATCAAGTATTGGACACTCTTGCAGGTAAAAAGTTCTTCTCTTTTCTAACGGGTTTAGCGGTTACAACTAGATTCACATAGCACCAAAAGATCAGGACAAGACCATGTTCATTTTCCCTTGGGGCACCTTTTCTTATAGCATCTTTCCATTAGGTTTATGTAATGCCCCTGCCACTTTTCAAAGGGCAGTTTTGAGCATTTTTGCAGATCTTGTCAATGATTGTGTTGAGGTATACATGGATGACTTTACTGTCCATGGTAACACTTATGAAGAGGCTAAAACAAAATTAGGAAAGGTACTTAGGCATTGTATAGATACCAACTTTTCATTGAGTCATGAAAAGTGCCACATACTTATGACTGAAGGGATAGTGCTTGGTCATTGCATCTCCTCTAAAGGTATTCAAGTGGATCCTAAAATGGTCCAAATTATCCAAGACTTGCCTATACCCTCTAGTCAAAAATATGTTCAATTTTTTCTCGGCCATGCAAGATATTACTAGAGATTTATCCAAAATTTCAGTAAGATTGCATCCCCCTTGTTTTCCTTGCTAGCCAAAGACGTTGCTTTCTCTTAGACACTTGGGTGTCAAGAATCCTTAGACTCCATCAAGAAAAAACTTGTAACCACATGCGTCCTTAGAGGACCAAACTGGGAACTACCATTTCATATCCACACTGATGTCTCTGATTGTTCGATGGGAGTTGTGCTTGGAAAAAAAGAGGATAATCTTTTATATTATATCTACTGCATCAACAAGAACTTCACAGGGGCCGAGGTAAATTACACGGTGACTGAAAAAATGTTTTTAGATGTTGTGTATGTCATTAATAAGTTTCGTCATTACATTACTGGTTATAAAGTATTTGTCCACACAAATCATTCTGTGATTTAGTTTTTAATGAATAAACCTGTGGTAACTAGTAGAGTCATTAGATGGTTGCTTTTACTCAATGAATTTGATATAACTATACTTGATAAGCCTGGTCGAGAAAATTTAGTTGTAGGATTTCTATCCAAATTAAAACAGCCAAACAATGAACCCACTCCAATCGATGACACCTTTCCAGACGAGCACCTCTTTGCTATATCCGAAAAGAGCCCATGATTCACCGATATTGCCAACTACCTAGTTACATGAAAGTTCCCACCACATTTCTCTCTGAGGAAATGACGAAAGTTGGTTGGACTAAGTGGATAGTATACATGGATTAATGGATTGCTCTTTCACACTAGCATTGACAATATCATGCGACGTTGTGTACCAGAAGATGATGTCTTCGATATACTTTGTGCATGCCATACCAAACCATGTGGAGGACACTTTGCTACTCAACAGACTACTCAGAAGATTCTCACTATAGGTTACTACTAGCCTACACTCCACAAGGATTGTAAATGCTATGTTCATCATTGCAACAAGTGTCAGTGGATGGGCCGACCCACATGCTTGAACGAGATGCCCTTACATCCACAGTTCTTCATAGAGCCATTTGAGAAGTGGAGCCTTGATTTTGTTGGCCCAATCAACCTACCATCAAAGAACAAGAAATACATCCTTGTATGTACCGATTATGTCACCAAGTGGGTAGAAGTGGTAGCACCAAAGCATGCCCGAGATACAAAAGTAGGCGATTTCTTGTACTCTGATATTTTCACAAGATTTGGTGTGCCACGCGAGATAACCATAGATCAAGGACCATAATTCACATCTGAGCTCATTTCTGCCCTGGTTCATGAATATGAAATTCACCACCGCAATTCCACACCCTATCACCCTCAGGCCAATGGGCAGGTAGAAGTCACCAATCAAGAGATTGAGAATATTCTTACTAAGACAATTTCTCTTCATAAGCACGACTGGGCTACACAACTTTTTGAGGCTATGTGGGCCTATCGAACAACATGTAAGACCACCACTGGTCTGACCCCTTATGAGCTCGTCTATGGTAAGAAGGTAGTCCTTCTCATTAAGTTTGAGATTAAAACTCTTCGTACTACACTACAATTGGGTATGGGTCTTTCTGATGCACAAAAGGCACGCATTGATCAAGTACATTCCTTAGATGAATTGTGCCAAGAAGCACTCTTCCACACTGAGGTTGTTCAGAAACAACGTGCTCTATGGCATGACCACCACATCCGCCAACAGTTATTCCAACCTGGAGATTGGGCACTCCTATATGAATCTTGCTTCCAAGACTTCAAAGGAAAGTTTCACACATGCTAGCTAGGGCCCTATGAGATCCAGACCGTATATGCTAATGGTGTCGTTTGTCTCTGTACAATGGACTCTACATGATGATCTCTTCTTCTCAATGGTCACCGCCTCAAACTCTACAAGAAGCCTCTTTCCCAAGAAGCTTTATTTTTAGAGGTGACATAGGAACTTACTATTGTTCCTTTTGGCCTCCTTTGAGATTGATCAATTTTATCTAAAAAAAAAAAGAGCAATAAAAGATCCAATGGTGAAAACCCTTTTTGGGAATTGTTGGTCGGTTAATGTTTGAAAACTGGTTTTCGACAAGCATTACCCATTCAATAAAACCTTAGTGGTGAAAACTGATTTATCAGCACCACTAGGTGGTGATAGATTGAAAACCGAGCAACCGACGGTCTATTGTCAAAAAAAAAAAAAAAAATGGAGGGATATCTTTAGCATTGGCACCCCGCCTTCCTGTCATTTTCCTGCTTAGAACCCTGGCCTCTTCTTTCTTGTCGTCCGGCGATCGTCTTTGCTATTTCTATCATCTGTTTGTCAAGAACTTTTATTTTTAGTGTCCCCATTGGTTGGTGCTATCCATTACTTCTGGTCAGGTTTTACAACCCTTCACTCTTGTGGCTACTATCTATGTCATGATGGTTGTTAGTGGTTTTCAGCCAACAACCATTCCTTCGGTTGATTTTATGTTCCTGTCTCTCTTGTGACAAGAACCGATGTGGTTATCTCCTGGTTGGATTTCTAGTCTCTTCTTTAACAGGAGTCATTTTCTTGCTCAATGGTACTCTTTTCCTCCACGATTAACTCAGGACTTCTTCATTGTTTCCCATGCTTCGACCAGTTGAACGTCGCCTTGTCAGTCATTGTACTCGTCGCTTGACGGTGTTCTCATGCTTTCTTTCCACAAGGTGTTTGCCAACAGGCTGCTTCCATTCGGTTTTAGCTTTATCTTTCTTGTACCTGTTGCACTACACTCTTACCGCCCTATCATTGCTATGAGTTGGTGTCTGCATCAGCACCAGATTCACTAGGTGTGTCATCGCATCACCACTCCTATCCATCAATGATTATCAGTATTGGTATTTCACATTTTTGTCCTTTTATTTTTATTTTATTTAAATATTGGTCATTCATTTAATGATGTTGATGTCACCCGTGGATGGGTAACTTGCTAAGCTAGGGGGAAGCATCACATATGTTATTGTGTCTCGTCTTTTCCATAAAAACCTTGTCCCATCGTATCTACATCCTTTGATTTCTGGCATGATTTTTCATAAATAGTAACTCCTTCTTAATACCATCAGTAAACATTATTATTCACCTATAACAATAAATTAAAAACCACCATTCTTTAAACCACTTACCATAAACCATTTCTTACAGCCTAAAAATTGTTGCTAGTTAAGTTGTCATATTCTTAGTGATAGTTGTTTCTGAAAAACTATTTTTTTCACACTTTACCGGGCTTGAACTGTGGACTATTTGGATTGCACCTCCTAGTAAGGATATGGTAGGAGAACGCAGACACCGCTATTATCCAGTGACTATGGATGATTTAAGGTCTCTTGCGATGTTTGAAGCTTACAATATATTCAAGCAAGCAGGATGGGATAAGTATTTTAAGTGATTATGAGGGTATGATGAGAAATTGGCTCGCGAGTTCACGACAACCTGCAACACCACACGGGAAAGAGTCTATGGGCTAGCAATTCCTATCTTGGTCAAAAATATAACGGATGTCACAGGGTTTCCATTGTTAGGTGAAAACTATTTTCCTAACAATTCTGGGTGAGAAAGAGACCTCAAATCCCTCCTTAAGAAGATCCTGAAGTGTGGGGAATAAGTTGAAGTAGTATCAGGTTAGGGCACAAATTTATCTTCACTTCCAACTCCCTGGAACGATGTGGCAAATTTTTTTATTCTGTATTTGACCTGCAAAGGAAGGTATGTATATGTTTATGCAAAACAGTTCCTACTTATAATACATTTGAGATGGGGTGCATTCATCAATATTCCTTTCCTTTTTTATTCTTCCTTAATGCAAATGCGTAAAGAAATTTAGAAAGGTAGTGAGAATTCATTGGCACATCGTGGGCTTATTAAATTGTTAATTGTGAGGGAATTAAAGAGACTTTCACCTCCTAAGGATTGGGACTCATTTATTGTAGATGAAACCCTTGAGAATTCTGTTATAAATGCCCTCTTTGACACTTCAGAGCACTTTGCCGAAGAAGACTCCCATAATATAGGAAAGTCTATTGATAACCTAGAAGAGGTAGAGTCTAGTCAAGAAAACTTAGAGGATAATGAATGCACCACGGGTCCCGAGTCTGAAGCTCCTCCTGATAGTGTTAGGAAAGGAAAAGTACAAACCCTAGCATCAAGTAGCAAAAAAATTAATGGTTCTAGTGCTAAACGACTCAAACTCAAGGATACCAAAATATCTACACCCAAATTAAGGGTTAAAAAGAAGTGGCGTAGTGGGTCTACCTCGGCTATTTTTTTAGAGGAAAAACAATTGTCACCTAATTCCACAGATAAGTTAGCCAACTTGGCTAATGTAGTTGGTGGCTTAAGTACGCAGGAAACTGAGGACATAGAGGATTTGACAATAGTGGCAATGGTCTCTCGAAAGACTAAAAGAACAAAAGCTATCGCTAGAGAGTTGAGAAGAAGTAAGAGAAAGAAGAAGAAAATGGTAGACCCTGAGGATCCCTCACAACACCAAGAGGAACCTAAGAAAAATCTCAATATTCCACCTTAGAATTCTCCTATCTTAAGGGAGGAACTTGAGAAAAACTTTGAGGTGTCGCCCCGGCATTCCCCTATCTCAGAGAAGATTTCATGCAGTCATGAAGAAATTATTGACAAGGATATTGTTCAAACTGAATCTTCTGTTGCCAAAAGTGATAATGATCTTGACAATCCTGAGGATCACAAGCCACGTGACACTACCTGGGAAGAAGAGCATCAAGTAGAAGAGAGGGTAGGGAATGAAGTGAATATGGAGATTCAGGAACAGGGAAATGTTAAAGACCTTCATCAGGAACAAAAAGACAAACAAGAGCCAGAGGTAGAAGAAAAGCATGAAGAAGAACATCCCTTGCTCACTAATGATGACATTCATAGTCTGCAAAATTTGGTGACCAAGCTAACTAAGGATAATGAAACTTTATAGAAACAAGTTCAAACAGCAGAGTCACTCAACTCATTCCAAGCAAATGAAATCAGTCAGTTGAAGGCAGCACTTGAGCAAGTGCAGGTCCCTAAGCCATCAGTGGTAACAATTGAGGAGCATGAAAAACAGTTGTATGAACTCCATCGATTATGTGTCATATAGGTCACCAGTACTCTGCATAAACTTGCCCCTTCTCTCCCCGGTTTGTATTCTATACTCTCTTTGCATGAGGACATGCAAAGCCTTTAGCTGGGGGAAAATGATGGGGGAAAAATATGCCATTATTTTACCTCTTATTTGTGTTAAACCTTGTCATCTTTCCTAGTGTCTCTTGTCGTTCCTGTCACTTTTCGTTAATGAACTGAAGGTATTTTATGAAATAGAAGGAAAGATTAAAACTAGTGAAAATACCAATTTCGTTGACTGTTACTAACTATCTTTTGTGATTTTTGGTAACAACCAGTGTTTAATGGTTGACAACACACATGAAGGACATCAGTGGAGGGATGACTAAACTGTTGAATTCATATCATCATTTTGGCTCTATTTGTCAAAGATTAGCAATTTTTTTCTAGGTTGTTATGTTGTTCTCGGAATACTTTAAAAAAGACTTCAAAACTATTTTTGATTATCTTTAAATGGTTGTTGGCTGAAAGCCACTAACAACCAAAACATTTATTTAATTATATCTGAAAGATTGTTAGACGTATAGGTAGCTACAATATGTATATATATGTGTGTACGCTGAAACTGGATATAGATACACATAATTGAAATCAGAACTTTGGTGATTTTTATCTATACTTTGTTTATGTGATTTGGATGAATGAAAGTGGTAGTGGAGTAATTTTGTGAGCATGAGTTTCATCATTCAATAACCAGCAAAGGCAGGGCCCACTTCCTTGGTTGTTGATGATCGTTGCATTAGGATTGTGTGTGTGGTAATGTATGTTTTGATTTTATAAGTTATTTGATTATTTCATTACTGTATTGTTTGTTTAATCCTTTGTCTAGATAATCCATTTCCGCAAAAGTATTAATCAGTATTGATTTGTTAATTCTTTTCAGTACAATTTGTATTGGTTTACTTGATATCTGTCTATTTGTATATGTAATTCATTAATCATTCATTACAGGATAGTTTGATATCAGTTAATGAAATCGTTGAGTTAAGAAGTTGAGTAATCAATTAGTGTCGAAAGTTTATTTATATTCAGTAGTTCAACTTTGATTCTATTCATGTTATTTCCAGATAGATTTCCATTCTGTTATAGATAAACTTTATTGTTGTTATGTTGTGTGCCAGTAACCTATTTTCTGTGAAGAACTATTTCTTCATAGGTTCCTGTCATACTTGTGACAGGAAGTCTGCCAATCAGAATTTTGTCCATAAGTAGATTACATTAGTTTGCATCCATCAACCCTTGGTTTATTGATTGTATTTCTTCGACATATTGCCACAACATGGTTCAAAATCCTACATTCCTATATTAACACTTTAGGATGAATTGAGGAAGCCAATTTAAGAATAAATTACCTCAAACCCATTTTAAGAATAATTTAGAAACCACAGTTTTATCCAATCACTCATGTCTTGATGTGATACATATTTTTTTGTAGTTTTTTTCTAAGTAAATAATTAATTATTAATTTTTATTACAACTTTTAAAAAATATAAAAACTCGTATGTCTAACCACCCTAACTTGGTCAAAACTTCATAAAATTATTTTTGTAAAATCCCATAGATGCGAAGCATAGAATGTGATGCATGTTTCGGATTCAAAAAATGTGATATTGTTTGAAAGCTATAGATTTTTTTCAATTAGCCTATCAATCAGGACTTTAATTGTAATTCAAGTAGAAAATGAATAATAATAATTTATTAAATTCAAAGTAAAGCATAATTTATATTGTTGGAAAGCTAAGAATCTCCTCTAAACCCCTTTTCATTTCATCAATTTTGGGGGAAAAAAAAGTCGTCAACCACATGGGCCATCATATCACTTACATATCGCCACTTTTTAGCCCATCATGATCCTACACATACCCTTAGAAAAAGTCCTCATGAGGCCTAATATGTTCCATAGGCTTAGGCCAAAAGAAATCCAATTAGAAACTCCCATGGGAAGACATAGGATTAAAGCCACTATAATGCACACTAAAGATCTCATTTCCAAATGGAAACTTTAAACATTTATGCACATCCAACAAGACAACATTCATGGGGAAAATCCATGGGTAGCTTAAATTCACATGAAATTAGTTTGATGATGGGATGATGGAAAATGAGACACTTAATGTTTTCAATCCAAATTTTAAAGAAAGAGTTATCGAAACTATTATAAGGCAAGCAAAAGAATTATGCATTTTGGTCCATGCTTTCAATTTTTCATGTATTTTAATAAAGCTCATGCAAAAACAAGAATTCTTCAGTGATCACATTCTCTACACAAACAAGATCAATTAATATCCAATTAGTAGGCTTGTCATTGATTCTTGTAGCTATGTAAAGAGGACCATCAAGTGCATGTTTGATTATGTCATGTTGTGAGAAAGTAATGTCAAGCAAAATTTTGGTTAGGACCTTGCGAGGTTGAACTTCAATGAAGTTGACCGAAGGGTTTCTAGTATGTTTCTCTTTAGTTCTTATGTAATGTTGCATGATGTGATCAAGGTTATGTGCCATTTGCATTCATTGTTTAGTTTTAATTAGATTTCTTATGTTTTCTATCATAGGAACCACATTACCAATGATGGATTTAGAACTTACAAGGTTTTGAAACCTCTCTAAATCTTCATCCATCCTTCTAAATTTCTCATGAGGGAAATTATCAACCATTGTTTGAACATTAGTCACATTAGTTTTGGGTAGGGAAGTCATGGTAAATGAGGTATGAAAGCTATAATCTATAGTAGGTTGACTAGTGTCAACACTATAGTGAAAGAGTTAGAAATCCCAAGATCCACAGTGAGTGATGTATCATAGAATGACATGAGTCTCAAACTATGTCACATGACAGTATTGATAATAGACACCAAGTTGTGAAGCTCATACAAGTTTCAAAAACCCAAGGTGCACCCAAAATGGATAATAGGAAAAATGCAATGAAATATCCTAGAATGTAAAGTGCAATGCTAGTATGTAATGAGTCTAGTTTATGGCCTAATTATTGATATTGTTATCCATTTGTTGCATTTGTCGTAGACTTTGATGCTTGGATGTTGACCTTTTTATGATATTTCCTTAAACTACATAGACTTTGGACATGAAATTATTTTCATAGCTTTTAATGATATTGACATGCTATATGAACTATTTGTGTTAATTTTGCATGTGATTAATGAATGTCTCTTTGAGATAGTTATAGAAATGGAGTTGTTGTGCGTACAAATATTGTCATGCAGATATGATTAGAAGCCTACAGCTAGCGAAGATTTTGCCAGTTGGAAATTCACCATACCAGTCAACAAGGTGGTCATTCAATGGAGGGAAGACTCTCGATGGCAGAAGGTTCCTCATTAAAATCAATGCCATAACCGCCTTATAATGGTCTTAATTATTGTTGAGCAGTTATCGGTGTTACTATTGTGCCAGATCCGCATTAAGGCAAACATGCCTACCAGATTTTGTGCATGCATAGCCATCTCTCCACTTTATGTGCTTTCCCTAATATGGCATCCTCAGAATCTGTTGAAGTTGACTACCTTGCTAGGTGATTAGATAAATAAGACTTTGATGCTCCTTCTGGGGTTCGAATCATAGGTTGTTTAATCTAATGATGTACTTGTACTCTTAAATTTTTTAGTAATACAGTCATGTTGCTCGATTGTACTCATGTTTTTCAATGAATAAAATGAAGTTGTAAGTTTGTGCATCTAAGTTTACGTTAGTTTTAGGGGATACTGTAGACACATAAAATTGACCTAGGCTTGTGAACTCAATTTTCTCATCAATTCCTCTAAACATAATTTGATTATGTCACTTTGACCAAATTCAACTATTAATTAAATAATGACCAATTATTTAATTAATTCATCTCTCTTATTCTTCTTGACTATTTAAATAAATCACATTTATTTAAATACGCCACTAATGTCTAAATTCCTCTTTAAATTAAATAAATTATTAAATTTATTTAATCCATTATTCCCTCTTGATTATTTAAATAAATTAATTTTATTTAAATGTCTCTAATATTAAAGTCTTCTCATAATTAAATAAATCCCCCACAATTTATTTAATTATTAACCCACTTCTTCCACAATTCAATAATCTAAATTAATTATTTAATTGTCTCTCACAATTCGTTTCTAAATTTAAATAAAAATCATTTATTTAAATTTCTCTCTTCAAGTAAATAATTTAATTATTATTTACTGTCACATGACTTCACCATTGTAAATTGAATTAAAATATTAAATTCAAAATAACATTTCCCTCTACAAATTAAGTAATTTCTAAAATGACTTGATTTTCTAACTCATCCTTTTTCTACTTGCTAATTCTCATCTCACTGTTACAACTATTCTCATTCCTTGATTTAATTTCTTAAATTAAATCTTGTCCACTCAATTTGAATTTCACCCTAAATTTTCCCTAACCCTAATTAAGGGGTTGTTACTTTGAATCTTGACCATAGATTCTAGGGCACTTCTCAATCTTGAGTCTCATTCGTCCATCCAAAATTGCATTTTCTATAAAATGGAAATTTTGTCCTCATTTTTTCATCTCTTAATATCTTGAAAGTTTCTTGCATTTCTTGAGTTTAACATCTTCTTGTCATTTAGCCATTTAGTTTTTCATGTAGGATTTTATATTCTCTTGCATAAGTACTTGAATCCTTCAACACTTGCTTAGAACTAGTCAATAGCTTAAATTGCTCATCATAATCTGAGGGCAACCTCACATATTTTAGCAAGCTAGAACGTGTAATGGAGATCAGTCATGGAGGATGAAGAACTTGGGTGAGATTAATCCGTTTGTTTCTTTATTAATTTCCTTTGCACTCTATTACTTATTGTGGGTTTTATATGTTTGCATGTAATCTACTAACCTATCTAACAGAAAATTGCCCTCACTTACATTGGTGAACCCGACTCCTTTCAAACACATTTTTGCAGGGTTTTGTGTGACCTTTTTGTCTTTTTTTGTAGGTACAGGTGTACAGAACGATGCATTTGATAGTTCTTGCGATGCAAGTGCTTTGTTGCGTCGCATCTGCCTTTGTAAGTGACACAACTACTCTGACGTGACACATTTGATTCTCCAAGTGATGCAACTGACTTTTTGAGCCACATCTAACAAAAACCGAACCGTAATTGATATATTTAGTCGCATCTACCAAACAGAACGACACATCTACCATATTGAGCCGCATTCACTCTTTTACGACTGGTAAAAAGTGTTTTTTATTTTTTCTTGATTTCTTATGTTATTTTGCTTCTAGATTAAGGATTTTTTTGGGCTACTAATCTGTGTGTGACAGCGTGTGTCAAGCTGGAGTCTAACCCTCCTTTTTGAGTTATTTTTTTTAACAATTTAATCAATCAAACAAATAATCATGCATTTCACTCATGGATTAAAATGAAGACTCACACATTCTCATTGAGCTAAAAATAACACAACATGCATGATCATTCATTGGTTTTAAAAAAAAAAATCACACAATTTCATTGGTTTAAAATGAACTTTTGATTATCTCATACTACAAACGGTTAAAATGAACCCTTGTTTGATAACACTACAAATGGTTAAATGAATGTGTGCATGATGTGTTTTGTGATTTAGTAACAACCTCCATAGTGTGTATGAAACTCTCTTGCACCTTATGCGATCTGGAGAACCAAAAACACTAAAGAGTTGGTTACTAAATCACCCTTTCATATTTCAATTTGGGTTAAAATGAACAATTTGGCTAGTGTGAGACTAGTACATGGCATGTGTTCTCTCTTTGTTTATGCAAACAAAGATTGATCAAACTACAGGTGTACTAACTCACTTCTGTTTATCTTAAAGGGCCTTCCTGGTGGGAAAAATTAATCACCCTAGGGAACGACCCAACCAGTAACATGCTAAAGCCAAGCAACTTCCAGCCAGTATATAAGTGTGGGTTCTCGAGGAAAGTTTGAGAATCACGACCATCATTCTGACAAGAAGGGCAGCAATGGTCTCTTGTCACATGGATGGTGCCCCATGAACAAAATGCCCAAATTAAAACCCTTGTTCTAGAGTGACTAAAATCATTTTTTATTCTTTGGTGCAGCAACAGTCATTGTGAAGGTACCCACATCTTGGCAGTTTTTAGTAGAGATCATCAGCTGTCATGGGAGATTCATGGGGGTTGGAAGATTGGTTTCCCTGAGAAGTGATTGCACTATAAGGGGGAGCCCGTGGGTCCAAGCTTCTGGATTCATCCGCTAAGAATATGTGGTTGGAGTAAAATCTATGTGGAATCCAAAAGAATACAGTCTTTTCAACCATAGGGATTGTACATGCTTTCCATGTGGTTATTTTTCAATTTCTTTCAAGACAATGTGTTTGCCAGGTGTATTCAGACAAAACGAACAAGTTAACATCCTCCTCAAAATCTGAAACAACACTGCAAAACTAACACAAATTCTTTGCAATCTATTAAAAAATTTCCACAAATTACTTTTTGCGACGCATCTGCCATCTTAAACCACAATTGCTTAATTTTGAGTCGCAGCTGCTCTGTTGAACCACATTCACAACTTTAAATGCCACAATTGACTATCATTCAATGCATTTTCTATATCAAATGTCGCAACTGAACCTTCGAATCACATTTTCCTGCTGAAACGCCTCATTTGCTTATTTTGTGATGCATTTGCTCTATCGCAACGCATTTGCTATGATGCATTTTCCTGTGCCTTACCATTTCATTCATTGTCTAGAGACTAAGACTCAATTTTTCCATAAAATATTCCATACATTTTCTCTATTATTTCTGCCCACAACCAGATCTTGAGTTGCTCAACTTCCATCATCCTTTCATTCTAGGTTGCATTCTTAGGTTTCCATTGCATTTCCTTAATTGCATTGTTAGGCTTTACCATCACCTTAGAAACTCATTTTGCAGATTTTAGGAGTAGACTCTTTACCATCCTTTGTCAAAAAAATTCTTTCAAGAGTAGGTTATCATTGGACTTGATCACACCATTTCCCTTAGTCATTGTCCTTGTGAAACATTTCCCACTCATTAGTCTAGTGTGGAAATTTCACTTTGTCCTCCTTAATCCTTTTACAAGTCCATTGGCATTCCCAAATTGAAACATTGCCAACAATTTGTATGGTTAGGTGTGCATCTCCTTAAGTTTTCCAACATTGAGTGCATTTTAGAATTCTTTATACTTGAATTAGTCTCATTTGCATACATCATTCAATAGCATTCATTATTCCAAAAAAACAAAAAAACGTAGTATCATAACATTTGCATACTTAGGCCATCCCAAAGTTGAGCAAAAATTTTATAGTTGAAACTAGACTATAGAGAAAAAGAAGACTCATGAGTTCTTTTGGTCAAGACACCAACCTTTACAACTTTTCCAATGACATGAATGCCAATACCAACAATTTCCCTAATTACATGAACACAAATTCAAACATGGGAAATTCCCTCATTAATCCATTCAGTGAGATGTCCATTCCATCCTCCTCATGCAATCATTTTGAATAATTCATCTGTAGAGATGCAAATGGGAAAGTCTTTGAAGAAGACATACAAGTTGTTGCCCAAAGTCTTGAAGCGGCCTCCTTTGTGGAAGATTTTTTCCTAAATGATTTCGCCAGGTATCTAGCCATGCTCCTTAACCAAGGGGCTAAATTTCCAAAAGGATTTTATATCAATACCATAAGAGCAGCATCTCCTGAACCTACCAATCAAACAAGCCAATCATATGATGCAAACAATACTTCCATTAGAGCCACTTCACAAAATTTCATCAACACCATTAATGCTACCTCCCTTGGTCATACTACCACCACAACCAATGCATCCAATATGATCAACATAACATATATTGGCGGATCATCAACCCAAACAAACACCTCATCACAATTCATCCCCCAAAAAACATCCACAGCTTCTTCACAAACTTTTGGATCAACAATGGGTGTCAATATATCAAATCTCTTTAGGGAATCATCTACCTCTATGGGTACATCAGGGAACCTCTTATTAGGTTCTTCAAATGCAATGGCAAAAAACTCATCAAACCCTTTTCAGAGAAATAAACAAAGAGTTGCCATTCAAGGAACTCAACCTAATTCCTCACAGGTTAATACCAACATTCCTCCAGGCCATAATTATCTATTTGGGCAAGGCAACCAAGGCACCCAATATTCCACTCCATTTGGGCATCAACATGCTCAAGGTTAGCAAGGCCCTCAAATTCAATCTAACATGGATGGATCCCACATCTCAACTTATGCTTCTCAAGTTCATACACAACAGCACATCCCTCATCAAAATATCCATTTCCAACAATCAACAAATAAAAACACCCAATTTTCTCACCAACAACAAATCTCAAATCAACACATCTCATCACAATAGGTGGTCACTCAATCCATACCTATCACCAACATGTGTGATGCTACCAACAACCCAATTGTGGAAGCACTCACACTCAAACTTCTTGCTCTTCAAACATAGGTGGAAACCTTGCAACAATCAAACAAAAAGTCTTACATGTCATATGACTTATGTCCATATCCATTTGACACAACCTTGTATATGCCACCATTTCCTCATGGATACGTGGTACCAAATTTCCCTAAATACAAAGGCAAGACAAATCCCATCAAACATATCTGAGAATTCGCTACCAGTTGCATGGAAATTTCCTATGAACACACCTATTTAATGAGACTCTTCTCTAGGAGTCTCACAGGACACGCACTAGAGTGGTTCACACAGTTGCCTAAACGAATCAAATCTTGGGATGAATTAGCAACCAAGTCTATTGAAAACTATGCCTATAACGTTGACATAGACATTGACATTGCCTCCTTATGCAGACTCACCCAAGAGGATGTAGGAGAGACCTTTATCCTATTCTTCCAAACATGGAGAACTCTAGCTAGCTGATGTCCTGTGGAGATTCCTGAAAAGGAAAAATTCATAATGTTTGTGTAGAATATCTTAGGCCCGCTAAGATATGGCTTACAAGTCCTTTGTTGCACCACCTTTACTGATCTTGTTGAAAAAGGTGTCCAACTTGAGAAATCCTTACTTGACAAAGGTGAACTTAAGTATGGCAGAAAAACAATCAACACTACCATAAACACCAACCCAAATGCTTCCAATGACAAAAACAAATATTGGGTAAAAATAAACACATCACCAATGATGGCGTGGTTGATGCAAAAAAAGTCAACACAATAGGTCTTGTACTCACAATCAAAGGAGTGGAAACTCAAAATGCACCTGTGACTGCACCAACACCAACTGCTAATTCCATTCAAAACAATCTCACTCAATCAAACCAAAGGCAACCTTGTCAGAAAAAGCTATTCCCAAAACGCGCATACACCCCCTTGGGTGGACCCATCAAAGTTTTCTTAAAGAAAATCATCCAAAATGGAGTCATAACTTTGGAAGAACCTAAACCATATGATCCTAGTCAGTTTAATCCATCATGGTGGGATGATAATACATTCAGTGACTACCACCATCTTAAAGGGCATAAAACTTCCTCTTGTCGCCAACTCAGAAATCTTGTCCAAGGTCTTATTGAAAATCACACCATTGAGTTAGCAGGTCAATCATTTGTGATTAATGGAGACCATACCATTCATAAGAACCCACTTCAAGACCATGGTTGAGGTAACCCCTCCTCATCTGGCACAAAGAATAATAATCAAGCCAATTACGCTCATGCTGCCTACACCTATTATGGTGGTACCATCATTAATAATCTCCACGTTGCTAATGAAGATAAATGTGTCAATACAATTACCATTAAGAAGACCCCAAAATGCAATATCACTACACGCAAAGGCAAGGTCACCATCCCAGGTCCTTCTGCTCATCAACCCAAAATCACCATACCATGCTCGTCTTCCAAGAAGTTAATACCCAATCTAGAATTCAACCTCATCGAGCAATTAAATAAGACCACTGCCCAAATTTTCATCTTGGAATTGCTCCGCATTTTGCTAGCACATAAGGCCATATTAGATAAATTCTTGCAAGAGTTCTCTGTCCTAAATGATATTGATGTCAACCATTTTCAAACTATGGTCGGATATTTGACTTCACCTCACCACATTACCTTTTCAGATCATGACTACTCCTCACCCAAACCATCTCATAACGATGCCCTGCATATTGAGGTTTTTGTCCATAAGCATAAGGTTAGATGAATCCTAATAGATGGCAGAGCAAGATTGAACATCTACTCCTTAAAATTGGTTAAGGCTCTTGGATTCTCTGATGCATGTGTAGATGCTACCAAGAGTATTGTCATAAAAGCATATGATGATGAGGAGTGTTCTTCTAAAGACATCATCACACTCCCAATTCATGTGGGACCATTTATCATAGACACCACATGTCAAGTCCTAGATCATGATATAAATTACAATATATTACTTGGTTGCCCATGGATTCATGCCTTAAAGGCCATCCCCTCCACCTACCACCAATATCTAAAGTTCCCTTTTGATGGCACCAAAATTACTATACCAGGAGATCCTGATCCTTTTTAATATTGCACCAACTTGAGAGCTACTATTGAGCATCAAGTGCTTATCAATCAAGAAGCTTCAACATCCACTCCCTCTAAATACATCAACCCATCCACACTTACCAAGTCATCCATATCCATTCCATCCACTTCCGCCACACCATCCTCCTCGACCTCCATACCAAGTACTGACTTTAAGATCCAAGACATGGGTTGTGGAGAATTCAAATTGAATACGGCTTACTACATCACCACAATACCTAAGACACCTAAAGTCTATGGTCAACCTTTCCATGCAATGGAGCCTAAGAAGACTTTCAAAGCTCCTCCAAAGACTATGTTCACATTATGGGGAGACATGAATAACAAGAACATTCCAGATTTATCTACATGGATATTCAAGGACCTCATGGAATTACCCCCACTACTAGTAAAGATTTATGGCAAAGGATATGAGATATGCAAGGCTCATGGTTTTGATGGAACTAGTGGACTAGGACCAAGTAGCATTGGCAGGAGAGAGCCTATCATTCCTTCTTCCAGAATCAAGTATCTAGGGCTAGGGTTTGAACAACTTGAATCTAATGATCAACGTACCTATGTACTTTTAGGTAAGGACATAAAGGTTTCTGAAAGTGTCGAGACATGCAAAGACTCCCCTACCAAAACTGGCTCTCATATATGGGAATGGGGATCTGCTAGAACCTTGAGTTATTATGATATTGATGAATTATTTTTGGAACCTGGCCAATTGCAATTGAGGAAAGATTCAACCAAATTTACAACATTGATCCTATAGATCGCCATTCTAAACATAAAGAATGGGTAAGCATCTCTTGGGACCCAAATGAGCATAAACTGTCACTGGTAACACCTATATTATCCTATCCCATTCTCGCGCCCACCTAGAAGCTTGACATGTCTGAACATACTGAAAATGCCTTTGAATTACCTTCCATGGGCCACGATGTGGATCCATTTGTCCCATATTATGACCAAGAGCGTAACTCATTTGATTCTGAAGATGACCCTTGGATTGAATCTGATTGGGAAAGTGAATCAGACAATTTTTCCTCTACACTTGAGGCTTCCATTTGCATTATTTTTGTATCATCCCCCTCCTTTACCAACACTGGTGATGGGATTTCCCTTGTCTACCCGCAACTCATCAATTGGGACCAACAAGAGCCACCCACCATGGATATTTTTCAGATTGATGAGGCCATTGTAGAATTTATGGGACTCTGTGAGGGAATACCAAGTGGTGATCACAAGGCATGATTCTCTATTGATCTAGATTGCGCAACAGACTTTGAGGAGACTTTACAATCCTCCAGTCGCAAAAATATGAAAAATAAAACAAAAAAAGACATGCCTTTAGGTGAAAACCGCAAGGCACCTTCTAACAATTCAATGGTAAAAGTAAAGGATGTATCGGAAGGTAAAAAATTATTTGAGGCACCTAAGGATGGAGGATTGGACTTTCTTCCCATAACACATGAAAAATCAGCAATGATTATTGAAGACACCATAGAAGTTAACATAGCTACACTAGAGAATCCCAAAACAGTTCTCTTTGACGCATCATTGATAGAAGAAGAAAAGCTTGAATTAAAAAAATTCTTCTCATATAGAACAATTAACTTTGCATGGTTATATGCTGACATGCTAGGGCTAGACCTCGATTTAGTATTGCACCATCTACCTTTGATTCCAGGTATTAAACTAGTCAAGCAAAAATTACAGAAAATGCACCCACAGATTGCGCTATTAGTAAAGGTTGAACTAAAAAAGTTACTGGATGTGGGATTCATAAGATCAATAGGTTATGTAGAATGGATTTCAAAACTTGTCCTTGTTACCAAGCCCAATGGACAAATTCAGATTTGTACGGACTTTAGAGATTTAAATAAGGCTTGTCTAAAAGATGATTTCCCACTACCAAACAAAGACATTATTGTTGATCTCACCATCAGATACGAGATGTTGTCCCTCATGGATGGTTTCTCGGGCTACAATCAAATATGTATCACCCCCAAGGATCAACATAAAATGGCATTCACATTCCCATGGGGAACATACTGTTGGAATGTCATGCCTTTCGGCTTAAAGAATGCAGGTGCCACATACCAGAGAGAAATGACAACAATATTCCATGATCTCATGCATACCTTAATGGAAGATTATGTGGATGACCTCTTGGCCAAATCTTTGACAAGGAAAGATCCTCTTAGAGTCCTAGACAAAAAATTTAGATGGCTAGAAGAATACAAGGTTCATTTGAACCCCAATAAATGTGTTTTTGGAGTCACTTCAGGAAAATTATTGGGCTACATAGTTTCATGAAGAGGCATAGAATTTGACCCTAAAAAAGTAAAAGAAATCTTAAACAAGCCTCCACCAAAAGGAATCAATGAGCTAAGGACAGTACAAGGAAGATTACAGTCCATCTGACACTTCATTGCTCAACTAGTAGACAAATGTCAGCCATTTCAGTACCTATTGTGCAAAAGTATCCCCTTTATGTGGACAGATAAATGCCAAACAACCTTCCAACAAATCAAACAATATCTATTGACACCACCTATCTTAATGCCTCCCATTGAAGGAAAGTCATTGATCATGTATGTCTTTGCAACCACCAATGCATTGGGGGCATTATTGGCACAAAATGACTATGAAGAAAAAGAAAGAGCCATATACTACATCTGTAGCACACTGATAGGATATGAACTTAATTACACATCTATGGAACATGCCTATCTCAAAGTTGTCTTTGCGGCCTAGAAATTAAGACATTACATGTTGAATCACCAAACACAGTCGGTAGCAAAGATTGATCCAATGAAGTATCTTCTAAGCCAAGCAACATTGACAGGTCGGTTGGAAAAGTGGGTTATGATTTTGAGTGAATATGACATACAATATGTTGAGCGCAAGGCAATAAAAGGGTAGGTAATAGCTGATCAACTTGCGGACACACCCATCCAAGGCACTCATCCATTGATAACTAATTTTCCTGATGATTCCATCTTTCATGTAGAACCTACATCACCTTGGAAACTGTATTTTGATGGGTCTCACACTAGTCATGGCTTAGGAGCCAGTATCTTGTTCATCACACTGCAAGGTGATTCCATTCCTAAGGCATTCTGGATCGCCTTCCCTTGTACTAATAATATTGTAGAATATGAAGCACTAGTCACAAAACTCAAAATGGCAATTAAATAGAAAATTCAGACACTACTAGTATTCATGGATTCTCAGTTAGTTATCAACCAAGTGAATGATGGTTATGAAACAAAGGATAAAAATTTGCTTCCCTACAAGTGAATGGTGGATAGCTTTCTAACCTATTTCAAATTGATTTCCTTTGAACAAATCCCTAAAGCACAAAACAAGGCTGTCGATGCAATGGCAACTATTGGATCTCTTTTAGACATCCCCAAAAATGTGTCACAATTTGACTTCTTAGTGGAACAATTGTTGATGCCTACATACAATGTTCCAAAGATAGAGATGGTTTGTGAACTTGTTGGTCCCAGATCGCCTTGGTACTAGGAGATATATGATCATCTAAAGTCCCAAACCCTTCCACCCAACTTATCCAATAATCAACGCAAATCCTTCATTCGAAAAGTCATTCGATACACCATCATCAGTGAAACCCTTTACCATCATAGCTTTGACAATGCCCTTCTCTGTTGTCTCGACACTGATGAAGCTCGCACAACTTTATGTGAGGTATATAAGGGTATATGTGGATCTCATTTGAGTGGCCCAAATCTAGCTAGGAAAGTCACCAAACTGAAGTATTACTAACCAACATTAGAAAAGATGCTCTTCAATTTATTAGAACATGTCAGAAATGCCAGGTGTATAGTGACCTAATCCACACACCTACATAGGATTTGAGACTGATCACTTCTCCATGGCCCTTCGCACAATCAGGACTCGACCTCATGGGAAAAATCCATCCATCTTCTTCCAATGGCCATAAGTTCATTATTACTGCCACTGAGTACTTCACAAAGTGGATTGAAGTCGTTCCCCTCACTTACACACCGATAAACAGATTTCAAAGTTTATCCTTAATTACATCATCTATCAGTATGGTGTTTCATAGTCCATCATCATAGATAACGATCGTCCATTTAAAAATTAGGGTGTTCATGAACTTTGTGAGTGATTCCACATCCAACATCACTTCTCCACACCATATTATCCGCAAGGCAATGGTCAAGATGAGGTGTCAAATAAAACAATTATTCACTTTCTTAAGAACACCGACAATGATGCTGGCTAAGATTGGAATCTACAACTCAATCCTGCCTTATGGGCCTATCGTAATAGCATCTGCACACCCACTAGAGCCACTCCATTTTTTTTGGTCTATGGATCTAAAGCTATATTTCCCATCGAGGTCAAAATTCCTTCTCTCCGAGTCTCCTTGAAGGGAATGATTGATGATGAAGAATGCAGACAATCTCGCCTACATGAACTAAAAATTCTATAATAAAGAAGACAAAATGCCTTGAGCCACCTATAAGCATATCAAAATCATCTCTACAGGAGCTATAAAAAAAGAGTGATAGTCAAAACATTTGAAATTGGTGACTTGGCTTCATGCAAAATCCAAGAAATCGGGCTAACCGTGAGAAGGCTGGAAATTTTGAGCCTAATTGGCTCGCTCCTTATATCATTACTGCGACATTCAATTCTAGAGCATGTCAATTAGCCACACCTAATGGAGAATAGTTGACAGAACCCATCAACAACCTACATCTTCGAAAGTTCTACACATAACATTAGAGAGTTTGGCTGAAACCTTAAAAATATAAAAAAATTGAAAAATAAGAAAAAAATTGTCACCTTGATGAAAACTTGGAAAATGGGCATCTTGGTGACACCAAAAAAAATCAAAAGATGGAAAAAATAGTAAAAATAAATAAATTCATCCAAAAGTGAAAACCTAGCAAACCGGCGCTTTGGATAAGTACCATTGTGAAAACCTAGTAAACAGGCGCCATGCATAGTCGATCGTTGCTCTACCATCTATTTTTACTCCAATCGGCCTTTTGTCCACTTTGCAAAACCATGCCATCCCGACATTCATGACATTTTCCATCAGTCCTATCATTTTCATCCATGGCTAGTAGTGGTTGACATCACACCTTGCATACCCTTGCCTTTTATCTCGTGTAGGCCCTTATCCATGCCATTCTACGTAGGTAATCCTTGACCTACCTGGGGGCAAGACCTTTATCATTCGACTGTAGTGGGTATTGCACATGGTCTTGACATCTATAAAAAGTCCTAAAAAAAGTCCTAAAAATAAGAAAAAAGTCCTAAAAATAATAAAAAGTCCTGAAAAAAAGTCATAAAAATTAGAAAAAGTCTTGAAAAAAGTCATAAAAATTGCAAAAAGTCTTGAAAAAAGACCTAAAAACTGAAAAATTTCTTGAAGAAAATGTGAAAAACATTTGGAAAAAGTCAAAAATCTCAAAACAAAGTCAATTTTGTCGTGTCATTTCAAGTTAATCAATTCAATCAATCTTTGTCCTAGTCTGAACTATGTTGTCTCTACACATTTTCTACGTAGGCAAGATTCATCTTTGAATCCCTGAGATATTAGGTCCATCCTTCTAGGTTTGTCATTATAAAATCATGACTCAATCTTCTATCCTTCAGAAAAAGTCATTGGTCATGTCGAACTACAAGGTCTCTGAGTGCACGACGTAGGAAAGGTCATTAATCGATGAGCCCCCGAGGCCACCCTAAGTCAGACCATTAGAGTTCATAGCACTGCACTTTCACACATGTCAAAAATCTTCAAGTCAATCAAATTGTCCCTCAATTCTAAACAGGCAATCTATCGTCGAACTTTAACCAATCCTTTCAATCAATCAAACTTGCATGTCAACAATGACATGTCATCAAATCTGTCATCGAGTCAAACTCTATCAAGGCAAGTCAACATATCAATCATGTTTCTTCTTCAGATGTGTCCTGAGGAATAATATTTTTGGATCTGTCCTTCCTAAGCATCATCATTATCATCTTGAATTTTGATGGATTTTCCTGATCCCAAGAATCGGTCCTCTTGACATCAACATCATTCAGGATGTGTCCTTCCTTAATCTAGCATCACTCGGCATCTGGCAACCTAGACCTCGACATTAAAACACTTGACATTTTGTTCACTTGGCAAACACTTGGCAAACATTATTTATCTTTTTGATGGTTATCATGATATTAGTTCCTTACATCGGAGGATCCATGACATATCATGACGATTATCCTTGTCCTTTTTTATCATCTTGCTATTAGTTTCTCGAGGATGTCCTGATTTCAGGATTTAGAGGAGCAACAGCGTAGTACGATGGTCATTTTTGTCTTTTATTGGTTTTTATGAGGCTAGTTTCTCGAGAATGTCCTGACATCAGGATTTAGAGAAGCATCGACATTGCATGATTATCCTTGTCTATGACTGTTCGATCTACGTGATGGTTCGACCTTGCACACTATTGATCCATGTCATATCATAGGCTTTGTCAGCCATTATGACATTTCTCCCAATGATGATTAAGAGAAACACCTATTACAATACTATGGCAATTGTTGAAGGATCCTTGTTGCCGCACTAACATCAATCTTCGTCTTCCCTTTTCCCATCCTCTGATGATATCCTGTGATATACAAAAACATAGTTGCATACATGATCATAAGAGAATTTCATTATCACATTTCCCATTTGCATACATCAAGTTCATAATAATATCAACATTAACATTTCATGACACATGAGTTATCTTTTACATCCATTCATCTTACATTAGCATATAGACATCATAATCATCATTTGCATTAACATATAGGAGTCATATCATCATACATCACATAATGCATACATACATGAACATATCCATAACTATACCCATATTCATACATCACGCTATTCATACATTTCATAAGACATAAATGCATCCATCTCATCATATAGAATATCATTATCATCAACATATAAAGTAGGACCATCATGACATATAAAAATAAAAACATCATCAATGCATAACATCACATCACATCATATAAAACATACAAAATTATAACACATAGCATCATACATCAACGCATGTAGTCTGCATCAAGATCATCTCATATATATATCAATAAAAAAATGTCACTGGATAAAATATGGAGGAATCCCAAAAATGAAGCTCACAGGCTCGAAAGTCAACATATACAAAGTCTCATAGCAATAAACAAGAAGAAACCCTAAGACGTGCCCTCTTCATCTCATGGAGGTGACCCATGGGGCGACTATTGCTGGCTCATTAGCTAAACGATAACCTGAATGGGGGATGTGACCAGAGCGTGAATCTATGATCTTGAGGGGTCAATGGTGGGATGTTGTCTTTGATGTGGCTGATATCCTGAAGACACTGATCTATGACTGTGCCCTGACCTGTGGTTGTGGCCTAAGAAATTCCTATGTGAACTATGTGACCTGTGGCCTAATGACTTTCTAGAGGAGGTGGACTCGTCGACACTGGTGTGGCTATTGCTATGTGACCTAATACTGTTGGAGGTATGAGTACCACTGCTTGTCCTATTGTATGATATGGATAAACCTGGCTCTCATCTCTTAGGTGGCACAAGTTTCTCATATAACAATATGTACCGGCCCCTACTCTCACTTATCCTGGCCAACTCTCTGGCCATGTCCCTTGTCGGCCCTAAGCATAACTCGGCAAAATATCTAACCCAGGTCTTCGACTCCTGCTGTCGAATCACATCATGATCTTTTTCCACCCTCACCACCTGCAACTCAGCTGCTAGGGCCTTATTCTAAGATAAGGCCACATCCAATCTTCTCTACAAGTCGGAAACCCTCTGGTCCATGGTGGCATCCACCGATAAAGTGGGTGGTCTATCTGCCTCCTTCTCAACCTTGATCATCCTCTCTCTCAACCTCCTCTCAACCTCATCCTCCCCCTCCTCCTCCTCTCCATTGATCTCCTCCACATCAATATATAGAGGATGGTGCTCAACAAAGATATCCTCCTCTCTCGGCCCCTCTCCCTCTCCTCTAGCCTCTACCTCCTCCCCTCTAACCTCCACCTCCTCCCCTTTAACCTTCGCCTCCTCACCCCTGACCTCCACCTCCTCCTCACCTCTAGCCTCTACCTTTTGCCTGCCTTGTTGCTCTACCTCATCACCCTCCTCCCTGATGGGTAACAATGGTGCACCACCCACTTGTTTTCTGACTCTCCTAGGCTACCTTCTCCCTCCATCACCCCTCCTCCTCACATCACCACCATCATCTCCACCCCCACCACCTCCATCATCTCCCCCACCTCTCCCTCCATCACCCTGACCACCATCTCTCCCTCCATCTCTCCCATGGCCACCATCTCTCCCTCCCTTTATCCCTCCCTGACCTCCCCTCTACGCCCGTGGAATGACTAATCTATGATCAATCAATATGGTACCATCTGGATCTATCAAGGGAATAGGCCTGTGAACCTGCCACCAAGTGTCATACTTGACCAATGTCTCTGCATCTACTAGCCCTCCCTTCCATCCCCACTACTTTGTAATCAGACTATCAATCTACTATTCTGCTAGTGCCACTGCTATTGGTGGCCCCCATATGGTCTCTTTGGACAATCGTGTATACTCGGTCATCCCTACAAATACACCCTACTACTCACCAAACTATCATAGTACCCGTTGGGGTAGGTACATCTCTATGATCCTCTAGCTCTGAACTGTATGAACAATCAAGTATTTAAACTATCTAAATATAGAAAGATGGTCACCCTCATCCAACCACTGGACACTCTCTGAAAATCCTTTAGACAAAACTCATCAGTGTGTCGATCATATGTCACCAGTACCTGGTATCTCTTACTCGGGTCTGGGTAACTGAACGAGCATATAAATAAACATAGGGCATACCCTCACCAGGCTATTAAATCTAAGCTGGTGGTCAAAAAATGGGAATATGCTCCCATGCCCAGATCATTAGTAAGGTGGTGCCACATCTGATACTCTGCCCCTCCTGCTATACAACCTCATCAAGCTGAATGTATAGCATCCCTAGTAAAAATGGCCCCCAACAAAATACAGTCATGTCCCTATGCATCCACACAAGGACATCCCCCATCCTATCAGGGATTCATGCCCTCAACGATCTGGTATGAGTACCCCAACAATCAATGTCATAAGCATAGAATCCCACCGAGCATAGTGATCAGCCACAAACTCCCAACCAATCTCATATCCATGAATACCCAAACCAACATCATCAACTATCTCATAGTACTCTCCTAGGGCCTACCACCCTCTATGGGGATCATACACTACTCTCTCCCCGTTGACCGAGATGCGCAGAATCTGGTACACATCCTCTAGGGTCACAATGGCCTCCCCTATGGGTAAGTGGAAAGAACATGTATTAGAGTGCCACCTCTCGCACAAGGTTGTCAGTAACCCCCTATTTGCCCAAATAATGGGCATGTAGGTGACATAGTATAGGCCTAGCCTCATCAACCATTGTCACTCCCAATCTCCTAGCTGATCTCTAAATGCATAGGTGGAAGGTCTAGACTCGCATATATAAATCGGCACTAGTCATTTCTGCACATGTAGAAACAAGGGTTAGCACAATTGGATTAGCATTACAAAGCATTATTATCTGAGAAATAAAAAATGCATCTGAAAAAAGAGTCTACACTAAGTCAACTCTGGTCAACCCTGGTCAACTATAATTGTGTCGCATTGATTGCAATTGTGTCGCACTAAGTCAAATGCAGCTCTGCATTTTGCACTTGTGTCACATTTAGATAGTTGCATCGTTACAACTTGCAATTGCGAAGATTTATATCAATTGTGTTATTTTATATGGCAATTGCATCATTTCATAATAGTTGTGTCGTTTGACATTACAGTTGCGTCGCAAGATTGCACTTGCATTGTGCGCCATCGCACTTGCGTCGCAGTTTTGCACTTGCATATTTTGACCTATCAGTTACGTCATTTTAAACCTAAATTCCACCTATCCCTCCCACTTGCATCACGATGCAACAAATGCGTCGAATGTGAAGGAATTTGCGGCTTATGCGACAACATTTTCATCTCAACACATTCGTTGTTGACCCCTAAACCCTAATTAATGCATTCGAATCGAGAAAATAAAAGTGGGAAGGGGTACATACCGGTGCCTTTGCGCCCTCGGGCCGTCAGAATTTCCTCACGCAGTAGCCATAGTGATCTGTCATGGGAATCACCATCTTCTCCTCGCGCTCTACTCTCCAAAATCTCTAACTAGAAAATGTGAAAATGACACTTTGTTTGCCTTTTCAAACCTATTTATAGGTTGAAAATTAGGGTTTGACCTGATGGGTTTGTACTGGAGGACCATTTAACCGCCTTTGACTAGCATTTTCATTGGCTTAACATCCTTCGTTTTCAAAACCGATCACATCGTTGGTTTTCTGGACATCCATTTAGCTTATCGAGACACTTTCTAAATTTTTCTGACCTCGAGCCAAAATTTGAAAAATTTCCCGAGGGGCCATAGGCACTCCGTACCTTCACTAGGGAATATTCTTGACTTATTTTTTTTGCCATAATGCAATAAAATACATTATGACAAAGAGGGGCAAAATGTAGACACATAAAATTGACCTAGGCCTGCGAACTCAATTTTCTCATCAATTCCTCTAAACATAATTTGATTATGTCACTCTGACCAAATTCAACTATTAATTAAATAATGACCAATTATTTAATTAATTCATCTCTCTTATTCTTCTTGCCTATTTAAATAAATCACATTTATTTAAATACACCACTAATGTCTAAATTCCTCTTTAAATTAAATAAATTATTAAATTTATTTAATCCATTATTCCCTCTTGATTATTTAAATAAATTAATTTTATTTAAATGTTTCTAATATTAAAGTCTTCTCATAATTAAATAAATCCCCCACAATTTATTTAATTATTAACCCACTTCTTCCACAATTAAATAATTTAAATTAATTATTTAATTGTCTCTCATAATTCGGTTCTAAATTTAAATAAAAATTATTTATTTAAATTTCTCTTTCTTCAAGTAAATAATTTAATTATTATTTATTGTCACATGACTTCACCATTGTGAATTTAATTAAAATATTAAATTCAAAATAGCATTTCCCTCCACAAATTAAGTAATTTCTAAAATGACTTGATTTTCTAACTCATCATTTTTCTACTTGCTAATTCTCATCTCACTGTCACAACTATTCTCATTCCTTGATTTAATTTCTTAAATTCAATCTTGTCCACTCAATTTGAATTTCACCCTAAATTTTCCCTAACCCTAATTAAGGGGTTGTTACTTTGAATCTTGACCATAGATTCTAGGTCACTTCTCAATCTATAATCTCATCTATCCATCCAAAATTGCATTTTCTATAAAATGACAATTTTTTCCTCATTTTTTCATCTCTTAATATCTTGTAAGTTTCTTCCATATCTTGAGTTGAACATCTTCTTTTCATTTAGCCATTTAGTTTTGCATGTAGGATTTTATATTCTCTTGCATAAGTACTTGAATCCTTCAACACTTGTCTAGGAGTAGTCAATAGCTTAGATTGCTCGTCATAATCTAAGGGAAACCTCACATATTTCAGCAAGCTACAAGGTGTAATGGAGATCAGCCATGGAGGATGAAGAACTTGGGTGAGATCACTTTGTTTGTTTCTTTATTAATTTCCTTTGCACTCTATTACTTATTGTGGGTTTTATATGTTTGCATGTAATATGCTAACCTATCTAACAAAAACTTACCTTCAGTTTCAGATACTCATCCAAGGGGGCCCACTTGGTGAGTATTCCATCTACACCTTAGTTTATTTTAGTTGTTATTTTATGTTTCATAATTAGTTAACAATTTGGCACTATTTGTTCTTGTAGCCACTAGAATTCCATTATGTGACTGTTCGTGCAGCCAAAGCAGGCAAAGTAGTTTCCTATTTACTCGCTCAAATTTTTATTTATGTCATTCATTTCAGCTTAGTATAATTGTTGATTGATGTGCAACACTTATGTTACTTCCTTCCAAGAAATTTACTTTCAGCATTGTGTCTTTCTTAGTCAGAAGATGAATATGGCTTCTTTGGATTCCTAGTGCACATACAGTGTTGACCTATTTCAAGTTTACATCCCTGGGTTGAAAATTTAAATGCACCTTCATGATGATTGAAATAGCTATTCAGGTTAGATATCCTATCTCTGAATCACAGCTGTGAAGGCTTAGTTGTTGAATCATTGTAGGAGGCCGATATTTTTTGCGTCATTGTCGAGGATGGTGTCAAACTAGGGTGTTCTTTGGATTCATTGATATTTTTTCTTGTTGTAGTGTTTCTAGAAGTTGTTATTAGTATACCCCTCATTTAGAAAAGTAATGACCCCCTATTCTTTTACCATTTTTTTGTGTGAGTTGGCTGATATTGAATTGATACCATATGCATAGATAAAGAAGAAGAGATTCTCATGGGAGATTCCTTCCTAAAAATCCTGATCTATTCCAAATAATTAAGTATCAAAACCTACCCAAAGATGAAGAAGAAGAAGAGCCACACCTCTGTTGATACATTTCCAGATCTGACCAGTTCTGAAGCTTCCTCTGAAGATCAAAATCTGATTGAGAACCCCTTTCTTTGGAACTTCATAAGGTATGCATGGGTGATGCAAATAGAAACAAACCTAACCAACCATCTTTTCCTTTCCCCATTTCTCATCAGAATGATGTAGACAACCTCATAAATATCCCTCCTTCAGTTCTTCTTAATTTGTATGGACTTGTCACAAAAGATCCTGATACATTCTTGTTTGAGTTTGATATACTCTACAAGAGTTATGACTCTACCATCGATGCCCATAAGCTTAAGCTATTCTCTACCACCTTGAAATAAGTTGCATTAAGATGGTTCATGAGCCTAGGAAAAGATACCATGGATACTTCGGAGGACATGAATTATTGAGAAGTACAAGGAGTATTGCAGGGGCAGTGACATGAGAGGAGGTAACATTTTTAGGAAGCAACAAAAGGAAGATGAGAGCCTGGAATATTATATTTCAAGGTTTTTGTTTTTCTTACAGAAATCTTTACACCATACACTCAATGAAGAATCACATAAGTTATTTTTCTTAAGAGGAATTAATGAAATTTGCATAGATTCCTTGGACCTTATGGGAGGAGGAGATATCACCCAAGTTCCTTGGGAGGATATCAAGAAGATATGTCAAAACTATTCTAGGGCAGCTTCAAAGAAGGGGAGAGCTTACCAATCTTCCATGGGTAGGTCATCTACCAATGGAGTTTCAAAGATGGAGATTACTCATTTACTGGAAGACTTCAACCAAGACATCATAAAAAATCTAGCTACTTAGCTGGATACACTTTAGACCAAGAAGAAATAAGAGGAGGTAGAGGCAATGCTGGAAGAATATTACCCTCATTGTAGACAAAATAAGAAGGACCACAGATGCAAGATGATAGCTAATATTGACAACAAGCAGATGGCACCTAAGTTTAAGCCAATCCAGGGTGAGGAAGATCAAGTATACTTTATTGCACAAAGGAGGCCATGGGCCCCAAGACAAGGCATGCCACCAGATCCATTATCTTTTTTTGGGCCATATTTCAATTCTCATTCTTTTGGTAACCAATGGAAACCCCCATATCCATCCACTTATGGAGGATATCCACCAAAGCCTTGGAATAACCCTCCAAATTCCTGGCCCAATTACCAAAATTCTTAGCAATTTCAAGGAAATTGGCAGCCACCTCTAGAAAATTGGTAGAAAATATCTCAATGGAGGGGAGGGAAGCAATAGCCAAACTAGACAAAAAATTACATGCAACCACCTTCTCATCCTCAACAACCTGCTATAATGCCTCCTCCTGCTAGTTCAATTTCAAATGCACCTAAACCTACTTAGCTACTAGCCCAGCCCACACCTAACCCAAATAATAAACCAATGTAGCAGTCGGTATACTCTATTGATCCAAATCAATTCTTTGCATATGTTGTGAGTGTAAGTAACATCTGCTTGTGTTCAGGAACTACTTTTCCAGCTCCTTCCACACCTATCATCACATAGCTTCTTATGGAGGAAGAAGAGGCTCTGAATATCCCCATTCAGCCAAGTGCACCCAAAAATCCTAAACCAACCCCAATCAAGCAGACTGAACCAAAAGCACAATTTCCCCAGAGGTTGGAAACTATGAAACAAAAGGAAGAAAAGGAAGACACAAATTTTGAAATTCCAAATCAGTTGAAGCATATATGTATCCAAATACCTCTATTTCAGGTCATAAAATAAGTTCTCATATATGGCAAGGCAATCAAGGAAGCATGCCTTAAGAACCCAGGCAGGAAGAAGAAAGACCCCACTACAGTTCATGTGGTGGGATAATTGGCTTGCATCATGCTTGGGAAAGTGACTATCTCCAAATACAATGACCTAGGGAGTCCTATGGTAGGATTTTTTATAAATGGGATCCAGATAGAGAATGCTCTAATTGATTTGCGAGCGGAAATAAATGTGATGACTAAGGACATCCTGCAGCAACTAAATGTTGCAAGCATGAGACCTACTCCTACTGCCCTGTAGCTTACTGATAGTTCTACTATTAAGCCTAATGGGATAGTAGAGGATCTTGTGGTAACTGTAGACTCTTGGGAGTACCCAACATATTTTATGATCCTTTCTCCTAAGGCCACACTAGGCGGGTACCCCATTATTATTAGAAGGCCATGGTTAGCAAAAATAGATGCCTATATTGGATGCCAAACAAGAGACATGACCATTTTTGATGGAAAGAGCACCAAAAATATTTTTATCTACCCTCCTACTCATCCCTCCCATGATAATAATGATCATGTATGGCCTTATGTTGGTGAAGAAGCAGAGGAAATTAATTTTGTGGCACAACTTATGATGCTCAACAGAATTCCTTTCATGTAGCTTCAAGGTGAAGATGAAGTATTGTATAACATAATTCAAAACTATTATGAGATAGAGGAAGCATCATCCTCTCATGCATATGATTCTACTAAAACATTGAAGACACTCCTACCCGCTCTTCCTGCAGTCACTCATCCTGCAGTCGCTCATCCTACAGCCACTTATCCTACAGATTCTCTTCCTGCAGCTGAATTTCCTATAGCAATGGGTATGTCTCATACATAGATTCCATATGAACTTAGGGTACCAAGAATTAGTGAAGCAACTATGGTATATTTAATTACACAAGTGTAGGTTTCAGAAGGAAAATATCTAAATGTTAACAACAAACTAAGTGAAGAACAATAGTTTTCATTGGAAAACTTGCTAAGGGCCCACTAGTGTGTATTTGCGTGGTATTATCATGATATGAAGGGACTAGAACCTAAGCTTTGCACTCATAGGATATACATAATAAATTACTGTACACTAGTGAGGCAGCCACATAGAAGAATTAACCCTGCATTGAGAGAAATTGTAAAAAGGGAACTAGAGAAACTGCTAGATGCGGGATTTATCTACCCCATTTCAGATAGCCAGTGGGTGCCCCAATTGGTTATTGTGCCTAAAAAATGAGGGAAGTGGTGAGTTTGTGTTGATTATAGGGAACTTAATGCTACCACCAAAAAGGACCATTTTCCCTTACCTTTCATAGATCAAGTTTTGGGCTCACTTGCAAGAAAGCAGTACTTTTATTTCCTAGATGGATTCAATGGCTATAACCGGATCCAAATTGCACTAGAGGACCAAGAGAAGACCACCATTACCTGTCCATGGGGGACCTATTCCTAATCATTACTTCTATTTGGATTATGTAATGCACTTGCAGCTTTTCAAAGGGCAGTCATTAGCATATTTCCAAATATCTCTCTTGATTGCATAGAAATCTATATGGATGACTTCACCACTTTTGGTGTTGACTTCAATGAAGCATTGAAAAATCTCAAGAGAGATGTATAGAGATTTGAAGACCATAATCTATCTCTAAATAATGAAAAGTGCTTCATGATGATGTAGGAAGGTGTAGTTCTTGGCCACTATATCTCTAACAAAGGAATTCAAGTAGGTCCTGCCAATATTGAGGTGATCACCAATCTGGCTATCCCTACAAAACAAAAAGATATTAGGAGTTTTTTAAGACATGCAGGTTATTATAGGAGGTTCATCAAATACTTCAGCAAAATGGCAGCACCATTTTACAATCTCCTAACTAAAGATGTTGGATTCCAATGGACAGAAAATTGTGACAAGGCATTTTCTGATTTGAAAATAGGTTTAACTCATGCTCCTGTACTCAAGGGTCCTAATTGGGAGCTTCATTTTCACATCCATACTGATGCATCAAACTGTTCCATAGGAGTGGTCTTAGCATAGAAATAAGGAGCTATTGAAAATGCTATTTATTTTCTTATAAAAAATCTGCAGGGAGTTGAATTCAACTATATAGTGACAGAAAAAGAAATGTTGGCAGTGATCTATGCCCTAAACAAATTTAGGCACTAGATAATAGGCTACCAGATCTTTGTGCACACTAATCATGCATCCATTAGATATCTCATGAATAAACCATTGATCTTAGGTAGGATGGCAAGATGGTTATTGTTGATGTAGGAGTTTGACATGACCATTGTCAATAAACCAGGGAAGGCCAATGTTGTTGCAACTTTTCTTTCAAGACTAACTACATCATAGGACAATCAAGTTGTAGCTGACTCCTTCCCTAATGAGAATCTATTTTCCATCAATGTGCAGACACCTTAGTATGCTGATAAAGCTAATTATCTGGTCACAAGGAGAGTTCCTCCTCACTTCTCTCCAAAAGGCAAGAGGGTTCTCATCAAAAAATATTTTCATTTCGCATGGATTGTTGGATGTTTGTTTTACACTGAACCATACCATGTCATGAGGAGATGTGTGAGGTAAGATGAGACATATGGCATTTTGCATGTATGTCACAATGAACCCTATGGATGGTGTTAGAATCAAACATGCTCTGATACCATGATAGAATTGGCTATGGATGCCAAGATCTTTGGACCAAATGGAAAGCACAAAGAAGAGAGAATAATGTGACAAGAATAAACTATATTCTCATCAATATGGTTCAATGATATGATATAATTTTATTACAATGATAGACCCCTTGGTTATATAGCCAAGGTGAGAACATAGAAGGGCATAAGATTATGACAAGTGTCATAATCTTATGACATGAGACAACTATGAAAAGCTATCACTTCACCCAATGTGGAAAAGTGATAATGTGATAAACACCACAAATAGTGGATCACCCACAAATGGTGGAGAGGTAATCACATGATATGTCTATGAAAGGTGGAAGTGATAAAGTAATAACATGATAAGTCCGCCAAAGGTATAAAAGCTCCAACTACCTCCTATGTGGTCCTTAAGTAAACTTAACTAAGGTGTAATTATGACCTAGGACAAGGTAGAACATATTTAATTACACCAACACCCCCCCCTTAAGGGAAACTTAGGGAGAATGTACATAAAACAAAATAATGCAAGATAGGTCCCGACAACTAGGCCATGTTAGGTACCCATATACAAATGCAATTAAAATCTCTCACAAACGGAGAAAAGAAGAAAACCCAATGGGACAAAACTCCTCCCCAAAAGAGAGATGAAATACAAAATAGAAATGCTCTCAATGATGCATGAGAAGGTAAAAATCCCATGTGAGGAAAAATACCCCCCCATAAGAGAGAAGTACAAGAGAGACAAGGTAGCCCCCCCTCAATGTTGAGTCTCTTGCAATTATGGTAGAAGCTCGAAATTGAATGCTAAAGATGATCCAATCTTGCCGAACAACCTTCCTCCCCTTAGGAAGAAACAAAACCATGGATGTATGCAGGATGTATGGAAGATGGATGATGGATGATCTCTAAAGCATGCTCAAGTGTCTCCATGTCGATGCCGAAAGTTGACACACTCCAAACGGGCATTCTAGGCCACTGCTGAAGAGGAAAATCCAACATCTGGTAGAGATGAATGTAGAAGATGATCCAAATAGAAATATATCCCCTCTGAAGACAAAAAAGCCTCCTCCAAATGTTGTCCAAAAGTATCCACACTCATATCAAACTGCAAAGAATGATCATGTAGAGAATGAACAAGAGGGTCAGAGTGTTCGCTTGCAACAACTGAAGAAGGAGCATCTTCATCAAAGAGAAGATGAATTCCACCAATGATGTCCCCCAAATCTGCAAGATGAGACTCCAAAAACATGTCTGAAATACCTATCAAGAAGCCATCCAAAGCAACCATATCTGGAAGACAATGTATGTCCTGCTGCACTGAACCACAAGGAACCCAAACTATGGAGTCACAAGCGTCCTCAGGTACAACAATAGATTATTTTTCCAATGCTAGATCACAAGAGTCCTTAGCCTCAAGATGTTAACTCATAGATGAAGAAGATGAACCCTCTAAATCTGGATTAGGAGCCATAGAAACTGGAGTCTCAATAGATGTCTCTATAGGAGGAGAAGGAGAAGGTTTTGTGTCATCAAAACTACCATACCTTTCCCAATGAGCAAGTTTTTCAGTTGTTTTATCATCAATAGGTCAAAACTCTACAAGTGGAAAAGGACAATCAGCAACATGATCCTCTAGGAATGGAGGTTCATTCGAGTCTCCATACATCTCCCAAAGTTTTGTTATAAGGTCACGAGGGATCTCAATACCATCAGTGGCCATTTGTGTATCAATATCACAACTAAAACCAATTAATCCCAAGATATGTTCTATTTTTATGTCCCACACAACTCTCTTCCATTTTGATGAAGGTTTAGGAACTAGTCCATAGAGATATGGAAAAAGATTAAGCCACCTACAATGTGTTAGGATTCCATCTCTCCAAGACTTAAATTTCCATTGATTTAACCTTATTACAACAGGATGTTTTTTGATGCCCATATTAAACTCCTCAACTTAGTCACACAATAGACCAATCAAGAGACATAAGCCAACAAAGGAAAAATATTACACCCCCAAATTACTCAATCATGAAACCCCCCAAGAAATATCTGATTTGGCACTTTATACTTAGTGCATTTATAATTGCCACTTGCCAAAAACAACAAAGTGGACTTTGATCTTGGTACATGCAAATTGCCAAAAGAGGCCTCAAGCTCAAAGTGAAAAAATTGTAGTAGATGAGATAAATATGATTAGACCAATGGAAAGTACATGAAAAATCATGTACTTTCAAAAAATAATTCACCCAAAAATGTTACTAGAGGAGCAAGATATGAGCTCCCGAAGTTCCCAAAATGAGGACGAAGTAGCAACACCTGTGAGAATCTGAAATTTCTGAAAAAACAGAAGCCAAAACCAAAAATTGACTATACCATTACGAAGAGCACAAAAACTTATCCCAAATAAAAAAAAATTGCTCGAAGAAAGGAGCCAAAATGACCGAGTTATGAGCCTCTGAAGTTGAACTGCAAAATCAAAAAGTGCATTGGAAGGAGGTCCAAAAAATTTAAAAGACTATTGACGTCATTGCTGATGTAATGCTGACATCGGCAATTTAGGTGATTAAATTTGACGTCTTGATGACCATCAAAAAATAATATACTCTTTGCTCGGAATATTCTTTGAACTGCTCGGTATATGCTTTGTCCGAGTGACGAAATATTCTATAGAATATTCGAAATGCTTGGAATATTCAACCACCCAGAATCTTTTTGCCGGCTTTGTACCTGTCCACCAAATTTTTCATATATAGTGTTGGTTTTGTGAATCGGTCGGTTTTGGTTTATGCCACCGGTAAGTAGGGGTCTACGGATGTGTGGAAGCCAAGGGCCCACTCCACCCAATATGAGCCCGCCACGTGGTGAAATCTGCAGGCCTGTGGGTACACAAGTGCTAGAGGTGGGAGGGGGTACACTATCAGTACTCTGCATATTGACAATACAGCGGAATAAATCTGCACTTTTTTTGCCTTTAAATTTTTTTATTTATTTGTATTTAAAAGCTTTTCAAATCAAAAAAACTATCGATTGAAATAATGAATTTTATTTATTTTTTTATAAAAAAAAAATTCAAAAATTTTTCAAAATTTTTGAAATGAAATAATGATTTCTCAAAATCGTATTGACTGCATTAATGGTGATCTTGGGGCGTCGTACGATTCTCCAAGAAATATTTTTTTGCCTCATTGGACAACTTGCTCCAAAATGGATGAATTGACAGTCGATCTTAGGGTTTTTGGCCCTTCTGGACGTGATGGCAGGGTCGGATTTGACCCAAAATGCTCCAAAAATGTAGCTACCTTCTAGATCTGGCAACCACAATTCAGCTTCAAACCCTCATAAATTTGGCCTCATATGTCCAATTTGGACAAAACAAAAGGAAAATTTGACTTTCTCAAACCTTTCAAATGCAATGGTGAGCTTAGAATTGCACTAGCAAGCTTCGATATAAACCTGCAATAAAGAGCCAAAAATGGAACCTCCCCAAATCTAGCATCTCTCTTCAGAAAAGGACTCTCTAATGACACCTAACCCACTCTGATACCATGTTAGAATTGGCTATGGATGTCAAGATCTTTGGACCGAATGGAAAGCACAAAGAAGAGAGAATAATGTGAGAAGAATAAATTGTATTCTCATCAATATGATTCAATGATATGAGATGATTTTATTACAATGAGAGACCCCTTGGTTATATAGCCAAGGTGAGAACATAGAAGGGCATAAGATTATGAAAAGTGTCATAATCTTATGATATAAGACAACTATGAAAAGATATCACTCCACCTAAAATGGAAAAGTGATAATTTTATAACCACCAAAAATAGTGGATTGCCCACAAAAGGTGGAGAGGTAATCACATGATATGTCCACAAAAGGTGGAAGTGATAAAGTAATAAAATGATAAGTCCATGAAAGGTGGAAAAGCTCCAACTACCTCCTATGTGGTCCCTAAGTAAACTTAACTAAGGTGTAATTATGACCTAAGACAAGGTACAACACATTTAATTACACCAACAGAGGGCATTTTTCTTCCAAGAGAACAATAATGAAGATTTTGAACACAAGATATTATTGGCCCACACTCCACAAGGATGCAAGGAGATATACAAGGAAATATGATAGATTACAAAGGATTAGTCAGCCAACCAAATCAGATGAGATGCCACTTTACCCCCAAGTAGTAATCACTCCATTTGATAAGTGGGGATTAGAATTTGTAGAACCCATTGATCCTCCATCACATGTAAATCCTATATCTTGGTATGCACTGATTATGTAACCAAGTAGGTAGAAGTTAAGGCCATGAAGCATGCAAGAGACAATAAGGTTGCAAAAAAAATTTATGAGGAAATTTTCACACGGCATGGGGTTCCAAGAGAGATAGTGACTAATCAAGGGATCAATTCACTTCAACCCTTGTTATAGCACTAGTCAATGAGTGCAACATTAGGCACGTGAACTCTACCCCTTATCACCCTCAGGCCAATGGTCAATTTTAGGTGACCAATAGAGAAATTGAAGCTATTCTGGCCAAAACAGTGGCTATCCATAGAAAGGATTAGGCAAGCAGACTACCAGAAGTTGTTTGGGCCTATAGAACTACCTGGAAAACAACTACAAGATTCACTCCATTTGAGTTGTTATATGGAAAGAAAACTATGATGTACATTGAATTTGAGCATAAGACTCTTAGGACTACAGTGGACTTGGGGATGGATATCTCTGAGGCACAAAGGGACATAATCATGTAGCTGAATAGTTTAGATGAGATGAGGAAGGAAGATTTTCATCACACATAGGTAGTGCAGAATTAGAGAGTAAAATGGCATGACAAATTCATCAAAGATAAGAATTTTCAGCCAGGTAACTGGGCACTGCTCTATGACTCAAGGTATCAAGACAATGTAGGAAAATTACAGACAAGGTGGCTAGGACCGTATGAGGTTGTTGAGTTTTTCCCAATGGGGTTGTTAAGCTCTACCATTGACCCTATAAAATTTAAGCTACTTGTGAATGGTCATCGCTTGAGATTATATCACAAGCCAAATTCTAAGGAGGAGTTCCTATATAAATTCACTCAACATGTAGCACCCGAACTTCTTGCAGCCGAAGGAAGTGGACCTAGTGTCCCTCCTTCTGGCTAACTAAGATATGTAACTTGTCATAATAAAGACTTCCACTTTTATGGGGATCTGCTTCTTCACCCATCCAGCCATCCATTCCCTTTTTATCTCTCTTCCATCATGCCATCATCATTTCACTTCACTTCACTTCATTCCATTCCACCTCATTCCACTCCACTTTCACTAATTGTTCAACTAATTTTCTTAAAAAGTGATCAGTACTTTCTCCATACTCTTTGCAATAAATCTTCCATGAATTTAGGTACGTGTGCATCAATTGTTATATCTTAATTATCTTTTAGTGCATTTATTTAATTACTATAAATTAATACGGATGTTTTCCATAGCATGTAATTATTCCTCGCCCCTCTCAAATGGTCATTCCACCTCGCATGTGAGGACACATGTGCAAATTTAGGTTGGGAGTGCAAATACCATGTCTGTTTTTCTATCTATACTGGCTCATGTCAGCAAAATTTAAGTATTGAGCCGATTTGAATTTTGAGTGAGATGATGACTCGTATGTGCGAAAGGATATCAACCGCCTCCATTTTCCTTAATCATAGCCTGCATTTATTATTCCTTTACATATTTTATTGATCCTATCATAATCTTAAGCCAAAAGGTAAAATTTAGTCAATATGAGCATTTGGAATTTGGCAGCATTGTAGGAAGGAGAAGTTTGGCTTTCAAACGAAGATTGCAAGAAGGAAAAAATTTGCAGAGTGATTGTTTGATTGCAGACAATGGGAGGTGGGTTAATTTGAAATGAACCCATGGTTCATTATGTATTACTATAGGATGCACCTTACTTGGCCGAGTTTAGAAACTATGGATGGATAGACTATTTCCTAAAGCTCAATGGTTTTGATGAAGATGTCACATTGGAATTTGTCCAGACATTGTCTAAAGGTAAGGCCACGGTAAAGGGGTTGGAGGTCATGGCCACTGAAGAAAGGATTGCAGAAGTTACAGGGTTGCCTGCTAATAGTGAACATTACCCTATTACTAGAGATGCTAGGTTGGCTAGGGCCGAATTTATAGAACCTGGTGACACTTCGTTGATCGTGGAAAAACAAGGACTGAAGAGAATTTCTCTACTCAAGCCATGGAAGTAGGTAGTTGTTTATGTTTTGAAGTATATTATCTGTGAAGGTCGTCAGTCGAATCTACATTTTGTGAATTTCAAACTCCTGAACCATATGAGGCATGGAAGAAGAATGAATGTGCCAAACGTGCTATACCACCTTCTTTCAATCATGGTGGCAAAGACCTAGAAAGGTAGGGACAATTCTGTTTCCCACCATTGTCTGATCAAATTATTAATTGAGAAGTCTCTGTATGATGTGTCTGATATATCTTGGGAAGAATTCTTGAATATTGATCAAATTAAACCAAATAATTTGTGACCTAGGGTTTTGCCTCAACCTCGTAGGGTTAGTAGGAGGATGATCAATGTTTGACCCACTCTCATAGCCTCAAATTTTGGCCTGGGCCCTAGTGTAAACCCTCTTGTAGCCAAGCAAACCATAGATATTATTTCTTCTGAGGCTAAACATTCAGAGAAAGAAATTTCCTCTCTAGATTCTGATGATGATGTTCCTCTTGGCACCCTAATGAGAACTAGGGCATAGAAGAAGAAGGCTGAAATAAGAAAAGGAAAAGTTAAAAAGAAAATGACCAAAAAGGAACTATCAAGCTCAAAGAAATGGAAGGCTGACACTGTTCTTCCTACAACAAAGGAAAAGTGAAGAAATCCTCCTAGAAAATCAAGACCAACTGGGCCAGTCATTGGGGTATCTCTCGAGGGAAGCCCTAAACTTGTTGAAACATCATGGGAAGATACAGAAGCTCCAATGGAGCAAGTGAATGTTGAGGAAAAATATATATTTGAGGAAGCAACAAACTTAATGCTGGAAGATCTTGTTGATCTCATAGAACAAGTTGAAAGTCGAGGGCATGAGGAAAATCATGTGCTCCTACAACAAGAGCAAAACCTAGAGCTCCTACAACAAGAACTAAAGCAAGAGTTCCTACAACATGAGCAAGAACAAGAACTTGAGGCCCTATAGCTAGAACTGGGATAACAGTTAGCACCCCTACAGCCGGAATTGGTTGAGCAAACAAAAGCCCTGCAATTGGTACTCTATCAAGAGAAAGCACAAGTGCCAAGTAAAATTTTGGTAGGAATACATATAGGCCCTCTAATTCTTCGATGCATAAGGTATTCATGAACTTATGGAAAGAAAGTGCAAAGGAGGGAAGAAGAATGGAAAGCAGAGAAACGTAGGCTAAAGAGGGAAATTGAAAAGAGAGATGAAGAGATTAAAGATAAGAATGAAGAAATTGTTGCTTTAAAGAAAAAGGTGGATGACATGACAGCTTTAGTACCTCAGATATTAGAGTGCAGGGCTCCTCTAAGGGTCTATGCTCTATATTTGAAGGAGAAGCATCTTTATTTTAAGCTAGCAAGGATTGTCTCTGATTTGAATCCTTCCATTGAGACCCCTATTGAATTTTTCAATGCTTATCAGATTGCTCCTCCTAAAATGAAAAAAAAATTGTGTGAATTTTATTTACATAATTATGTTGTGACCCAAGATCCTGATTGGAATCCACTATTATATGTTGGAGATTTCCAATTAAGGGCATTCATTTCCTAGATACAGAATGAAGTAAGTTGGGGAAAGCAGTACAAGACTTATAGGAAAATTGAATCCAGCATTCCCCTGCCCATTAGGGCTGAATCTAGAAATCCATGAGACATTTTCAAGGATTGGCACCGAATTATTTACCAACCAAGTTATGGAAATGGGATATTGTCTAAGAGAGAAGCAGTTTATAAAGAATATGAGAAGATAGTAAAAACCACAGGGGAATTTGTAATGGGATACCTGTCACAAAGGTGGAATAGCCTAACTGATGATTTGAATCAAGATTAGCCTCATTCCATGCATAACTATGCTGGAACACTTAAGAGAACTATAGATATATACGGATTGGAAGGACAAATGGACAATTTTGGCTTCCACTGATTTTTCAGCCACCTATCTTGTTGTGGCTTGTTCCAAAATTCAGGTACTGTCGATATGACATAGCTGCAAAGAAACAGAGATGGAGTAGGTTGGAGAGATAGCAAGGGTTCTATTGGGATCCTAATTTAGACACAATGGAAATTGATGTAGAACAGCTGATGATTGCAAGTTTCAGGACATTGACCAAGCAAAAGCATGACTCTTCCTCTGTTGGAGGACCAACAAGACCTTAGGTTGGGGGGAGTGATGAGTCTAGTTTATGGCCTAATTATTTATAGAGTTTTTTATCCATTTGTTGTAGTTGTCATAGACTTTGATGCTTGGATGTTGAACTTTTTATGATATTTCTTTAAAATTCATAGACTTTGGACATGAACTTATTTTCATAGATTTTAATGATATTGACATGCTATATGAACTATCTTTGTTAATTTTGAATGTGATTAATGAATGTCACTTTGAGATTGTTACAAATATGTAGTTGTTATGTGTACTAATATTGTCATGCATATATGATTAGAAGCCTACAGTTAGGGAAGATTCTGCCAGCTGGACATTCACCATACCAGTCAACAAGGTGGTCATTTAATGGAGGGAAGACTTAACGGTAGGAGGTTCCTCATTTAAATCAATGTTGTAACCGCCTTGTAATGGTCTTAATTGTTGTTGAGCAGTTATTAGTGTTACTGTTGTGCCAGATTCGTGTTAAGGCATGCCTGATAGATTTTGTGTGTGTAGTCGTCTCTCCACTTTCTACGCTTTCCCTAATATGACATCCTTCAAATCTGTTGGAGTTGACCACCTTGCTAGGTGATTAGATAAATAAGACTCTGATGCTCCTTCTGAGGTTCGAATTGAAGGTTGTTCAATCTAATGATGTACTTGCACTCTTAATTTTTCTAGTAATACAATCATGTTGCTCAATTGTACTCATTTTTTTCAAAGAATAAAATGAAGCTGTAAGTTCGTGCATCTGAGTTTACATTAGTTTTAAGGGGTACTCATCCAAGGGGGTCCACTTGGTGAGTAGTTTGTCTCATACCTTAGTTTAGTTTAGTTGTTATTTTTTGTTCAATAATTAGTTAAGAATTTGGCACTGTCTATTCTTGCAGCCACTAGAATTCCATTATGTGACTGTTCCTACAGCCAAAGCAAACAAAGTAGTTTCTTATTTGCTTGCTCAGATTTTCATTTTTGTCATGCATTTTAGCATAGTATAGTTGTTGATTGATGTGCAACACTTATGTTACTTCCTTCCAAGAAATTTACTTTCAACATTGTGTTTTTCTCAGTCATGGGATGAATATGGCTACTTTGGATTCCTAGTGCACATACAATTTTGACCCTTTTCAAGTTTATGCCCCTGGGTTGAAAATTTAAATGCACCTTCATGATGATTGAAATAGCTATCCAGGTTAGATGTCCAATCTCTGAATAACAACTATGAAGTCTTAGTTGTTGAATCATTGTAGGAGGCTGACAATATGTAAAATCAATTTTCAAATTTAAAACAAGATAACTTTATAATTATGCTATGCAAAACCTTGAAAATTATGTCTTTTAGATGCAATTTTGAATTCAAACTATGCATTAAACTTTGAAAAATTAAGCTTAATATGAATAGTTTTAGATAACAAAAGTTCTAGAAAGTGAAACAATAGACTGAATGCAACAACAAAGAATGTAGAAACAATAATTTTAATGTTCATAAATTTAGGAAAAATCCAAGAACTCTTTCGCCCATGGGTGAATGGGTCTCGCTACAAGGTTTTTAAAGATTAATTTGCAAGTTTAGGAGATGATTTTTATGGTTTTCATATTCTGGTTTTAGACAATAAGCTACAATTTCTAATTTCTAGAAAACGAGGTCTAAATGCAAGTGTTAAATGACAAGAAAAAAGACCTAATTTGGAATGTAATTTTGAGTCAATTATTTGTTTGAATTTTTTGATCATGCAATGTTATGTAAACACTATGTAAAATGACTAATTTTTTTGAATTTTCTAGATTTTAAAGAATGCAAAAATGCAAACCTAATATCCTAAATGAGATGCAAATCAATTCAAGGAAATGAAAATTTATGCAAAACCTAAATCTATGGTTGAAAATGGACTCCAAAATCAGCAAGGTACAATGCTCAAATGTCACATTCACCAGAATGAAATATAGAAAAATAGGTTCAGATTAATAAGGAAATAGAAATATGGGGTTATGATGGACCTATTATTTTTCTTTCATTAGGAAATGAGATCCCCAAAATGAATTGACTAACAACCCTTAGGTGAATCAACCCAAAGTGGGAATCTCCAACTTTCCTTATGACTAAATGATGGGGGTCAAGGTCAAATAGCACTTTGGGGAGAAAAACTAAAAATAGAAAATCAACTCTAAAATTCAATATAATGGTTGAAACAACAATATTGAACTTAATATTTATAGAACCAAAAAATACTTTACAACTTTGAGAGGGGCAGCTATGTGTGTAATGGTCACCAAAAGTCAATTTTTGGAAGTTGATTAGGGACTCATTTTCCATGGGTGAATGGGTCCAAGTGTATAGTTTTTTCGTAACTTTTAGGAGCCTCTAGTGCAGATCTATAGTTTCTATTTTTTCCAAGTTTAAGTGTTAAAAAGTTGGAAATCAGATCTATAGGTTAGATTTCCTGATTTGACAACAACAATTTTGAAAACTTTTCAAATCTTGCACTTCAAAAGGACTTCAATCCTTCTTCAACCTAAATCTACAATCACACATACAAGAGAGAAAAATGTTTGTTTTTGGGTGAATGGGGGTTTGCCTTGGTCAAACCTCGTTTGGGTAATTAAACCTTGACTTGAAATAAAATATGAAAGAGGGAATGAAGAATGAACAAAGCTATGTTACCACTCAACAAACCATTGATTGAAAACTTGATAATGGATATCTTAGGAGATCTACAACTTGCATGAAATGGTTGAATTGTATGTAGATCTTGACACTTGAATAATGCTTGAAATGATGCTTTGAATGCTTGAATTGATCTTGAAACCTACATCACAATGTTAGCTCCAAAAACATGCATGATGAAAGAAGACTTTGATGTGATGAATAGATATTGATTGCTGCAATAAAACTCTAATATATTTTCTCTTAAATGTTTTTGATCATCAACTTTTCTCTAGGAATGCATCTTGAAATATTTTAGGTGAAACTTAGTGAATTAACCTTGTATTTATAGATATGTATCATTAATTTCTCGAAATTCAAATAACACAAGCCAACATTGAAATATTCTTTTGGAGATGTTAAAATGCCACTAAAAACATATTTTGAATTTGGGCTAAAAGTTTTAGGGGGGTCCCAAGGCCCTATACCTAGAACACACATTGCTTAAGGTAAAGTGATATGTATTGGCATTAATTATTGTCAGATTTTTCCTTCGAAAAATGCAATTAAATAGGCTTGTAAATGAATTTAAGTACCAATTAAGGTATAATTAAAACCAATTTTATTAAGACGGCCCAAATAAGTGTGAAAATGTAAAGGGGTACATTTTACAACACTAATTTTAGGTAAATTATTAAGTCCATTTTAATAAGGAGGGCCCAAACAAGTGAAAAAATGTAAAGGGATACATTTTTCTCCACTACAACTTCAAAAATATATGATGTGTAACAAATGTATATATAGACAAATATATATAAAATCAACTTCTAAACACATAAGGGAAATATCTTAAAATAACATAATAAAAAGTATTATAATACTTTCCAAGATTGTAAGGTACATTTTCTATGTCTTCATACATCAAACATACCCACCTCAGCCAAATCTAAAATTTACAAATATATAGTTATGCTCCATACCATTAAATATGTAGTTATCACAAAGAAATCCATACAAATATCTCTTTTAAAATATACCCCATGGATTAGTAAATATTATCTTATGTTAGTGTAAAAGAAGGTTTTTTTAATTTAGCTACAGTGTATTTTTGGTGTAAATAATTATTTTACTTATTACACTTTACTTAAGCTTACTTAGGGAATGCATATCATTGTAGTTTGCACTTGTGACACCTAGTTATTTGCATCATGCATCTGGGTTTGTGCATGCATAAAGAGATATGAGTTGGACACCTAGGGAAGTGTGTGTTGGAGAAATTCCACTCTTTGTGGTGTGATCTAGTTATCACCTTTTCATCTCCACCTTTCGTGGCATGATAATTCCACTTTAGGTGGGTGATCCACCTTTCATGGAATTATCTATTATTTCTCTCCACCTAACCTACACATGATTGTGTCACTTGTCTCATTCATGTCCCTTCATTGTGTCCTAGCTTGCCTTTATAAGCAAGTCTTGTCAATACATGTTTTGTCAACTATCTTCATGCATATTGAGAATACTATCATCATATTCTCTCATTCTTTCTCTCTCTCTTTTGTGTTATCTTTAATCTCTAGATCCTATTGTTTCTTTTCATAAGTTCTTACATGGTATCAAATTAGTTGGAGGTTCTTTGCATAGCCATTGTTGGGAGATCTTCGTTCGTGTGAAGGTGGTCAAGAGGCAAATCTGAGGAGCAATGTCATTTTGGTGAATCCTATACTAGATCTAACCTCAAATTCAAATTCAAAAGGCCGTTTCCAATTAAGGTAGACTTTCGTTTCATCGAGATCTGACACCAGGAGCTCTAGATCGAAAAAATCACCTATTTGGGTATTTTTTCAATTTTCTGAATTTTTCTATAGTTTGAAAAAAAAAAATTCAATTGAAATTTTTTGAATTTTTTTTATTTTAAAAATTTAAAAAAGAATATTGCAGAAAAATCAAAATAAAAATAAAAACAAAAAAAATTAATCCTCCGTACCTGCAAGTGGGCCAGCAGGCTCCACGTGGCCACTAGTCATGGCCCTTGTCGCCCCACACAAAATAGGTGGCCGACTATTGAGTTTCAGCGGTCTCTAAAACTCGACAGGCAACCATTTTTCACAAAACCATTGATGGGAAACTAAACTCTGACGTCCTCTTTACCGGCACTAGAAAAATATTCCACTGAATATTCTTTCAGTATATTTCATCCATCGATAAACATTTTCTGATAGGGAGGCACAATGGAAGTTGTGACGGCCAGATGCCCATCAAGTTTAATAGAACGTTTTGCTGAAATCAGCATGGCGTCATCATGACATCAGCAACTTTTTAAAAAAATTAGACCCCTCTCCAATGAAGTTTTCAATTTTGCAATCCAACTTCAAAAGGCCATAACTTGCTCATTTTAGCTCCTTGTTTTGAGCAATTTTTTTTTTATTTGGGCTAATTTTTTGTGTTCTTCACAATGGTGCAATTGGTTTTTGATTTTGGTTGCATATTTTTCAGTTTTTTCAGTTTTTCATCACTGTACCTGTCCAATCCTCATTTTTGCAACTTTCAGGGCTTCGTATAGGCACATCCAAACTCCTTTTCAGGTGTCATTTTTTTTTTAAAGTGCATGAAATTTTGTCTACTTCTTGAATATGCAATCATTTTCAAGCAATATTGAGTGGATTTTTTACTTTCAGCATATGGCCTTTTTTGGCCTATTTGGCACTTGTATTGCATAGATTTGGATTTAGGTCTTTGCTTCATTGTTCTAGTCTGTTATCAGCCTATTTGTGACAAGTTGTAAAAATCATAAATCATAAATTCACTTAGCCAAATTGCAAGTGGCCTATTGTACACGCACTAAATTATAAACTGCCAAAATCATCTTTTTTTTTTTTTTTGGGGGTACTTTGATTGAGTGAATTTGGGGGGGTGTCTCTTGTGTGATTGTGCCTATTTTCTCTCTTGTTCTCTTGCATTCCATCATGGGTTCATCTAAAGTTCCACTCTTAACTACACATAATTATACTACATGGAAAGTACGTGCATGGAGTAAACTAGTGGAAAAAGGTTTAATTTACTACATTGATGGAACCATAACTACACCTACAGATCCTAAGGAAAATCTAACTGCATATATGGATTGGCTCACTAAAATTTCTATGGCATTGGGTACACTAAGAAAGTTCATTTTAGATGATCTCATTTTTCATGTTGATAAATGTACTACAGCCAAGGAAGCTTGGGATAAGCTTGCTACTTTGTATGGCAAGGTTGATAATGTTAAGGGATACAAACTTGAAAATGATCTCCTAAGCCTTGATCCTAAGAATTTTGACACTATTCAAGATTATGTCATGAAAGCAAATGAGCTAAGAGCACAACTAAAAGATTGTGGTATTGAGAAAGAGGATAATCAATAGGTCTTCAACTTATTGGACAAGCTTCTAGCTAAGTATACAGCCTTTGTTTCAAGTTTTCAAACTCAACAATTGACAATTAGTAACTTCATATCACCATATTTTGAGGCTCTCACAGATCTTTTGATTCTTGAGCAAAATAAGTTGATGAAAATGGGCATTCTCAAGTCTCCAACTTCAAAAGCATTGGTGGTTAATCATGGAAAAAAAAAGAAATGGAAAGGGAAAGGCCAAAAGCAATATTCACCAAAGCCATAGGGAGAGAACAAACAATCCACTCCTCCACAACAAGGCTCGTCATCTTCTTCTTCAAAGAAGAACAATTCAAGCAAAAAGGAGAAATCAACTTGTGCATATTGTAAAAATATTGGACATGAGGAGCATCGTTGTCATCCAAAGAAAATTGATGAGTTGACCAACATCATCAAGAAGAACAACATCAATTTGCCTAATGCCTATAAAAAGAAGGACTCATCTTCTTCAACTTTTACTTCATCTCAGTCTAAGGGGAAAGGGCAAGCTTTCATGGCAACAACAGGTTCATCACATCAGTGGATTCTTGATTTAGGGGCTACTCAACATATGTGTTCTTCAAAGGGACAATTTTCCTCCTTGGAGTCCTCTTCAGTGCCTCACATTTTCATTGGTGATAATACACAAGTGGAAGTTGAGGGGAAAGGTGCAATTGAGATGGGTGATGGAAAATTTGAGGATGTGCTCTATGTCCCAAACTTGAGCACCAATCTTCTCTCCATCTACCAAATCACACATCATGGAGATGGTAACAAAGTTGAATTCACTCCCGACACAGTTGTGGTAAAGGAAGTTGCAAATGATGCTTTGGTTGCAATGGGTCGAGCTAATCACAATGCAAGTCTTTACTCATTCTCCCATTGGGTACCTCGTTCTCCTTCTACAACATTGATCGCTCATTCAAACTCATAAATTAAGATATGGCATGAGCGGTTTGGCATCTCAACTACCGCTATCTACAATATCTTCACACCAAGGACATGGTCAAAGGGCTTCCTCAACTCAATTTTTCCAAGGGTGTATGTTTAGGATGTTATATGGGCAAGCATCCCGAAGAGAAGTTTGATAGAGGGAACTCTTGCAAAGCCTTGGATTTTCTTCAACTTGTTCACAGTGATGTAGCGGGCCCATTTCTAGTGCCATCCTTTGGCAAAGCTCATTATGTCCTCACTTTCATTGATGATTTTTCACGATACACTTGGGTCTGCTTCCTTTGTCACAAAAGTGAAGTATTTGACAAGTTTCACAACTTCAAAGCACATGTTGATAAGCAATCTGAGAAGCAAGTCAAGATCCTTCGTACAGACAATGGTAGAGAGTATTGGAACAATAGACTTGAGGAATTTCGCACACTTGAGGGAATTGACTTACAACATTCAATTGCCTACACACCCCAGTAGAATGGTGTGGTAGAAAGGAAAAATAGAACCCTCAAGGAAATGGCAAGCTGCATGATACATTTCAAGTCTCTTGGTCCAACTTTTTGGGCAGAAGCAATCAGTTGTGCCACCTACATCCAAAATTGGGTTCCTCATAAAGCTTTGAAGGGTATCACTCCCTTTTAAGCTAGGTTTTCTAGGAAACCCGTTGTGAAACACTTCAAAGTGTTTGGGAGTCCCGCATGGGCTCGTATTCCTCCATAGAAATGCAGGGCATTGGAGCCATAGAGTAAGCTTTGTATCTTTGTGGGATATGCAGATGGTGTTAAGGAATACAGATTGATGGATCCTGAGACTCATGAGATTTTCTATAAGAGGAGTGTACATGTTGAGGAAAGCTCACCTAGAATTGACTCTTCTACTTCTCCTCCTTCCTCCATAGTTGATAGTGATGACAGTGATTCAGATGATGATGGCTCTCCTTCCTCACTGACTTGCAAGGTTCAACCTTCATAGGGTCCAATTTCAGTTGAGGAGCCTCATCCTTCTACCCCTATTAGACCTCGTTGGGCTTGTTAGACTCTTGACACAGTAGGTCCACTTGTTGGGGATCCTTTGGATACTCGAAGGACTAGGTCATAGGATGAGCATGAGCCTCTTCCACATGCTCTCATTGCGTCATCTTCAGATCCACAATCCTTTAAGGAAGCCTTCGAGGTTCCTGAATGGGATGCATCTATGGAGGAAGAGTATAGTTCTTTGATGCAAAATAACACTTGGGAGTTAGTCCCTCTCCCTAAGGGGATAAAGATGGTTCAATGCAATTAGATCTATCAGACCAAATATGCAGTGGATGGGAGTGTTGATAAGTATAAGGCATGAATCGTTGCAAAGGGTTTCTCACAGGTTGTAGGAATTGACTACACTGAGACCTTTGCCTCTATTGCAAAGATGACTTCCATTCACCTGACACTTGCCATTGCCGCTTCACATGGTTGGGCAGTACATCAAATGGATGTCAAAAGAGTGATTTTCTACATGGGGATCTTGATGAGGAGATCTATATGGAGTAGCCACAGGGTTTCATCCTGGATACTTCATTGGTTTGCAGGTTGAGGAAGTCCCTCTATGGCCTTAAGTAGTCCCCTAGGGCTTGGTATGTCAAGATGCATTCCTTCCTTCTCTCCATAGGATTCACCAGGTGTCATTCAGATCAGAATGTCTACATCTTGAGGCAGGATGATGCACATTTGATACTTGTGCTCTATGTTGATGACTTGATCATTATAGGGAGCACCTCATCCATCATTGGCAATGTCAAAATTGCTTTGCGAGATAGATTTTCCATGACCGACTTGGGCCTTCTTCACTATTTTCCTGACATTAAGATTCTATAGTCTTCATTTGGGATTACATTGTCACAACCCAAGTATGCTCTTGATCTTCTTTCACAGTTCTGCATGACTGATTGTAAGCCTACTCTGACTCCCTTTCTTTCAAGAGTCAAGCTTGAGGCTAAGTGCTCCACTCCACTTGTGGGAAGTCTCATCTATTTGACTCATACATGCCCTGACATATCTTATGCGATTGGCATGGTCTCCCACTTTATGCAGGAACCACATGATCTTCATTGGAAATCTGCCGAATGCATCTTGCACTACATCCATGGTACTCATCGGCATGGGATTCATTATGTAGTAGGTGCATAGCTTGACTTAGTAGGATATACCAACTCAGATTGGGTTGGTGATTCTAATGATCGCAAGTCCACTTCTAGCTACAACTTCCATCTTGGTTCAGGACCTATTTCATGGCAAAGCTAAGAAGCAGCATGCCATTTCTCTTTCATCGACAGAGGTTGAGAATAGGCAGGTTGTCAATGTCGACACTAAGGCCATTTGGCTTCAACACATTCTTTCTGAGTTTTTTTTTTCCATTCCATGTCTGACAATCATTCGGTGCACTATTGCAATCTCTAGGAATCTTGTCCAACATTAGAGAATCAAGAACATTGAGATTCATATGCACTTCATCAAGGAGTTGATTCAGGATCAAGTCATTGACTTGTGTTATTGTCCGACAGAAGAGCAAGTAGTCGACATATTCACCAAACCCTTCACTAAGAGTAAGTACCATCAGTTGTGAGATCTCTTGGGGGTACGGGATGTGACAGGAGCAGTCACTTGACTTCTCCATTCTCTTTCATGGGGGGGACTTTTTCCTCATCTTGGGGTTTTGTCCTATTTCATTTCTACATTCATTTTTTTTCTTCTCTCTTTTGAGGGGGAGTTTTTCCCATGAGGTTTTCTTCCTTTCCTCGCTTGTGAGAGATTGCACTGCATTTGTACATGGTTACCTAACATGGCCTAGTTGTCAGGACCCATCTTGCATGGTTTTCTTGACTTTGCATTCCCCCAGTTGCACTTAAGGGGTGTTGGTGTAAATAAGTATTTTACATATTACACTTTACTTAAGCTTACTTAGGGAATGCATATCATTTTAGTTTGCACTTGTGACACGTAATTATTTGCATCATGCATCTAGGTTTGTGCATACATGGAGAGATATGAGTTGGACACCTAGGGATCCACCTACCCTTCACATGATTGTGCCACTTGTCTCATTCATGGCCCTTCGTTTTTTCCTAGCTTTCCTTTATAAGCAAGCCTTGTACATACATGTTTTGTCAACTATCTTGATGCATATTGAGAATACTATCATCATATTCACTCATTCTTTCTCTCTCTCTTTTGTGTTATCTTTGATCTCTAGATCCTATTGTTGCTTTTCATAAGTTCTTACATGTATTAGCCAAATAATTTTCCCTACTTCCACATTAGGATTAACTATTTTTAGATTAAATATATTTTATTACTATTCAACAAATTAAAACTAGAAATTTAGAACTACAATAAAACAAAGAAATTAATGAAATACAATATATAGAATTTTAGAATATGAATTTACATAATTTGAGTTTATAATAATGAATTATATTGAGAGATTAATTTAATTATAGAAACTAAAGATTACTAGGTTGAACTTTGAAGCACTTTTTGTGGACCCTAGGTCAATATGTCATTGTTTTATAAGGAAAAATAAATTAATAAAATAATCATTTCTACAAAATATCACCTACACTTAAAAATGAAAAAAATAATAAACATGAGATAACTAATAACTAGAAGAGTATTAGATTAAATCAATAAACTAATCTATTGAATTTTTTTGTTAAAATGAAAATAGAATGAAAAGGAGAAAATGGTACCAAGCTCTTGAGTAACATGATGCATCCATCCAAATAAGTATGAAGCTGCAAAGAACAAAAAAAGAAGGATAATTTAGGGTCTTGCCTTAGTAAAACCCTCATTTTGGTATATCTACCTCCATGGTATCCAATAGATACATAGATAGAGAAATAGGTGTGTGGATGCTCCTATTCCAAATGTTAATGGGAATGGTAAGATTAGTACAAGTGCAATAGCAAAAATTAGAATGAGAGAGAAGGGATGTGAGGATTCCAAGGTGCTCAAGGTCACAATAAGAAATAAATATATTGATAAGAGTTAGCTCAAACACTAGTATTCATATATTTAAGATCTTTGTAAAGATAATTTAATTAAATGTCCAAATGTTGAGTTAAATTTATCTTCCTTTGAATTAAATAAATATAATAATAAAGTCATCAGAAATATGTTTAGTAATAATACATAAGATAAATTAGTACGTATAGAAAAATTAAATTTATTGTTATAAAGAAAGCTTACATTATGAATTGAAATGATCCCATGTAAACATATCATAACGTGTGATCAAATATGTCAACTAGGCGAGTGCATAAGATTCTAGAGAAAATTTGGAGTTAAAAATAATTTTACAAATAGTATTTTTTTGGGTAACCTTCAGACTATGAATTAAGAATACTATGGATTTGAAGGTGGAAAACTCCAATTTAGTCTAGAAATTAAGCTATAGCAAGAAAAGAATCTTTAATCTAAACCAGAACAATAAATTTTAACAGTTAGCTTGATATTTAAAGTAAGATTGACCTATCATTTAAGATTTAATAGCATCTAGTTAATTCTTATGATATTTATGTTCATAGAGGAGTTAATTGTTGTAAGTATGTGTAGTTTGTGTTGTCATTCATGTCAACAGATCTATCTTGTTGTTACATTGATTTCAACCTTGGTGGTGCTTTGATTAGTTGAATTATGTTGTCATTAGTAGCATCACGAGTGTTAACCTCTAGTGTTTCTTTGATAAGTATGTGTATGGTTGAGTTGCTATGTTGCAGGTGGTTTGGTTGTAATAAGAAGATGTTCTAGATGATGAGAATGTGTTTGTAATGCTTGGTTTCCAAGTGCTTTTGAGAAAATTTGAAGTAGGAGGAAAATAGTGTATTGGAGAGGAATTTTGTGTGTTAGAGTAGTGTTCTAGTTTTTCTCTATATTTCTTCATGGTTGAAGATCTACTTGTGTGGTTCATATATGTTGATCAGAGGTGTTTAGAGGTGTTATATCCAAATTTTCAGGTTCTATATCATTGTAAAGAGAAATTTTTGTTCACCAGTGTGTGAACTATGTTTTGCAATGGTTTATGGGAGAAATGGTTTTGCTTCGTATTACTCTGCAATTCGATTTTTGGCCTTTTGGTTCTAGAAGTGTACTTGTGTACTTATATCTATCTTTAGTTTGGTGCTCCAAAAGGTTGGATTCATGTGTTATAATATGAGGAAAGTTAACTAGGTGTATAAGATGAGTGTGTTCTTCAGTGAAACTTGTTGCGAAGGAATTCATTGAACTTCAAGGTGTTTATGGAATATTCTAGATTTTTTTCAAGTGATGTGTGTTGTTTGTGAGTCATCTTTAGATCAAAGGAAGCATGTACTTAAATGTTGAATGGTGTTTACATGGGTCTGATCGACCTTAGGTGTTTACACTAATTATGGATATGCTTTGGTGTTTGTGAATCCTATGTGTGTATTTGGGTCCAATTTAAGGTGTGGTGTGTTTCACTTCCATTCATTTCCACTGTGGGAATGCTTAGTGTCGACCTAATTTGAATTTGCATAGTTGAGGTGCATAGCTGACCTTGTCAATAGTTTTCAAGGTTGAAGATGGTATAGATAAGTGTTGAGTGGATGGAGAATTATGTGTGATATGAAGTACAAATGTGTAAAGTGAGAAAGTGGGAAATACAGTGTGAGCTTTAATGTATTAGACTATTGGAAGTAGTGAGTAGAAGGTGTCTACATTCTTTAGATAGGTTGTGAATGTACTAGTGATGATGTGGTGGATCTTTTTGTTACTTTGAGATAGATTTCTCATTGTAAAATTATTCTTTCTTCTCTTTCATAATTTGGCAATGAGCCCTTCTTTCTTTTGGGTAGTGATCCTAGTGTATTTGGTGTTGTAATTACTTTATATTGTGAGCTAATCCTCACTATGGTTTTTCCCTTCTTGGGTTTTCCATGTAAATCTGGTGTTCTCATGTGTTTGGATGTGTTTGCATTATTTTTTCTCATGTTTACATTCTACTAATTCTTGATAAGGGTTTAAGTGGTTGTTAAGGGTTTAAGGAATAATACATATATGAATATTAAAGGGGGTTTTAATGCTTTTAGGTACAACTAATTCACCTCCCTCTCAATTATCTTGTACATTCATCAATTGGTATCATAGAAAGATTCCTTGAAAGAAAGCTTAATCACTTGAGGTAGAGCTGGGATGGTGCACAAGAAGGAGGCTCCTTTGTTTGATAGATATGATTATGCATTTTGGAAGACCAAGATGGAAGGTTTTCTTATTTCACTAAGGTTTGGAGGTAGACCAGGATGGAAGATCTGATTATACACTTTAACACTAGAAGGTCGTTGAATCTAAATATAGTGTGCCTACTAATGGTCTAAGCACTAATGGTGAGATCAAGGCCTATGAGAAAAAAGGGAAATCAAGGTATGCTCTTTTGAGTAGTCTTTCTAATACTAAACTTGTGGAAGTTATGAATCTTAAAATTGCTAATGAGATCTAGAAAAAGTTGGAAAGTATTTATGAAGGAGATGAGAAACTCAACCAAGCTAAGATGCGGAACCTAAATATCAAGTTTGAAAACCTACAGATGTTAGAGGATGAAGACATTACTAGCTACATGTATAAAATGGATGAAGTTGTAAATTCAGAAAATTCTTGGTGGAATTCTTGAAGATGATGAGGTGGTAAAGAAGGTATTGATAAATATTCCCAAATCCTATAATCATAAGGTTTCTACTATTGAAGAATTTTAGAATCTAAATAACTATTCTAGAGATCAATTGCTTGGTACTTTAATTGCTTTTGAATTAAGAGATTTTGGTTTAAGTTATTTAAAGAAAGAGATTACTTTTAAAGTCAAAAAGAAAAAAAAAAAGAGGAATCTAATCTAGATGAATTTGATGAGTTGGAGGCACACTTTGTGAGGAAATTGAAAAAGGGTATAGGAAAATATAGAGATAAGTTACCTTTCAAATGATTTAACTATGGAAAGATTGGTCATTATGCTTCAAGATGTCATGTCAAAGCTTCAAAAGATAGACCTAAGGAGAATAAAGGTAAATCATTTAAGAAAATGTATTATGTTAGAGAAGATTCCAATATATTTAATGATGAATCTGATTACCCTGATGATGGAGATGATGAATTATTGTCCATGGTTCTAAATTTTGGAACTAATTCTACTAACTCTTAGAGATGTATGAAGGAAATTGGTCTAGGAACAAGAGAAATGGTGAGTAATCTTCATGAAAGGGAAGAGAATAATAACTATATCATTGACCATGGATGGTCAAATCACATGATAGGTGATAAGAGTAAGTTTTTTAAGCTTGAAAAGTTAGAAGGTGGTTTAGTTAAGTTTGGTGATGATACATCTGCTAAGATATGTGGAAAAGGTTCAATCGGTGTTGATGGAAAGCATAATAGAAATGATGTTATGTATGTTAAGGGTCTACAACATAACCTTTTGAGTGTAGGATAGATGTGTGGCAAAGGATATAATCTTATGTTTCAGGATAATGATTGTGAGATCATAAAAGGCTCTAGTACTGTGATCGTTGCAGGAAGAATGACATGGAAATTATTATCAGCTTAAAGGTGCTAATGGTATGTGTTTTATGACTCAAATTAATGAAAGTTGGATATTGCATAGAAGAATGTCCCACATCAATTTTGATAGGATAGTAAGGATAAGTTCAATTCAATATGTAAGAGATTTTCCAAGGATTGAAAATCCTATCAATGTTGTTTGCAAGGAATTTCAGATTGGAAAGAAAGCTAAAAGTATTTTCAAAGTCAACAAACAATTTTCTACCAATTTTTTGGATTTGGTGTGTACATATCTTTGTGGACCTACAAGAACAATAAGTTTTCAAGGTGACTTGCATTTCACGCTATTAATTGATTATTATTCTAGAATTACTTGGGCTACTTTTCTCAAAGAAAAGTTAGAAGCTCTAGATAAGTTGAAGTCATTCAAAGCTATGGTTGAGAATTAAATGGGTATGAAGATCAATTTTTTTGAGATCTGATAGAGGTTGAGAGTTCACCTCGAATGATTTGAACACTTTTATGAAGATGGGGGAATAAATAGGAATTTTTCAACCCCTACAACTCCTCAATGGAATGGAGTGGTTGAAAGGAATAATAGAATTGTTCTAGAAGCAGCTAGAAATATGATGAAAGAATCTAACCTAATGGAATTCTATTGGAGAGAAGAAATTCGTAGTATAGTCTACATACTAAACAAAGTACAAGCAAAAGAAAATATTTCAAAAGACTCCCTATGAGTTATGGTATGGAAGGATTCCCATTGTTAAATATTTCATAGTGTTTGGAAGCAAATGCTATATTGGGAGAGATGAAGAGAGCTTAGGAAAAATTGATGCAAGATCTGATGAAGGTATCTTCCTTGGATATTCTACAAGAAGCAAAGCTTACTGGTGTTACAACAAGATGTTGAGAAATATTGTTGAAAGTGCAAGTTTCAAAGTGGATGAAGATCTACATAAAATTTTAGTGATGATTGATGGATATGAATCAGATGAGTCTTCTTGAAGAGAAGAAGAAAAATTTAAAGGTAAGAAAAATAATGTGCATATTGAGGAGGAAGAAGCTTCAGAAAGGATCCCTAAGACTCCTAAGTATGTGCAGAAGAATCACTCTAAAGATCAAATCATTGGTGACAAAAGAAAAGGTGTGTTGACAAGAAGAAATGTTTTTATGATAGAAGAACAAGTAAACTTATGTTTGCTTTCAAAAATTGAACCTAAAATAGTAACAAAGGCATGAAAAGATGAGTATTGGATCAAGGATATGGAGGAAGAATTTATGCAAATTGAGAAGAATCAAACTTGGGAACTTGTCCCAAGACTAGCATTTACAAGACTGTGATTGGAGCTAAGTGGGTGTTTCAGAATAAACTGAATGAGAGTGGAGAAGTTGTTAGGAATAAGGAAAGGCTTATGTGTAAAGGCTACTCACAAGTGGAAGGGGTAGATTTTAAAGAGACTTTTGCTCCAGTCAGAAGGATGGAAGCTATTAGGATGTTTTTTGGCTTTTGTAGCACACAAATATTTCAAAGTGTATTAGATGGATGTGAAGTCTGCATTCTGGAATGGTGAATTGGAAGAAGAAGTCTATATTGAAAAACAAGAAGGCTTTTAGTTATTAGATAATCCTAATATTTTCTACAGGTTGAAGAAGGCATTATATGGACTCAAGAAATATTCTAGAGCTTGGTATGCAAGATTGGATAGGAACTTGTTACAACAAGGATTCAATAAAGGTACCACATATAGTAATCTTTATTTCAAAATTAAAAAATCTCAAATTTTGATTGTGGTTGTGTTTTTTAATGACATAATCTTTGGAGGTAATGAAAGTATATGTAAGAAATTTGTAAAAGAGATGTAGAAAGAGTTTTAGTTGTCTATGTTTGGGGAGATGAATTTATTCCTTGGACTTCAAATCAATTAGATGAAAAAAGGTATATTCATTTCACAATCAAAGTATGTCAAGAAAATGTTAAAGAAATTTGGAATGGAAGACTCTAAACCAATATGTACCTCTATGGTTATTAGTTACAAGATAAGTAAGAATGATGAATCTCTTAAGGCTAATCAGAACAAGTATAGATCAATGATTGGAGGACTACTATATCTAACTACTACTAGACCGAATAACATGCATGTAGTTTTTCTTATGGCTAGATTTTAAGAAGATCCAAAAGAGTCACCTATGGAAATAGTAAAGAGAATATTCAGATATTTGAAGGGAACTCTAGAACATGGCTTGTGGTATCTAAAGGATACTAATTTCCCTTTGAGTGCTTATATAGATGCAGATTGAGTAGGTTGTGTGGATGATAGAAAAAGAATAAGTGGTGGTGCATTATTTCTTGGAAACAGGTTGGTGTCTTGGCTAAGCAAGAAGCAAGATTCAATTTCATTATCTATTACAAAGGAAAAAAATATTGTTGTAGCATCATGTTGCACACAAGTATTATAGATGAAGTAAACCTTGAAGGATATCAGAGTGGTATATGATGAACCCATTTATATCTTATGTGATAATACAAGTGTTATCAATATTTCAAATAATCTAGTAATGCATTCAAGGACAAAGCATAGTTTAATTTGGTATCACTTTTTGAGAGAGAATCTTGCAAAGAATGAGGTGAAACTAGAGTATGTGCCTACAAAGGATCAAGTTGCAAAAAAATTTCACATAGGCTCTTCCTAAGGATACTTTTCAGTGTCTCGAAGAGAATTTAGGTGTTATTTCCCATCCTTCTTTGAACTAGATGCATAAGAGTGTGCATCAATACACTAGATTTCAAGATTCATTCCTTGTTTTGGATTAATGTTGGTGCAACCTCTCAAGGGGAGTAGTTAGTGGTATAGTTGTAGTCAGATGGAATAATTTTTGTCACTACATGGTATGTCTAGCAATTTTTGGTTGATACAGTATGGTTTGTACTCCTTGTAGACACTAAAAAATGTCCCGGAGTTTGTGAACATCATTTTTCTGCATCAATCTCTCTTCTTCCTTGCATAATTAAATAATTTTAATTATTTAATTAATTCATTTCCTCTTATTTATTATGATTTGATTAATTAAATATTTATTTAATTATGTTGCTAATATCCTATTTATCTCTATAGTTAAATAAACTCTCATTGTTCAATTATTCACCTTTTATCATTCATCTATAGTTAAATTATTTTAATTATTTAACTATCCATTAGCCTCTTCCTCTACTATTAAATAATTAATCTAATTTGATAATTTAATATCCACATTTCCATTTCCTCCATATTTAATTAAATCCCACTCCCCCCTTTCCCCATAAATAAATAATCATTTTTTATTATTTATTTCTCCACATCCTCTCCCAAATTAAATAATATGATTCTTTAATTACCAAGATTCCCTTCTCCAATTAAAAATTATTATTTGAATGCCTACACTTTCTCTTTTGAATTTCTAATTTCAGTCACCTTTGGTCTTCTTTCAATCTTGACCATCTATCCTTAGCCACCCTTATCCCTACCATTACGTGGTGCATGCAACCTCAACCATTGATCTTGGCATCTTTTTAGCTTTCAATCTTGATTATTCATTCCAGAAGCTTTCCTATAAAAGAAGGTTTTCTCCCTCATTCCAATTTTACAACCACTATCTCCAAAGTTCTTGCTATCATATCATTGTCACTTGCAAGTATTCAAACACAAAAATCTAAGGGCAATTTCAACATGGGAAATCTGGTATAGCTTTATGTTATTTGATTTTCATTATTGATTGTGCTTTCTTTTTTGGATTGGGATTTTGGGCTTAGATTTTAGGTAGTTGTGGTTTCTATCATTGATCTTTGTCTTTCATCATGAATTTTAACCCCTCCTACATTGGTGAACCTGACGTGAAGCTAACCATTTCACAAGAAATTCATACATTTTAATTTTTTGTTGTTTTGCAGGTTCATGTGATGCAACCATGAGACAATACAACACAACCACTGATGAAGTGACAAAAATAAAAGAAACGATGCATTTACAAGATGAAGTGATGCAACTAAAAAAATCCAAAATGACACATTTGTAGAATAGTAAGTTGCATTCATAGAGTAGAAAGTTACAGTTGCCAAATGTTGAGTCGTAGTCGCCATTCCATTTTATGCATTTTCTAAGACACATCTACAGAATAGTGTGACACATTTGCTTGTTCTTGGGTAAAAAATTTAATTTCGTAATTTCCTAGTGTTCCTTTTTTGCTTGCATTAGAATAGGTTTTTTTTGGATTGCTAAAAAATTTTTTGCAGCGTGTGGAATGCATTTGGGAGAAGAAATTATCATTGAGACTACTAATCCCTTTTGTTGCAAGATGTTTGATGGAAGAATTCTTTTTGAACTTACTCTAACACATGTTTGCAAGATTTTTGTGCTTTCATTTCTATTAAATTAGGAACAATTTTATTTGGGTTTACAAATAAATTAGTTTCTTTTGTTAAATTAGGAACATTTCAATTTTGGAATTAAAATGAACTAGTTTCTTTTTGTTTGGTGCGCTTGCACAATCTTTGTTGTAGAATCCATAAGGTGTAGTGAGAGTATCCTCTCCCCTCGCCACTTTATGAATCTTGATGTAAGAGAAATCACTTCATCTTATATTTTTTATTTTTTAGAGGGCCTACCCTTATAGAAGTAATCACTCCAAGGGGAATGACCCAAAGTGGTTTTCCCCTCAGGTAACCATATAAAAGGATAAGGCCAAAGCCAAGTCTAAACCGATGTTAGCCTTTACTGGCAATGCCAAATTCAAAGGGGGTATACCCACACTTGTGTGAGGTAGTTAGGGCCCCAAGTAGGATCGATTAAAGCCTTAAGCAGCTTGTTGAGTGCTCACAAGGTGTCAAGTCCCTGAGTTGTTACTAGAAACCTCTCTTAGTAGCCACCCTTTTTACTGAGCTCTTGGTTTCACTTTTAGTGCAGGGGTGTAGTACCACACCCCAAAGTTACTCACCATATGTCTCCCTTGAGATGAGATATAAATCCTTGGCCTAGCATAATATACTTGTAGATTTATGAGGAGAGGGTGATTGGTTCATCCTTCTAGTCTTCAAGGCCCCTAGCTTTCCTCTCTCACAAAGACAAGAGTGTACACTCCCCCTTAAGGTGTCCCTACACTTGAATCAACATAGATTAAAAGTTGTGATCCTGAAAGTGCTTCCATTGGCCTTGACCTTAGGGATAATAAGTGCTTGATGTGTTTTCAATATTGTGTTATACCAATGGAAATTGGGGTGAATAACCCTCAAACATACACTATTCGCATATGAATTTGACAAGTCAACAACCAAAACATGTTTTTAAATTATTTGTTGTGATTGCAATTATATTCCAAAATTTAACAAAAATAAAAATCATTCAAAATCACCAAATTTAAAACAAGAAAACTAAAAATTGCATATGGCATATAGTGAACTGCAAATGTTGAATAGTGAATTGAAATTATGAACTGCAACTGTAAAACTATGCACCACATCTATGAGACAATGAGTTGCAACTGTTAAATAACAAAATTTTAAATAAAATCTTGGCCAATCTCAGTCCTCATCACATATTGACAATGACCTTACATTTTGATTACAAACTTGCTTAGTTTGACCAATCCATTCCATCACATTCATCTTGGATTGCCTTTCATTTTCTTAGCCATATTGCATTTCATTTCTTGCATTTCCTAGTGGGTCTTAGATTATTCTTAGTTATAGGCACCCTTCAAATTTCAGATTAGGTGGACTACCATACCTTTGATCAATCCATGGTTACATTTCGAGATTGTTATTGACCTTATCCTTCTATCAATCAATTGTCAATCATCATTGGGTCTCAAACTTATGTCTTAGTTTAGACTCACTTTTCCAAATCAATCATCCTTTGAACATTTTCTCCTAAGGTCTTGATATTCTAGTTTGTTACCTTGGTCTACCATAGCTTGGTTAGCATCATTTTTCTTAGTTCCAAAGGTGTATACCCTTAGTTTCATTTGGCATACCTTAATCTTAGTTTCATATCAAAACCTTAGTCATAATCTAATTTGGTCTCATTGCATATCATATCCTTTGGCCATAGGGTCATTATCATCATTACTTTTCAAACCTTATTCTTAGATGCATTAATGTTTGGCATCCTTATATCCTCAAAAACCCCCCAAAAATATAGCTTAGTCTCACATCTCACCTTGCATTGTAACTTTTCATATCCTTAGGTTGCAAGTCTTATATGGTTCAAACAAGGTCACAAAGGAAAATAAAGGACATGGATTCTTCAAGTGATCCCCTTTTCAATCCCACTGATGAAATGAATCTTGGGTCAAATTCAAATACACCTCAAACACCACAAAGGGAAACCTTAAATCCATTTTCTAATATCACATTAACTGATGTCAATAGATATTTGACCCTCGAAGAAATTGAACATGTCACTCAAGACCCAAGAATTATATGTATTGTGGATGAGCTTGTTAGTGCAGACCGTAATAAAAAAATTCTCACACTTTCCAAGAAAGGTGTCAAAATCCCCTTTGAATTTGACACTTCTACAATTGTAGAGGGAGTAACACAATCACAAATCCAAGGTCCTAATCAAAACACATTTACACAAGGCCAAACCATTTCGCAACAAATGTTCACTAGTCTACCTCTTGGGGACACAACACACATTGCAACAACTACACACATCCCAAATCCACCAATATTTGGAGCTAAGAGAACACATGCAATGTCACAAGGACCAACCTTCATATTTGGTATCTCATCTTCCAACCCCATGGGTGTGAAATTTTCAAATCCATTTGGCACACAAACAATACACCCTTAATCAATGTAAATCAAAATTTTCCAAACAAAACAAGGATAATTCATATTGTCACATCTAGAGTGCCAATACAAATGATCAATGCTACACATAATACCAATATGACCTTTGGGACAAATTTGAACACCAATCCACTTCCATCATAACAACATGTCACACCAAATCCCAATTTCAAGCCTCAAAATAAAAAAAATAGCAATGCCACATTTACACCCCATTATCAATAAGGTAATTTGAATCCTTTGCAACAAAATATCAATCCAAATCACACATTGGTACCAAACTTATTAAACAAAATCCTTAACACTAATGTTTATCCCCTTATACAAAGCCAACCGAACATGACACCATCCCCCATAGACACCTTGATGTAGCAAATGCAATTAATACAACAAATGGAAAACATACAATTGGGAACAACTAAGAAGACATATTCTATGAAGGAATTATGTCCTTACCCTTTTGACAAAAACCTATGCATGCCACCGTTCCCCTCAAATTTTACCACTACAAAATTTAATAAACACGAAGGGAAAGGGGATCGAGTGGAACATATACGAGAATTTAACATAACATGTATGTACATTACTTATGATCCCACTTATTTGATGATACTATTTCCATGAAGCCTTTTGAAGCCGTATCTAGAATGGTTTGTGCACCTTCCTCCTGGGATACGAACATGGGATGAATTGGCTAACAGATTCATTAACCACTTTTCTTACAAAATAGAAAGTGACACGACCCTAGAAACATTGTGCACCACCAAAAAAAAATAAGGAGAGTCACTCACATCATTCTATCAAAGATGGTGCAGCATGGCTAATAGATGTCCTTGCCATATACCTAGGAAACAATTGGTTACCATTTTCATAGAAAGCCTTAACACAAAATTGATGATTCAACTACAAGTTCAATGTTGCACAACCTTTGGAGATGTCATTGACAAAGGGATCTTTATTGAGAAGGCTCTTGTGGTAAAAGGACTATTCAAAATCTTCAAAGAAACCCCAAACGCTCCTAGTGACAAAGGCAAATTTTGGTCTTGAAGTAAGAATGTCACCAATGATGGGGTAGTCAATGCTAAAGTGGTGAATCAAGGTAACCCCACCCTTCATCTTAAAGGTCCATCTATATCAAACACACCAACACCCAGCCATGATTAGACATTGAATGTTGTCCAAAATAATCAATAGCACAAAGGACCTCCATGCATTAAGAGAACATACACACCCTTAGGAGAACCCATTGAGTCAGTTTTGAAGAAAATTTTACAATCAAACATATGGTGGAATAGGGGACATATTCACATGTTAAGTTTACTTAGGTCCTAGGAATCTTTCTAGAAGGTGTTAGTTGTCATTAGTTGTTATCTTATCTTTTGACTTGTAACACATGTGACCTAGGTAGTTATGATAAGTTGTCTCATGTCATATGATTAAGACACTTGTTATAATCATATGTTATTTAGTGTCTCACCTTGGCTATATAACTAGGTGGTCTCACATTGTAAATCAATTGAATCATATTTGCATAATTGATAAGAATATAGTTTATTCTTGTCATATTGATCTTCTCTCTTTGTGCTTTCCATTTGGCCTCTAAATCTTGGTTGGTTATCTCCATGTTCAATTCTAACATGGTATCAAAGTAGGTTGGGTGCCTTTGGTTAGCCATTTTTTGAGAGAACTTGGTAAATCTTGAAAAGTTAAGTATGCTCTTCTCGTGCATCGTATGATGATCTAGACAATAAAAAAAGCTCAATAGAAATACCAGATTTTGGGGGTTCCTCTTTGTGGCTCTTTATTCCAGATTCAAATCAAATCTTTTGGTGCAAATTTGAGCTCACTATTGAGTTTAGAAGGTTCGAGAAAGTTATATTTTCCTTTTGTTTCATCCAAATCGTACATATGAGGCCAGACCTATGAGGGTTTGAAGCTAAAGAGTGGTTGCCAGATTTAGGAGGTAGTTATAATTTTGGAGAATTTTGGATCAAATCCAACCCTAGCATCACATCCAAAAGGGTCAAAAACCCCAAGATCGACTATCAATTCGTCAAAATTGGACACTTATTCTCGATGCCATCAAGAAAAAAATTTCCCTCCTTTGTCGTACAAATTGCCACCATTATAGTAGGTTGACGTCGGGTACAGTTGCAAATTATTTTAATCGGTTTGGAAAAAAATAAAAATTATTATTATTGATTCATTAAATTTTGAGAAATTTTTTTATTAAAAATCAAAAGTTCCTGTGAAATTTTTATTGTAATAATAAAAAAATTGTTCGGTAATAGATACTTTGCATATTCAGTACTTTCGTACCCACAACCTTAAAAGCTAGGGTTGTAGACCAAAAGTATGTAGCCAATTCTATTTAGTGTGGGGATTTGTGGCCCACGTGGCCCTCCACTTTCTTAAAGTTTTTCTTAAAAACTTTATTTTTTTTTTAAGTAAAAATCTTCAATAAAACAAAATCTGTCAATAAATAAAATATTCAAAAAAAAACTTTTGTAAATTATTACAGCTCCAAATTGTTGGGGATACAGAGTCAGTCTGTTATCATAGAACACGTCTAAGATAGCAGTGCCTTAGTGATTTTCATTCAAATCACAAAAAAGACACAAACAACTATGCCATAAAGAGGAAGCAGACACAATTGATCCCCCATTGATCCTCTAAGAAAAGTAAATGCTTAACAAGAAAACAGATTCAACACACTCATAGACTCAAGAACATGAATCGGGCAACATGAAAGACAAACATGAGGACACAAAGATTTACGTGGGGAAAAACCTTTCAGGTAAAAAACCCCACCCTCCAAAACAATCAGCTCACTTGTATTATTCCATAACAAAACAGTTACAATACAAATATCAGAGCTATGCTCTTCAGGAGATTACATCTTGTTCATTTGGAGAATATAGGCAGCAACAAAATAAAATCTTCACAAGGTTACAATGTCTCCAAAGAGATACCATGTAGATTCCCTTCAGCTCCTCAAAAGACTCTCTCTCAGCCAGCCTCTCGGCTAGCCCAACCTCAAGGCAAATCAGGTTCACATCTTATCTGATCTATGACACCAAGTGTCAACCGTTTCAATGCCATCGCATACGGCTTAACACTTCGCCACCTTTTTGCGACCAAGTTCCCTCTATTCGACCAACTCAAGTCATACTTTTCAGTCGATGTCAACCAACCAATCGGGTGGCATTAATATGCAGCTTATCTCTGTCAAACAAATCTGATCACCTCTAACCAAGTCGCCTTGCAAGCACGCATCAAGCCATCCAGGCATTCAATTATTTTCCACAATAAGATCCTGATAATTATCCAAATCTTAGCCATGCAATTAATGCATTCACCGCTCAAGACTTCGGCCAATCAATCGATGATAACCTACCACGTGCCACCACTCCATTTGCCTATCACTTTCACTATCGGTCCATCTCGATCAAGCTCTATCAACCAAGCTTCGAGCACTCTCGGCCTTCTACCACGCTATTGCCGAGTCCATTCGACCAGGCCGCGGTAATGCAGTGAGCTCACCTGAGCTCACCCTGCCTTCTACCGTGCTACCACTACCCTGTCGGACTCACCTTGCGGTATGACAATAAGCCTGTGTCGACACAACCTCGGCCTCCAACCGCCCTACCACTGAGCTTAGGTTGACCGCCCACGGTATGGTGGTAACCACCAACCCCGACCGACACCATCAACCACACTACCGCCGTCCCTTCCACGTCTTCCTATGGTGTGGCGGTAACCACCGGCTAGACCATCAGCGATCTCACTGCGCTACTGTAGATGCCGCTAGGCCACCCCATGGTAGGGCAGTGACTGCTTTGGTAGACCACCAGCGGTCTCATCGCAGCCACCATGATGAGCATTCTCACTACCTACAGTGGGGCAGTAATGGTCACCACTGACCACTAGCTGCATAACGCGACCACCACGGTGAGGCTTCTCACCACCCATGGTATGGCGGTAAACGCCAGCCCACCAGCTTGCCACTACTACATCGCTCACCGCGCTACCTCCACCACTAGACAGACACCCTGCGGTAAGGAGGTAACCGCCTTCTAGATTATCGCCACTCACCATGCCACCACCACACATAAAGAAGACCACTGCAGTAGAGTGGTAACACCACCCAACCCCAGACCAAGAAACAGACACTCGCGGTAAAACGGTAAACCGCACAACTGCACCTCTATGGAAAGCATGCAGCGGTATGGTAGTAAAAGCCAAAAACATGGAGAAATTGGCCAAGTCTTCAAGGGAAACCAGAATTTTGAGGCATAAATTTCCCAACAATCTCCCACATGACGAAGACATTCAGGCTTCCTCCAAACATGAACAAGGACCAACACAAATCCCCCACACTCCAACCAAGACACCTTCAGTGACATTTGAAAAATGTCCACCATCTCAGGCAACAGCTCCAAACATAGGAACACGCCAAGGTGAAAAAGTACTAGTCTTAGGAATGCAAACATCTAATCCTTCAGGTGGAAAAGGTACCACAACAACAATAGAAAAGCACACAAAAGTGAACACAGAAAGAGAAACACTTCTCCAAAACAAGACAAACCAACCAACTAGAACAACAACCATAAAACTGACTGCCCTTATCCAACTAATCAAACCCATGTGACTGAAAATAGCACACACAAGTCATGCTAATTCATCCAACCACACATATATTAAAGGTATGAACATCAATAAACTCATGCCATCACATAACCACCCATCAACAGCAAAAACAAGCACTATGTGTCAACCAGTCAAACGACCCAACACGTCTAGGTACTCCCACTGCAAGGGTACTATCCAAATGAATGCAAACATAGCACCATCACACATGATCCAAGAATACCAAGTCCACCAACCACCTGCATAAAGAAATGAAGAACCATGTATTTTTGAGGAAAACCCATACAAATATGCTCAATCTGCAACCACCTGCTACAAGAAACATTTCTCTCAATAGTCTTCCACATTCTTCCAAGGTTCCATATCTAACTGAAGAAGGAAACACCATGGCTCCACATACATCTAAAGTCAAATGAACATTCATGAAGAAAAAGACCAGAATAGAGAGAAATCAACAAATCATAACATGTATCATCCTCCTACATACACTTCTAAATGCCAGTTGTGCCAAGAATGATCTTCTTCACATCCCAAAGGGAAAAGCCATAACAACACCCAACAGCCCCATGGATGTAACAACCTCAAAGAAGATTAGACTCACCCATATAACCATCTCCTATCAGTCCTCAAAAGCACAAGGAGATCCACTTATGTTGTCCACCTTTCATTATGAATCTTCCAGAATCTTAAAACAACTCAAGATTCATATCATGAAAGCAAGCATAACACATATTTGAAAGCTATAATGGGAAAATACCTTTTAAATAAACCTCACTACCAAGCAGACCAAGAAGAGGAGAAAAGAAGCTCCTCCAAGATATACAAGCCATCGTGACTTACCCAAGAGCATTCTCCTTCATGGTGTCTGTTGAACTCGCATTCAACCAAGGTGCAAGCTACTCAGACTTTCAGCTATAACAGCAACATTCTCAAAGGAATTTCAGCCTCACCTTATTCTCCATGCATCCATGAGCACCAGCAACCTATCATTTCATGCTAACTCCAATCTGCAATACTGCACTTTACATGAAGTCCTCCAACATATGACCAATGTACTCAAAGCATAGAGAAACTAGACCATTGTCAAAGCTCCAAAACTAGGAACAGGAACTTATCATGACACCATGATCTACAAATCCCCCTTAGGAGATACCGCACTTCAAGTGAACAAACTATGGTCTCTAGAGAAATGCAACATGCCAAAACTCTAATCCATAAGCAAGAGTATACCATGGCATAAAGCAAACAAACTCTAAACCAACCTCACCTATCAAGCACCACCAACATCTCAGCCAAAAACTAACATTCTCCATGGCTCCAAGATGTTGCACATCTTCAAAGAGTGATCATGCAGATGTGAAAGAACTCTTCTGTAGCAATAGGATCTAAGAGCCCTTCCAAAACATCTACAATACCAAAGAAGATCATCCACCACTAAGTGATGAATCCACAATCACTGCTAAAGCTCCCATTGAACCGTGACATCGAGCTTTCCAAGCAACATGACCGACTACCTTTTGATCCAAACAACCTTCAAGTACAACCAACAGCATTTCAATCAGACAACAACGTCAACCAGCACCAAGCTTCCCAAATCAAGTAGATAACACCATCACTTTCAAAAGCTTAACATGCTCTCCATGACATCATTATTCTCATGCTATAGGTCCCCATAGATGACTATTCAGGTACTCAAAATGGCATTCACCTTCTCATCTCAAAACAACTACACCAATGCACAAGTGACCACAAACAAGGCCAACTAACAGATTTGCAACAACACAGAAGCAACCTCGTGGATATGGATAGTCCACTTCCAAGTTATCTCACTGCAACCAATGGGTAGCTAATCCATCAGCCGCACAACTCAGAGATCCACTTCAAAGAACCTGCAAATCTATCATCGTACTAGAAACTGCAAAACTGAGGTCATCAAAGAGAACAACCCACGTAGACGAACACGACTCAAACACCAGATCAAAGACTAGATCTGATTTTCCAAACACATCCACAACTCAAGCACCATAGTCCAAACAAAAATTAAGCACACACCATAGGAATTCTGAATGAGTAAAACATACCCAACACTTCCACGCAGAGAAGACAAAATAGCTCCTCAAAACCATGTCGAACTACAACTATCTCATCCAGTCACACCCCAGAAACCAGGGTCTAGAAAATAGCAGAACAGTAGCTCCACAAGTCACAAGTTTTACTTGACCGTGAAAAACCTACAAAACCACAATGTTTATAAAACACGCATGCATCTCCATATTCACTGCTCATCTAGATGACTTAGGAGTCTGCACAAAACCATCACGGTTAACCAAAACAATGAAAAACATGAATATGCATGATAGAATTTTTAGGAAAATCTACACAAAACCTCCAGAGCCAAAGACATGAAACTGAACCATGCGAGTGCAAGACACAGGTAAGAACGGAACAGCGGGTCCATTTCAGACCAGTTCCAAAAACCATAGTCATGCACAAGCATATGAGAGAGCCAGGCTATTCAGAAGTTGTAGACCACCAGGATCAACTTCATAGCCTCCATGTAATCAGAGTAGCAGAGAAACAACCTTCAGTGCTACATCAGAACACCCAGCACAAGCACCAAAGATTCATGGCTGAACAACAACACAAGCAAATTCATACAACCAAGGAGCTTCTCACAGACACCCAGTATGAAACCATGCTTCATTGCAACACAACCAAAAGCACATCTCATGCCCTTTGTATCAGGAATATTTTCTATGAGCTAGGAGCCTCATATCACATTGCCACAATCTGGTCAACTCTAGGAAACTCCAATGTCTTTCAAAAATTGTGTGTTGAATCAAAGAAGCAACAACTTCCACTCATCGAAAGATCAATCACCAATCAATTTCTCCAGATTTCCTCAAGCTTGCTAGGCTAAGAAATCATCACAGGAGAAATACCCAAAACTTCAGTAACTAGGAGAAGGCTTTGACACCACTTGTTGGTATCATCAAGCCTCGACCTCCTTCAACCAACTCTGATACCACTTGTTGGGGATACGATGTCAGTCTGTTATCATAGAACACGTCTAAGACATCAGTGCCTTAGTGATTTTCATTCAAATCACAACAAAGACACAAACAACTATGCCATAAAGTGGAAGTAGGTACAGTTGATCCCCCATTGATCCTTTGAGAAAAGTAAATGTTTAACAATAAAATAGATTCAACACACTCATAGACTCAAGAACATGAATCAGACAACATGAAAGTCAAACATGAGGACACAAAGATTTACGTGGGGAAAACCCTTTTGGGTTAAAAACCCCACCCTCCAAAACACTCAGCTCACTTGTATTATTCAGTAACAAAACAGTTACAATACAAATATCAGAGCTATGCTCTTCAGGAGATTACATCTTGTTCATCTGGAGAATACAGGCAGCAACAAAATAAAATCTTCAAAAGGTTACAATGTCTCAAAAGACTCTCTCTCAGCCAGCCTCTCAGCCAGCCCAACCTCAAGGCAAATCAAGTTCACATCTTATCCAATCTATGACACCAAGTGTTAACCGTTTCAATGCCATCGCATATAGCTTAACACTTCGCCACCTTTCTACGACCAAGTTCGCTATATTCGACCAACTCGAGTCATAATTTTTAATCGTTGTCAACCAACCAATCGGGTGGCATTAATATGCACCTTATCTCTGTTAGACAAATTCGATCACCTCTGACCAAGTCACCCTACAAGCACGCATCGAGTTGTCCAGGCATTCAATTCTTTTCCACAATCAGATCCTGATAACCGTTCAAATCTAAGGCATGCATTTAATGCATTCACCACTCAAGACTTCAGCTAATCAATCGATGATAACCTGCCATGTGTCACCACTCCATTTTCCTATTGCTTTGATTGTCAGTCCAACTCGGTCAAGCTCGATCAACCGAGATCTGAGCACTCTCGGCCTTCTACCGCGCTACCGTCGAGTCCATTCGACCAGGCCACGGTAATGCAGTGAGCTTGCTTGAGCTCACCCTGAATTCTACCATGCTACTACTACCCTGTCAAACTCACCTTGTGGTATCACAGTAAGCTTGTGTCGACACAACCTCGGCCTCCAACTGCACTACCACTGAGCTTAGGTTGACTGCCCAGGGTATGGCAGTAACCGCTAGCCCCAATTGACACCGTCAACTGCACTACCATCATCCCTTCCACATCTTCCTACGATGTGGTGGTAACCACTAGCCAGATCGTTAGCAGTCTCACCATGCTACCGTGGAGGCTACTAGGCCACCCCGCGGTAAGGCGGTGACCGCTCTGGCAGACCACCAGCAGTCTCACCGCAGCCACCGTGGTGAGCATTCTCACTACCTGCGGTGGGGCGGTAATGGTCACCACTAACCACTAGCCACATACCGCGGCCACAGCGATGAGGCTTCTCACCACCTGTGGTATGGCGATAACCGCCAGCCCACCAGCTCGCCACTACTACACTGCTCACCGCGCTACCTCCACCTCCAGATAGACACCTCACGGTAAGGAGGTAACCGCCTTCTAGACTGTCACCACTCACCATGCCACCACCACGCATAAAGAAGACCACCGCGGTAGAGTGGTAACACCGCCCAACCGCGGACCGAGCAATAGAGGCTCGCAATAAAATGGTAAACCGCACAACCGCACCTCTATGGAAAGCATGCAGCAGTATGACGGTAAAATCCATAAACATGGAGAAATCGACCAAGTCTTCAAGGGAAACTAGAATGTTGAGGCATAAATTTCCCAACACAAATTTGGTGGGGTTTTTATTGGTGTAAATAAAGTCTTGTACCTAGTTAATTCATTACTAAGGGACTTATTTGCATGTTAAGTTTACTTAGGTCCTAGTAAGGAATCTTTCTAGAAGGTGTTAGTTGTCATTAGTTGTTATCTTATATTTTGACTTGTAACACATGTGAACCTAGGTAGTTTTCATAATTTTTCTCACGTCATATGATTAAGACACTTGTCATAATCTAATGACATCTTGTATCTCACCTTGGCTATATAACCAAGGGGTTTCTACTACATTTTTTATATCAATTGAATCACATTTGCATATGCATATTCTCTCTTGTGCTTTCCATTTAGCCTCAAGATCTTAACAATCATATCCAATTCTAACATATCAAAGTAGGTTAGGTGCCATTAGATAGTCTTTTTCTGAAGAGAAATGGTAAATCTTGAAAAGTTGAGTATGCTCTTCTCTTGCATCATATCATGATCTAGAGAATCAGAGAAGATTGATAGAAATACTAGATTTGGGGGGATTCCATATTTGGATTTTTATTACAAGCTCAAATCAAATCTTGTTGGTACAATTCTAAGCTCACCATTGCGTCTGAAAAGTTTGAGAAAGTCGATTTTTCCTTTTATTTCATCCAAATCAGACATACAAGGCCAAATCTATGAGGGTTTGAAGTTGAAGAGTGGTTGCCAAATCCAGAAGGTAGCTGCAATTTTGGAGCATTTTGGGTCAAATCTAACATTGTCGTTGTGTCCAAAAGGACCAAAAATCCTAAGATCAACTGTTAATTTGTTGAATTCGGAGCAGTTGTCCATTGAGGCAAAAAAAATTGCTCAGGGAGTCGTACAACCCCTTAGATTATCAAATTGCAGGTTGTATGATTTTTTTTAAGAATTTTTTTTTGAAAATAAATATTTTTTGTCGGCATATATTCGATAAAAAAAAGTTCAAAAAAATTTATTGTTCAACTATTTTTATTAAGAATATTTTTATGTAAAAAATAAAATAAAAAATAAAAATCGCAGACATTAGTTTGCAGACCTACATTTGCAGATTGTACAGTTGTAATCGTAGGTACAATTTGATCGGTGGAGGAAATGTGGCCTATGACCATGGCACCTATGGCCTACAATTGTGGCCCCTATAGTCCTTCAAAAATTAGCAGTCAAATCCTTCAGTTTCGATGACCTTTTTTAAAATAGCGATCATCCCTTTTAAAGCTAACAATTCTCAGCAAAACCGGTGGTGAAATTTTAAACCCGACAATCATATTATTTAAAATCCAGAAAGGTATATTCATCTAAAATTCATTCAAAAATTTGTGGCCACTATCATTTGAAAATTTGCACTTTCAAATCAAGATTCCATATTCTCTAGAATATTTCGTCATTGAAGATGTCAGTGGGAATTGTACAGAATATTATGATTCTTCCAAAGATTCCTAGAGAATATTTTGGCCAATAGTATATTTTAGAAAGGAGGGTGACTATTCCTTTTGAAGGGAAAAAATCCATCAATTTTAAGCCGGTGATCAGGTGATGTCAACATGACATCATAAACTTTCTAAAAAAAATTGTCCCCCCCCATTTGCATTTTGATTTTGGAAGTCAAACTTTGAAGACTCATATCTTGCTCATTTTAACTCCTTTTTTCGAGCAATTTTTTTTTATTTGGGAAAAATTTTCATGCCCTTCTTAGTGGTGCAATAAAATTTTGGTTTTGGTGTCTTTTTTTCCAAAAATTTCATATTCTCACAAGCTTTGTTGCTTCGTCCTCATTTTGAGAACTTAGGGAGCTCATATCTTGTTCCTACGGTAACATTTTAGAGTGAATTTTTTTTCAAAGTGCATAATTTTTCATGTACTTTCCAGTGATGTAATCAGTTTTATTTCATCTACTATAAAAAATTTAATTTGAACCTACGGCCAATTTTGGTATTTGCATGTACCAAGATCAAGACCACTTTATTGTTTTTGGAAAGTGACAATTGTAAATACACTAAGTATAAAGTACCACAAATCATTTATTGCTTAGGGGGATTTCATGATTGAGTGATTTGGGTGGGTAATATTGTAGTGGCTGGTTTCATTCTTTTTCTTTTTGTGTTCTTGCAATGGGGAAATCTCAAATTGAACTCCTAACTCCACATAATTATGCTACACGAAGAAAATCAGTATGGAACTATCTCATGGGAAAAGGTCTAATAGTATATCTAAAGGAAACCATTTCTCAACCTATTGATGCTAAAGAGTTGGAAAAATGGGAGATTGATCATGAGGAAACACTTGGATGCATATTTTCATTAGTCTCATTTGATTTACAATTTCATATTGAATCATGTAAAACACCTTAATAGGATTGGGAGACTTTTGAAAAATTGTATGGTAAAATAGGTAAGATTAGGGGATATCAGATTGATAATGATTTGATGAATCTTGATATGAAATGTTTTGACCATATCCAATACTACATCTCCAAAGTTAAGCAGCTAAGAACACAATTGAAAGAATGCAACATTGATAAAGAGGATTTACAATTGATTTTGAATGTGTTATCCAAGCTTGGTCTGGAGTATTCAGTGTTTGTTTATGGATTTCATACCCATCGACTTTCTATGGGAGCATCATATGTTGATCCTAAGTTTGATGACTTTGCAATTCTCCTAATCCAAGAGGAACCTAAGTTAATGAACATGGGTCTAATCAAGTCTTCCAAGTCACAAGTATTGTTGGCAAGTGAGTCTAAGGTGCAAAAAGAATCAAGGAATCTCGATAAGAAGCAAAAGAAGAAAAAGAATAACCCACATAAAGAATCATAATTTTCTCAATCTAAAGGGGAATCATCTAAGAAGGAGAGACCTACTTGTACATATTGCAAGAAGGATGGACATGAAGAACACTATTGTTATAAGAAGGATATTGATGAGCTGAAAAATCTTTTCAAAAGGAATCACATTGATTTTCCTTCTAGAATTTCTAAATCACCTACTTCTTCTTTAAAACATTCTAAAAAGGATAAAGGTTAGGCATCTACATCAGGATATAAAGGACATGCTCTTTGTGCTCTTTTAGGTCATGGATCAAGGAGATGGCTTCTAGATTCAGGAGCATCTCATCATATGGAATCTTCGCAGTCTATATTATCTTCTTTTCAACATTGCAATATGTCTCCTATTTTGATGGGAAACAATACATACATGAGTGTAATTGGGAAGGGGTCTATTAGTTTTGGGGACAACACTTTCTAGGATGTTTTGTGTGTTCCTCATTTGACGAACAATATTCTTTCCATATATCAGATTACACATGGTGGAAATGGGAAAACTATGGAGTTCAGACCTGATTTAGTCATCATTCGAGACATGGAGAGTTGAGAGATCATTGCTACTCAGATAGTTGATCATTTATCTTGATTGTATACCTTTTCAGATTTTTCTACTGATGATGACATTGTTCCTTCAGTTGTTGATCACACTTTTTATTTAGAGGAGACATTTGGCTTCTTAAACTTGGGATTTCTCACATCAGATCTAGTTCTTGAGTCATGCATTTCATCTCCTCTACTATTGTTGTAGTTGATGATGCTTTTGTTTTTAGAGATATGGCTTCTTGTGATTCAGTGCAACAGGATATTCATTATCTTTCAGATTTGGATACTTTGGATAGCTTCTTGATAGGTATTTCAAACTTGTTTGTGGAGTCTCATCTTGTAGATTTGGGAGACATCATCGATTGCATTCATCTTCTCTCTAATAGAGAAGAACCTTTTTTAGTTGTTACAAGGGAATAATTTGACCCTCTTGTTCATTCTCTACATGATCATTCTTTGCGGTTTGACATGACTGTGGATAATTTTGGACAACATTTGGAGGAAGCTTCTTTGTCTTCAAAGGGGATATCATTATCTTTGGATCATGTTCTACATTCATCTCTATTAGACTCTGGATTGTCCTCTTCAGTAGTATAGCCTAGAACGCCTATTTGGAGTGTGTCAACTTTTAGCATCGACATGGAGACACTTGATAATTCTTTCAAGACATCTCATATCATCCATCTTCCTGACATCCTACATACTATCTTGGTTTTTTTTCTTCCTAAGGGGAGGAACATTGTTCGACAAGATTGGATCATCTTTAGCATTCAATGTCGAGCTTCTACCGTCATTATAGGACACTCAACATTGAGGAGGGGCTTCATTGTCTCTCTTCTTCTTATCTCTTATAGTGAGTTTTTCTCCTCACATGGAGTTTTTTCCTTCTCATTCTTCAATGAGAGCATTTTATTTATTGTATTTCATCTCTTTTGGGGAGGAGTTTTGTCCCTCTGGATTTTCTCCTTATCTCTATTTGTGAGAGATTTCATTTACATTTGTACATGGGTACCTAACATAGCCTAGTATCCAAGACCCATTTGTGTTTCATTTACATAATAATCAACTACTCCCTAAGTTGCACTTAAGGGGGGGTGTTGGTGTAAATAAAGTATTGTACCTAGTTAATTCATTACTAGGGGACTTATTTACATGTTAAGTCTACTTAGGTCCTAGGAATGAATCTTTCTAGAAGGTGTTCATTTTCATTAGTTGTTATCTTATCTTTTGACTTGTAACATATGTGAACCTAGGTAGTTGTGATAATTTTTCTCATTTCATATGATTACGACTCTTGTCATAATCTTATAACATTTTGTATCTCACCTTGGCTATACAACCAAGGGGTTTCTACTACATTTTTCATATCAATTGAATCATATTTGAATATGCATATTCTCTCTCTTGTGCTTTCCATTTGGCCTCAAGATCTTGATATCCATAGCCAATTCTAATAGTTTTTTGGTAGATGAGCCAAATTTGACAGTTTTCTAAAAATAGTAGAGTTTTGGTGACTTGTTTTTTTAGCTGGGGTTCTAGATTTGGTGAACGGCCAAAATTAGTTAGCAAATTTATTTATTTGGTGGGTTGCTAAATCTGGTGGAATTCCTATTAAATTTGGTAGAAAAGTGTTTTTTGAAAGTTTAACCCCCTCTCCAATGGAGTTTTGATTTTTGCACTTGATCTTCAAACGACAATAACGTGGGCTCAGGACCTCCTTTTTGTGAGCAATTTTTTTATTTGGGGGAAAAATTTGTGCTCTCTGCAGTGGTGTAGATGGATTTTGATTTTGGTGTATGGATTTTCTATAAATTGCATATTCACATAGGTGTTGCTTCGTTCTCATTTTGGGAACTTCAAGGGCTCATATCTTGCTCCTATAGTAACATTTTTAGGTGCAATTTTTTTTGAATTTTTTATTTAATTTGTAGTGATATGATCATATTGATCTCATTTTGTACCAAAATTTTTATTTAATTTTGTTGCCTATTTTTGGCATTTGCATGTACCAAGATCAAGACCACATCATTTGATGAGGTATCATGGGTTTTTCTATTCATCTTTCTGTGGTAATTATGAAAAAGGATAATTATGAGTCTTAGAAGAAAGGTATCCTGACACATCTCAGGTGTCTTAATATTTTTCCATACCTTTATGGGCTCTTACCTAAACTGGGAATTCCATGGAAGCTATCAATTTGGGGTAATAACAATGATCACATTGTAAGATTAATTGGTACATCTATTGGTGTTGATATTCCTATGGAGATCTTAGATATCGAGTGCCCACACACACTTTGGACCAAGATTTAGGAGGTCTTTGGAGACCATCATATCTCTCCATTCCTAGATGACCTTTTTATAGATTATTTAATTTCCCTTGATGATGTTGATAATATACCCTTTGATGATGATACTTTAGAGGACCTTGAGTACAGTAAATGTCTTGAATGTCTAGTTGATAAAGAGACTTCACTTCTTTCTTATCCTCCTTCAATTGAGTTCACATATTCATCTACTATTGCATATGATGATTTTTGTATTGCTCTTGATATGGCTTCTTGTGATTCAATGCAGTGGGATATATATTGTCATCTAGATGACTTCTTAATAGGTGTTTCAAACTTGTTTGTTGAGTTACATATTACAAATGTGGGGGACATCATTGATGACATTCATCTTCTCTTGTTCATTCTCTACATGATCATCCTTTGCATTTTGACATGACTATGGATACTTTTGGACAACATTTGGAGGAGGCTTATTTTTCTTCAGAGGGGATATCTTTGTCTTTGGATTATGTTCTACATTCATCTCTACTAGATTCTAGATTTCCTCTTTAGCAATGTAGCCTAGAATGCCTATTTGGATTGTGTCATCTTTTAGCATTGACATGGAAACACTTGAGCATACTTCAAAGACCTCATCCATCAACTATTTTGCTTCATCTTACTTTCAAGAATGGGAATAACTCTTACATAGATTCATAGGTTTATTTCTTCCTAAAGAGAGGAATTTTGTTCAACAAGATTGGATCATCTTCATCATTCAATTTCAAGTGTAGAGTCTAAAGTAGTGTCTTGTAAACTTGGTAGAAACCACACAATTCAGAGGAATGACTAGCTGAACAATCCACTCAATATTGTAAAGACTTCATTAAATTTTCAACCAAGGTTTGTAAACTTGTGATGGTGTTGAACTATATGTTCCTTCAAAGACCTAATGTTACCTAGGTTATTCAATTGAAGGTATTCTACTTGCTGGAAACTTATAGAAATGCATAATTATTGAAAGAAATAAAGTGGCGTTAATGGCTATAGGTGCCTACAACATAACCTGTAACTAAATTACTATTAGCAAGGAATTATTGAAACTTATTCAAAACTATTAACTGAACTTAACCTAGCCTCTGGGGTACTACAAGCTAACTATTTAATGTATTTAGGTACATGAAAAACCATCATTAAAAATCATAACATGAGAATCTATTCAAACATACATGTAATTCATTAAGTAATGACTAACAGAATATAACTGCCAAATAGAAATAAAACAACTATGAATGTAGTGAAGAACAATTACCTTGAGTGGCCTGCTCAAGTGGTTATCTTCACTTAACTAAAACCAAATCTAAATATTTAGATTCTATGCACCCATATCAACTTGAACTTCATTCATTACACATCCCAAAATATCACATAAAACATTCCTCAAAGATTATATTCAAGAAAAAACATTTCTAAACAATCAACATGTCTATAAAAAGTATAACTAAAAACTAAGAAATAATTGATAACAAATCCACCAGCATAAGATTAATCATATCCTAACCTAAAGACTCAACCACTGACTATAAATAGGAATGAGGGAGTTTATTCTAAACAAAACTCTTAACCAAAATTATTAACTACAACTCCCTAGATATCAGAGTGTGCAATTAAGATTGAATTATTCAAACTATAATTGGAAAGAAATAAGATTTATGATGGGATTAAAACTCTATAAAGCATATTAGCTCATGGAACACATAATCAATTACTGATATTCCTATCAACAAAACAATTCTCCTTCTTCAATGCCTTATCAACTATCATAATGATGCATGACTAACTCCATTAGGTGTCTCCACATGGTAGTTATTATACTTAGCTCGTTCTAGCACTTCCCTTGTTTCATTATCCAAGTCTCCCTTTGGTTGTGGGCTAGTTGATGTGGGTTGCAACATCTTCTTGGAATGAAAAAGGTTGATCCACATAAAATATACACAAATCTAACTACCATGATAAAACACATAATTCCAATTACATTCCATACAAATCATGCAATGCTACTATATCATATTTATATTTCCATTATTGTAATTCAAGTTCAAGGTTGTAAAATAAGTATAAAAAGATAGCATAGAATAGGGATATGTTTGAAAGGATTATCTGGTAATGTCTATAAACATGCATAAAAATAATAGAAAATAGACTAATAAATGAACCCATCACCCCTCTCCAACTATACTTTTTCTTGTCCTCCAGAACAAAACTAGGGGTATAGATTATAATGCAATGTAATATCCTTGAGGTTCGTAATAGCATTTACTCCCTTGATATGCTTTAAATAAAAAACCCTACAAGTTGTAAGTCTTCTCATTGTGATGATCCCAACTTTCTCATATTCCTCACCCTTTTCCTTGATCCAATGTGAAACTGGATAGAGTAGCATAAGTGGGTTGAATGTGAGTGGTGCCCACTAAATTTCTATGTTATCAACAAATTTCATGTATCTGCATACTCTCTCAAGCATGGTCGTAAAATTTTCTACTGAATGAGGTTCCTTTCTCTACAACTCTGGTGTAAAGTTGTTCCATCTATCCTTCATATAACTATAACATTTTTGACCCAATCCCATGGCTATTGTTTGCATTCTTTTATAATAATGTGTTCTTAGGTTCATAATCTTTCTCCCTACACCTTTATGAGCTAGGAGTCTCCACCATTCATCTATAAGTGCATTAGGATCTTTAGATTCTTTCCTTATTGGGAGAGCAACCGATTTTTCCCTCTCCTCATATTCTTCCACTAGTTCTCCCTTGGATTTCTCATTCCTATAATAAGATGCTAGTGCCCTCACCTAGAGATCCCCTACAAACATCAGAGGATTCCACTCTATTTCTTCTAGCACCACATAGTTGTGTAAATAGTAATCACACAATTGATCCTACTCTTCTAGTGTAGAATCGGAAAAAACATTAAGAAAATCAAATGTCCTGCTCATCCCAATTGATTGGTTACTTATGAGCCTACTAAACTAAAAACTCAAAAAACAAATCTTGCAAAAATAGTGCATACATTCTTGTTGGAAGTCTACATCTTATGATCTAGGTAGCCTTATCTGCCACTTCTTCCAATTTGATTGCTAATTTCTTTAGCTTGATATCTTTCCCTTCCAGTGGTTTTGTATTTTCTACAGTCAAAGTTTCTTTTTATTTCCTCCATTTCCCCTTTTCTTCTGAAAATTCATCAATAGTTTTCCATAACTGATAGCCAAGAGATAAAGTAGTATGATGAGTTGGAGTTTGCATTGGAGGGGGTCTGTTATTTTCTGCTACAAGCTATTTGTCCCTTATTTTTGTTATGATAATTTGTGCCAATAGGTCAAGTTTAGCTCCGTGACCATAAGTTTGTAATTTCTCCTCCATCTTTTGTATCTTTATCTCTCTTCTCATAATTCTTCACTAATTCCTCCAACTATTTAATTCTTTGTAGAGCTTCCTAGAGCTCTTTTCTGACATCTTTATCCTTTGAAAACATTTCATTTGTATCTAAAAACTGGTCATTTCCACCCCCTATACAATCACGGTCCTCATGATTAGCACTATCTGGGGTTTTTCTTCTTATTTTGTTGGTAATAAACACATCCTCTATGTCTAAATCAGAAGTGGTGGTTATGTACCACTTCTTCTTTGTAGGTGTTTATACATTTCCAACTGTATACATTTCTTTGTTTCTAAGTCTATTTCAACCAACATTACATCTTATTCCTGCTCCTTACTCTTTATCTCTTCTTCAATTTTTTCCACACTCCCCCTCATAACACCTTGCTTTTTCAACCAGCCTAAAAACCTAGGTGTAGGTTTCTCCTCCTTAGAATCCTTCTTTTTCTTTTGTATTTTAGAAGGTGTGTATGTTGTGGATGTACTACCTCTTCTTTTCTTGGATTTAGGTGGTTTGGAGGAAGATGGAATTTCTTCTACTGTTAATGGCCTAGATTCTAGCACGTATTGCTCTTGAGGCTCACCTTGGCTATGGGTAGGTGAAGCCATAGGTGAGACTTGAGAAATTCCTCTTGTAGGTTCAACTTGTTCTACGGTTTCAGGTATTGTAGGTGCTTCAAGTAAACTATTAATATCTTGACATTATACAAAATCTTCCTAAGATATCTAGGTATATTGAATTCTCAAGCTCATTTTTGCTAATAGGGATATTAGATAATAGTGTGATAGCTTCATTTCACTCTTTTTCCTTTGGTATTCAAATGCCATCCTTTTTAGCATGTTATAGAGGAAATTAGGCACATTAACTAGTTGGTTATAGTGAATATGGCTAACCAATTTGAAATCTATAGTGTATAAAAGATTATGTCTACCATCACAAGTAAGATATCTAATAATATAGGAAGCATAGTTGTCCCAAATCCATGGAAGAGAATTTCTCTTTGTATCTTGAGATGACGAATCCAAATTTTCTCCTCACTAATAGAATTCTTCTCTGACACCCATTGCAACTGCTCGTACTGGAAACTCTGCTCCTATCCTGCGTAAACCTAATACTTGTGATATTGCTTCTTTAGATGCATCTATAGACAACCCTTTTACCATAGCTTCATCATACCATAATGTGTCTACAAATCTTCTTATTATATCACTGTTGAAATTTGTCAACTTTAAGAAATAATTGATCCAACTAACCCTTGTGAAGATAGGCAGCATCAATGCATCTTCCAATATTTTCTTGTGGGTTGACGGTTCTCTACTAACAACGTCACCTCCTATTTCTTTACCTCTGCTCAGTATCTTACCCTTGGAAATTCAGCTCAATTATCAACTTCACCACCCTCAAACCCTCTCTTTCTTTGTTGTTTTCACATGCACTACTCACAACAATTATATTGTAACTGCACTATTACATCCCCTTCCTCTCTATATAAGCTCAATTTAGCTTAAAATTGGGTTCAATTTTAGCTCATCACTTAATTTAGCGAACTGACAAGTAGAATCAATAGAAAAAGGTAGGTGAAATTTAGGACAAAAAAGGGTTTGCATGTCATGTTTTTTATTTTTGTAATTAGCTTAAAGGTGGAAAAAATGAAAAAAATTGGCTCATGTAATACCCTCCCTCCAACTTAAGGTTTGAAGTGACCTCACTTAAACTCATGATAGGAAAAGTGACTATTTAAGAATATGGAAATAAATGCAATGATAGTAGTGTGTGCTTAATTGAATGTAAATACATAATGAAAGTTTTTGGAAATCTATATTAATTATGGTAATGTACTTTGCATACCTGTCGAAGGTGATTAACTAAACATTGCACATGTGAAGCTAAAGAAAATATATCCGTAGTATGATTCAATGTGACAAGAAGTAATTGTAGTTGAATAAATGACAAGGAGATGGATATAATTAGATGAAGTGATATGTACGGATGATGGGTAGTGATGTGATAGTTTAAATGTGGAAAATTTGAATTGGAAACGTGAAAGAAGACGAGCATGATGCATGTACTTAGTAAGATAAGATTGACAGTACATGTGTGAGGAAAATGAGGTGAAAATATATGAATCTAAAATTAATGTCACATCTGAATTATGATAGTTATCGTGCTACATGTCCCTACTACAATAAGACCCTACTGAATATTGTCAGTTGTATATTTACGAAGCTATAGGTCCCTACCATAGAGTGGAGATGGCTGGAAAAAATATGCATATAAAAGTGATTGTGTTGTGTGTGCAGTGAGGTGGATTAAGAATTTAGACCTGAGTGATCTCAAGGATTGAGCTATCTAGCTTAATCTCTGAGTCACTTGAAGAAACTAGTACCTTTGTTTTTTTTGAGTCATCGTTTTGTGTGTCTTAACCTATGTCTAGATCATTGAGAGGACCATACTATTGTACGAGAGAAAGAATATAATATTCTTTTTGTACTGGTTTTTAATAAAGTTTCAACCAGTGGTCATTTGCCAAGAGTGAGAACCTAACTGCATCTATGGTCTACAACTTTACTGCTCCATTAGGAAAGACTTGGTTGATCTCATAAGGTCCCAACCACCTAGATTGGATTTTCCCTTTAAAATCCTTGTTTCTTGAATAATTTAATAATGCCTAGTCTCCTACATTAAATTCATTTGTCTTAATGTATTAGTCATTATATCATGTCCTTTGCTATGTACTACTTCAGTGTGATGGATTTCCTCCATCTTGATTTCATCTAGCCCATTTAAGTGGTGTAACCTCTTCTTTTGAGCTATTGTGAGATCCATGTCTAACTCCATTATTTTCCTTAAATTCTTGTATTCAAATTATATTGGAAGGACTGTTGTTTTTCCATAAACTAACTCATAGAGTGTGAATCCAGTTGTTTTTTCCCATGTTGTCCTATATGCCCATACTGCTTTTGGTAATCTAACAACCCAATTTTTTGTGTAATTGTAATGTCTTGGCTAAAATATTTTTTATTTCTTTATTTTTAACCTCCATTTGGCTATTGGCTTGAGGATGGTAGGGTGTTGACTTTTTGTGCCTAATTTCATATTCTTCAACCAATTTGGCAATAAGATCTAAAGTAAATTGAGGACCTTGATCGGTTACTATCTCCCTAGGTACTCCATACCTAGTAAAGATGTCCTCATACAATAATTTAGCCACATTGCCATATCCGGTATACTATAATGCCTTCACTTCCACCTACTTAGTTAGAAAATCAATGCAAACTAGAATGTATTCTTTGTTGTTAGAAGTAGGTGAAATTGAACCAATAAAATCTAGACCCCATTTATCAAATGGATCTAGTGTTAACTATGGTTGTAGTGGAATTCCATCACCCCTTGTTGCCTTTCCCATTCTTTGGCATCTATCATAGCTCCTTGTATATTTGATAGAGTCCTTATGTAAGGTTGGAAAGTAGTAACCGGTTGTGAGGATTTTGAATGTTGTCATTTTTTTCTATAAAATGACCCCCACATAGTTCATCATGGCAAGCCTTCATGATATCAAAGATTTCATCTTCCCTTAAATGCACCTTCTCATTATGTTTTATGGGCCAGTGTAGAACAAATAACTTAATATCCAAGAATATGGAAAACACTTATGTACTAATTACATCTTTTCTCTTGGAGAAAAGTGTGTTGGAACTTGCCTTGTCACTAAATTTTATGCAATGTCAGCATACCAAGGTGTATGTATAGTAAGAGAGAACAAATGCTCATTTGGAAATGAGTCATCTACTACCCCTTTTGTTGATTATGTTGGAAAACTTGATAGAAAATATGCTACTACATTAGCCCTTATAGGCTTGTCCACTATTGTGATAACAAACTCATGTAGAAGAAGCAACCATCTAACTAGTCTACCCCCTATCACAAGCTTGTTCATCAGATATCTAATAGTTATATGGTCTATGTAGACAAAAACTACATAGCCAGTAATGTAATGCCTGAATTTATTGATGGCATATACTACTGTTAGCATCTCCTTTTCTGTAATAGTATAATTTAACTTTGCTCCCTAAAGATTCTTGCTAATGTAGTAAATAGCATATTCTTTATTACCAGTTTTCTCACCCAAAATTGCTCCAATTGCAAAATCTGAAGCATCAATATGTATGTGGAAGGCTATTGTCCAATTTGGGCCCCTCAAAGTAGGTGCTTATATTAAAGCCTCCTTCAATTCTTGAAATGAATGTTGGCACTCTGATGTCCAATCAAATTATATATCCTTAGTCAGCAGAACAAATAATGGTGCAACAATCTTATTGAATTCTTTAATGAACCTCTTATAATAGCCTGCATGGCTTAGGAAACTTCTAAGATCTGTTTTCCTCTATGGTATAGGTAATGTAGAAATTATTTCTATCTTATATGGATCAACTTAGATCCTTGCACTGGATATGAAATTCCATAGAACAAATCCGTAATTCATCATCATAAACCATTTCTCATTACTAAGGGACAAATTGTGTTTTGTACATCTCTTCATAAAAATTTCCAAATTATTAAGGGCTTCCTCATAGGTTTCCCCATATGTAGTGAAGTCATCTAGATATATATCTACATAGAGTCATGAGCATAATAAAAAAGGATGCTAAGCACTACCCTCTGAAAAGTAGCTAGGGCATTGCATAAACCAAAGGGGAAAACAAAGTAAGCATAGTTACCCCAAGGACATGTGAATGTTGTTTTTTCCTAGTCCTTTGGTGCAATGTTTATCTAATTGTAGCCACTAAAACCATCTAGGAATGAAAAGTACTTTTTCTTGGCTAAAGAGTCAAGAACTTGATCTATAAAGGGCAATGGAAAGTGGTCCTTCCTAGTGGTTGTATTTAGTTCCCTATAATCTACGGATACCCTCCATTTACCACATTTCTTGGGAACAATGACTAAAGGTGAGACCCATTCACTATCAAATATAGGATAAGTGAAGCCTACATCAAGGATTTTTTGAATATCTCAAGGAAAGGTTCATTAGTCTTTGAGGCTATCTAATGGGCCTATAACCATCATTTTATATAGATCCTATGCATACATAAGTCGGGATCTATACCCTTCATATCATGGTAGTCCCATGCAAAGGCTATTGAGTGTGCCTTCAGCACAGTAGTTAGGGAATTCCATTATTCTTCAATCAATGCATTGTTTATGTTCAACATTTTTTTTGGCATGAATTCTAGTTCTTTGGATGATTCTTATATAGATGAGAGGTCAAGGTTAGGAATAATTAGTACACACTATTGTGGCAATAAGGAATAGAATATCTTAGATATTTCTTTTGAGGAGTTGATAGGTGTAATACTTTGCAAAGGGTCTCTTAGGCATGAGAGACAATCCTATTACTGCGGCCTCCTACCATAATAATTTTTTATTATGTGGGAAATCAGATCATCTTCATCTTGGTCATCCAATAAAGGGTTGTGTTCTATTGTCATCAAAATCTATACGGAATAGTGGTCTTCCTCACCCAAGGTGGGCCAAATGGTTTGCTCAAGATCAACATATGGTTGGGCTAGAGGATAAAGTACCAATTTCTTGGTCACAATCCCATTAGATATTATCATATTTCTAGACCTATAGCCTATGAATGTATTAGTTGTAGCTAACCATGGCCTACCTAAAATGAGTGGATATCTTGCAAGCTTAACCCTTGGCTATAAAATTATGAAATCGACAAGATATTTGAAAGAATCTAATGCAATAACTAAATCCTCAATGATTCATTTAGGCTTGACTATTGACCTATCAGCCAACTACAGAATAGTTGGTGTAGGTCTAAGGTTGGATAATTGAAGTGATTTCATCATTTATATTTAGTCATGGAATTTATTACTACCCCTAAGTCTATCAAGGTGTTCTTGATTAGGGTCTCATTAATCTTAACATCCACTACTGGACTACCAAGGTTTATGTATTTAGAGATAGTTATGTTCCCTAACTTGATATCAGCAAGATTCCCTAAGATATGAATTATCTGAGGGTCCTTCCTTTTTCTTCCCGGTTTCTTAAGACATAGGTCACTAACTTCCTTGGTATAAATTGGAATCTCCTTAATGGCTTGGATGAGAGGGGTCTTGATATTGACATCCTTAATTTGACCCAATAAATCTATCTTATCTTGGGTGTGATGTTTTTGAATGGAAAAACGTTTAGGGAAAGGAGGCTCTAAACTTGAGATAGTCCGATGTACCTAATTTGGCTCAAGCCCTAGAGTTTATTTATCTGAAGCCTTGGCTATATTTTCCTCATCCTTTGTTCAAATGATTTGGTGGATTAAGGTCCATCTAATTATTTCTTTCACCTAAGCTGGACATCACTCACCTCTACCCCATAGGTGGGGTATTGCATAGCCTTGTTGGTATAAGCTTGTTGAGCAGGCTTATTGTTTGTGTTAAGTGCAGGTTGGGTAGGTAATTGTGGTGCTCTTTTTGGATGAAATTTTAGATTGGATGGGCTCGGCATTATGGTTTGATATTATGGTTGAGGAGGAAGCATAGTGATGAGCCAAGTTTTTGGCACATCTAGATCATACTTTTACAAACACTTTTATGCTTTTTCATTTTGCTAAAACAAACATTTAGTACTGATTATGGGATAAGACATGAACTTTTTATGCTTAATATAATAAGTATATTATGCTAAATCTTCCATGGTTGTTAATTTTAAAAAAATTTATGAGTTTGATGAATTCCTTATAAACTTTGTGTGATGACAAACCTTTCCTGCAACCTCTACTGTTGATGTCTGGAATAATTTTTGCTTTAGATTAATGCTTAAATAAATATATAAATGAAGTGATAGATCATCTTAAAGGTTGAGCGTGTTGAGCTAACTCTCTACCTCAAGAATAGATGGCAGGATATTTTGCAGGTACCACGATTGGAGGAAGGATAGAAAATCGAATCAATGAAGACTGGTTTAGCAGCAGAAGAATAGGGAGGTAGTTTCAACTCATCCACCATGCAAGAGGAGTGTTTCAGAGATCTAGCTCAAGCATCTTGATGGTGCACAAATCTAGGATGGTGGCACTTTCAGACTGATGAACCGATTTGACTTAGTTCTTACATTTTTATCCACCTCTTTACTTAGTTAGTTTAATGTAATAAAGACCTCTCGTTTTATAAGGGAAGGTTAGTTAGTAGTTAGAATCGGTTTCAATAAACAGCCCATTCTCCTTCAGAGAATGGGCTGGAAGATTGCTATTGTAAACACATTTTTCAGTTTTAGAAATACAGTCAAGAGATTATGTGTTATGTATTGTTTACCTTGAATCAATAAAGTTTATGAAGTTTTTCGCCTAATCTATTATCTACTCTTGGCATTACCTAAGGGAGCCCACTTAGGGAATTGCCTATACTTTCATTCTGCAAGTTAGAATAGCTACATTTCCTTTTATAGAAGTTTATGTGACTGTTCCTGCAGCTGGCAGAAACACAGAGCTATCAACTGTTCCTGCAGCCACTAAATGCAGAATAGTTTTATCTTTTAGTTTTCATTTCTGAGCAAGTTTATCCAAGTAGATTTTATTTTAGTAACTCAAATTCCAGTTTAGGCATTATTAGGAAGTTATGCATGTCTGGGAAAGGTGATTAGTGCATATATTGTGCTGACCCATTTCAAGTTCACGTCCCTAGGTTGATAATTAAATGAGGTTCTTTAGCAGATTATGACTGTTGGTTGTGATGTTCAATCCCTGAGTAGAGGAATTCATGTTCCTAGTTATTAAGCTAATTGAAGAACACTACATTTTTGGCACCATTGTCGGGGATGGTGTCAAACTAAAGACCTACTATAGGAATGCTAGTAAGTAGCTTGAAATTTTATTCCTAGTGTTTAGATCAAAATTCACTATTCTGGCATTTTTCCATAGTTTAGACTTACTTTTTACTGTATGCTTAGAAGAAGAGACCAATTTGGAAGATTCCTTCCTAGAAGTTTAGATATCCAAGAAATTGACCCAGAAATTGTCCCAGAAGAACCATATTTGGATGTTGGTCAGGATCTAGTCACCTCATCTTCTTCTTCCTCAGAGATAAGTTTGAACTTGTTTGATGAACCTGATAACCTTGATTAACTCACAACACAATTGAATAACCTACGCACTTTCAATAACTAGGACCCCCATAATAACCCACTTGCCCTTGTCATCTACCAGCCAGGAGCTAACCCAAGACCACCACCAAGGATGGCAAGGCCTACTTTTCCATTCCCACTCCCTGAACTGCATGACAATAATAATCTCAAAAATATCCCTGCCTCATTGCTTCCAAAATTCTATGGCCTTATTACAGAGGACCCTCATACCTTCTTGTTTGAGTTTGACATCCTATGTAGGAGTTATGATTATACTACTGAAACACATAAGATGAAATTGTTTCCTTGTACTTTAAAGGAGTCAGCCTTAAGATTGTTCATGGGACTAGGAGGCAATGTTGCTACCACTTGGGATGAATTGAAGGAGTTGTTCTTAGGAAAGTATAAAGAATATTGTAGGGGGGATGATATGAGAGGAGATGACATATTCAAGATGTCACAAAAGGAGGATGAAACCTTGGAAGATTATGTGTCTAGGTTCCTGTTCAATGTGCATAAAAACACTCAACACCAGCTAAATGAGGAGTCTAAAAAAATTCTCTTCCTACGAGGAGTCAATGATACTTGCATGGAATCACTAGACCTCATGGCTGGAGGTGATATCACCCAAAGCAATTGGGATGACATCAAGAAGATCTATCTCAATTACTCTAGGGAAAATGTGAAGAAAGGCAGGGGGTTCAGACCCTTTGTTGCAAAAGGAAGTGGCTCAGGCGTATCAAAAGGAGAACTCTCTAATCTTTTGTTCGACTTCAAGCAAGATATTATAAATGACGTAGCTACTTAACTGGACACCATGCAAGCTAGAAGGAAGAAAGATGAGGCTGATGCTATGCTAGCTGAATATTGCCCTCACTGCAGACAAAGGAAGAAGGATTGTAGATGCAAAGCAGTGGCCAATTTGGAGGTCCAGCATCTTCCTACCAAGTTCAAAACCATTGAAGGAGAGGAAGAAGTGTTCTTCATTGTTCAACGTAGGCCTTGGGCCCTAAGACAAGGTATGCCTCAGGACCCCTTGCAAAATTTTGGTTCATATAATAATCAGTGGAAGAACCAATACCCTCTAAATTATGGCCCATACTCTCAACCTCGATGGAATAATCCTTGGCCAAATGCTCAACAAAATCGTTGGCAACCGCCACAAGGGAACTGGCAGTCACCCCAGAAAAATCAGTGGCAACCTCCACATGGGAATTGGCAGCAGTCTAACTAGTGGAGGGGAGGCAAGCAATGGTCAAATCAACCCACGGGCTTCCTGCAGCAACCCCAGCAGCAGTCAATTATGCCACCTCCTATAGCCAATCCAAGCCAAAATCCAAAGCTAACCCAACTGCCTGCTCAAGCATCACCCAATCCAAATAATCAGCCTCAGCAGTAGCAACAACAACAAGTTTACTTTACTGATCCTAATCATCAACCTACCTATGCTCTCAACCTAAATAATATCAACTTACGTTTAGGAACTGTGTTGCCCACACCATCTCCTCCCATAATCTTAGAATTTCCATCTGAGGAGATTGAGCAAGAAGAAGATGCCAATGGCCTAGTCCAACCCAATGAGCTAATACAAACTCCATCATTACCTAAGGTATCCAATAAACTGTCACCTCCTTTCCCACAAAGGTTGGAAGGTGAAATTGTGAAAAAGGAAGAAGAGCCTACTTTTGACATTCTTGACCAGCTAAAGCACATATGTGTAAAAATTCCTTTGTTCCAAGCAATTAAGGAAGTACTTATTTACAGCAAGGCCATCAAAGAAGCATGTCTAAAGAAGTCGGGTAGGAAGAAGAAAGACCCTCAAACTGTTCATGTCTTAGGCCAACTCTCTGATTTGATGCTAGGGAAGTTTACCATCCCAAAATATTCAGACCCTGGCAGCCCTGTTGTTGAAATTAATATTAATGGGGTTCAAATTAAGAATGCTTTAGTAGATCTTGGAGCTTCTATTAATTTCATGACCAAAGACCTTGTACTAAAGCTAAGTATTTCTGATCTAAGACCTACACCTACAGTCTTGCAACTTACTGATAGTTCAACTGTCAAACTTGATGGAGTAGTGGAAGACTTAGTTGTCACCCTAGATTCATGGGAATATCTTGCTGATTTTATGATTTTGTCTCCAAAAGCATCATTAGGAGGTTATCCTATAATTCTAGGAAGGCCTTGGTTAGCCACTGCAGATGCTTATATTGGATGTAGGACTGGTAACATGACAATCTCTGATGGATATAACACAAAAAAACTTACCCTCTATTCTCCAGCCCAACCTCAACTTGAGTTTGGGCAGGCTGTTTGGCTAGATTTGGGAGAAGAAGAGGAAGTGAACTCGGTGGCTAGTCTCATGATAATTACCAAAGAGCCTTTCATTGCACAACAGGAGGAGGAAGAGATATTATACAATGTCATACTGAATGATTATGGTATTAAACACCCTCACTGTGAAGAAAGTCCATGCACCTTGCAAACCATTCTTCCTCCACCCACATCAGCTCATTATCCTACAACAATTGACTGTTTACACACATTATTGCCCCACGAAGTAGACATGCCTTTTTTGTCTGATGTATCCATGCTTGAATTGACTTCCCAAGTGGAAGTAGCTGCAGGAAAAACTTTGAATATCAACAATAAACTTACCAGCAAGCAGCAAGAGTCAATGGTTAAAATGCTTACTACCCATAAACCAGCTTTTGCCTGGGATTATAGTGACATGAAAGGACTTGATCCAAAGCTATGTACACACTGAATTTTCATCAATAGTAAATTCAAACCTGTTAGGCAGCCCCAAAGGAGAATCAATCCAGGTTTGAGAGAAATTGTTAAAGAAGAATTACAAAAGATGTTGAATACTGGTTTTATCTACCCAATCTCAGATAGTCAATGGGTTTCTCCACTAGTTATTGTTCCAAAAAAAGGAGGGAAATGGAGAGTGTGTGTAGATTATAGGGAGCTCAACTCTGCAACAAAGAAATATTACTTTCCTCTTCCCTTCATTGATCAAGTGCTGGATAATTTATCAGGGAAAAAGTATTTCTCTTTCCTTGATGGGTTCAGTGGATACAATCAAATCAAGATTACTCCAGAGGACCAAGAAAAGACTACTTTTACATTCCCATGGGGAATGTTTTTTTACTCTATTTTTCCTTTCGGTTTCTGCAATGCACCTGCAACTTTCCAAAGAGCAGTAATAAGTATTTTTTCAGACATATCATATGATTACATGGAGATATACATGGATGACTTTACTGTTTATGGTGAAACATTTGAGGAAGTTCAAGACAACTTGAAAAAGGTACTATGGAGATGTGAAGATCATAACCTATCACTAAATAGTCAAAAGTGCTTCATGATGATGCAAGAGGGAATAGTGCTTGGTCACTATATTTCTGCTACAGGGATACAGGTTGATCCTTCTAAGATTGAAGTCATCTCTAATCTGCCCTTTCCTACAAAGAAAAAGGAACTAAGAAGCTTTCTAGGACATGCTAGATATTATAGAAGATTCATCAAAAGCTTCAGCCAAACAGCAAGTCCTCTATATAGTTTGCTGAGGAAAGATGCAGAGTTTGCCTGGATAGCATAATGTGAAAAAGCATTCCTTGATCTGAAACTTTCCCTTACACAAGCACCTGTTTTGAAAGGACCTGATTGGTCACTTCCATTCCATATTCATACATATGCATCAGATTATGCTATTGGTGTTGTCTTAGGACAAAAGGGTGGTTAAAATGAACATGCACTATATTACATCAACAAGAACTTGCAGGGAGCCGAGCTCAACTACACTATTATAGAAAAATAAATGTTAGCAATCATTTATGCCCTCAACAAATTCAGGCATTATATAACAGGCTATCAGATATTTGTCCACACCAATCATGCAACAATCAGGTATCTTATGAACAAAATCTGAATAACAGGAAGACTAGCAAGATGGTTGTTGCTCATGCAAGAATTTGACATTACAATTGTGGACAAGCTAGGTAAAGCCAATGTGGTTGATGATTTCCTGTCTAGAATTCAAAGGCAAGATAACTCTGCACTTATTGAAGATTCCTTTCTTGATGAGCATCTATTTGCAATCAAGGTCATTCACCCATGGTATGCAGATATTGAAAATTATCTGGCTACAGGAAGAACTCCTCCTCAATTCTCCCCTAAGGAAAAGCAATTATTGGTAGAGAAAAGTTTTAACTTTTCTTGGATTGCAGATTGCATGTTTTATACAAGGCCGGATCAAGTTATGAGGAGATGTGTACGAGAGGAAGATACTCATGATATACTGCATGCAAGCCATGATGAACCATGTGGGGGACATTTTGCTACAAAAAGGAAAGCAAAGAAAATCTTAAATATTGGCTACTATTGGCCAATTCTGCATAAAGATGCAGCCAAATACACCAAAAGATGTGATAGATGCCAGAGGATGGGAAGACCAACCAGATTAGACAAGATGCCTCTATTTCCACAAGTGATTGTTACACCCTTTGACAAATGGGGACTGAATTTTGTAGGGCCAATTGATCCACCTTCAAATGGTAAGTCTTATATCCTTGTATGCACAGATTATGTAACAAAGTGGGTAGAAGCTATACCTATGAAGCATGCTAGGGATAATAAGGTGGCAGGATTCCTCTATGAGGAGATCTTCACCAGATTTGGTGTTCCTAGGGAAATAGTCACTGATCAAGGAGCACAGTTTACCTCCACTCTGATTACAACCTTAGTCAATGAATATAACATAAGGCACAGGAAATCAACTCCTTATCATCCACAGGCTAATGGCCAAGTGGAGATCACCAACAGAGACATTGAGGCAATTCTGACTAAGACTGTAGATTTTCATAGAAAGGACTGGGCTGCAAGGTTACCAGAGGCTATATGGGCCTACTACACTACATGGAAGACTACTACAAGATATACACCCTCTGAAATGGTGTATGGTAAAAGAGTTGTGATGCCAATAGAGTTTGAGCATAAAACCCTTAGGACAGCAATGGAAATGAATGTGGACCTAACAACTGCACAAAAGGAATGAGTCATGCAGCTCAATTCCTTAGATGAGCTCCAAAATAATTCCCTACAGCACACTGAGATAATACAAAACCAACGAATAAAGTGGCATGATAAGTACATTAAAGAGACGAAATTCAAAGCAAGAGATTGGGCTCTGCTCTATGACTCAAGATATAAAGATAGTCAACAAAAATTGCAAACTAGATGGTTGGGTCCATACGAAGTAGAAGAATTATTCACAAATGGTGTTGTACAATTGAAGATCATTGATGAGGTCCGATTCAAGCTATTAGTCAATGGGCATCACCTAAATCTCTACTATAAGCCCATTGACAGGAAAGAATTTTTGAGTCAATTCGAATTTGTGTAGGAAACCATTGATCCTATAGCCAAAGGAATGGAGTCACAAATCCATTCCCTAGGCCATGCATAAAGAGCATAAAACTGTCATAATAAAGGGGTCATCCACTCGGATCCCCATTCCATTCACTCACTCCATCCGGAATCCATACACTCACACTCTTTCTGCCACCTCACCCACCTATCATTCTCCATACCATCCACATTTCTACGGATCACATTTTCCAATGAAGAAGTTAAGTCACATCAGGTAATTACGGCGGTTCCATGCAGGTGAGCTCCACTTCACTTTAAGATTGCTTAAGTTGTTTCATTTATTACATTTATTTCAGTATTAATTAATGCAAACTACATTCCTATATGGTTGTCATTCCTTTGGCCTTTCCACACGATTGAGCACGTTTTTCTATTTTTAAAACTTTGTGCCACGTAATTATTTTCGCCGCCTTAAGGCCTTGTCACAACCATTGTCACTGTCATTTCGGCATGAGCGCCGGATTTTTGAAATCTGCAATTAAATGAATTGAACACCATTTCCTCCTACAATGATGAACCTAAATGTGTTTCACTCAACTATGATTACTTACGCCTTCAAAAATATTGCATGTTCGAATTTTTTTCCTATATTTTATGTATCTTTTGAAGAGTGGTTCAAAAGTTTCAGTTGAGGGGAGGCAAAGTGCTGTAGAATTGAGGTTGCAGGAAGTTCATTGGTTGTGCAAGTTTGGAAAAGCCGAGGGATCATAAAACTAAGGAGATGGGAGGTCAGCTAATTCGACATGAGCCTACAGATCATAACATCTTGTTGCAGGATGTGTTGCATGAGTCACCATTCAGACAATATGGGTGGCTTAATTACTTCCTGAAACTTGAAAATTTTGATGAAGGCATTGCAGAGGAGTTTACAAGGACAATTCAAGAAGGGGAAGCAAAAGTTAGAGGTATAACAGTGAATGCATCAATTGACAGAATTGCAAAGATAACGAGGTTACTTCAAGTCGGAGAGCCATTTCCTAGAGGAAGGGATGCAAAGAGCACCAAGGTAGAGTTTGCTTGGCCAAATGACCCTCCTCTATGGGTAGATAAGCAAGGTGCACAAAGGATGAGTCTTCCGCAAGATTGGGTGTCACGAGTGGGATATATAATCAAATACATAACCTGTGAAGGTAGGTTTTCAGTCCTGCATTCTCATCACTTCAAACTTTTGTCTCATTTATGCCATGGATTTTTGATGAATATTCCCAAGTTCTTTTACAATTTGCTATCAAATAGTGTTGCTGAATTTAAAAAGGGTAGGGTTAACTCTATATCCCACCACTGCCTTATTAAATTACTTGTTGAAAAATCTATCCAAGATGCATCAAGAATGACCTGGGAGGAATTCATTGTCAATTTCAACCCTAAAATTCAAAATATTGGACCTAGAGGGGAACCTCTTACTTTCAAGCAATGAACCTCATGGTCCATAGGCCAGACCTCTGCTGCTATGTCTCCTACTTAGGAATCATCTGATTCACAAGATGACATTCCTCTTTCTAAAAAAACTTCCAAGCAACCAGCACCAACTCCTATCAAAAATTTTGAGCCTTCTTTCAGTGATAAGAAAGGGGAATCACCCATTGTGGCAACCCCTATGCCTGTAAAAAGAAAACAAAAGGAAAACCTCTTTGTTCCTGCGACAAAAGCCTTAAAGAAGCGTAAGACAATTCCTACTCCCATAAGAAGGAGTTCTAGACTCTAGAACCAGGCAGCCCGTCAATCACTTGATGCTACTCCAGCCACACCACCAACCTCGGACCCTTCCAGTCCTATACTAGAAATGGAGGAACCTGTTATTGAGGAGACTGTAAGTACACTTGAAGGAGATGGCCTGGATGAATTGGCTGCCATTGTAGAATAGATATAGGGAAGTATGGCAGAACAACTACAGGAAGAAGTAGGATGTGTTGAGAAGGAAGAGGTAACAGTTGTGATTCCATCAGAAGAAGAGGGTGAAAACATTGGCATGACTGATGAGATTCCTACTACTCAGGAAGGTTGGAAATAGGAAGGTAATTTAGGACAGGAAAACTTTGAACAATCAAATAGTACAAAGGTAATTGGAGAAAAAGAACAAGGAAAAGTGGATGTAACTAAATAAATACAGGGGCCACCTACAGTAAGCTATAGTCATAGACCCCTCCATGTCATGAACTTTGTTGCAGGAATGGAATATTTTGAAGAACTCCAACATCAGCAGACTACTTCTACACTCGAGATTGAGAGATTACAAAGGATAATCTAGAACAAGAATCTAGAAATTACTAACTTAACTGACACTCTCAACCAGGTGGTAGAGCTTGTTCCGTGGCTGATGCAATGTCGAGCACCTTCACCTGTCTATGTGATGTATCTCAAGGAGTTGTACTTGAACTTCCAACTGATTAGAATCTGGAAAGGTAAAATTCCTTCATTAGATACCCCAAAAGAATTTTATGAGGCATATAAAGATTCACCTCTGCACATCAGGAACCTCATGTGTGAATTTTATTTGCACAATTTGGTTGTACCTCAGGTTAAGGATTGGAACCCCTTATGTTATGTTAGGGACATTCATATAAGGGCTTTGATCTCCTAGATCACCAATGAGATATGCAGGGGGAACAATTTGATAGTCATCAGCATGATGAAGTCAATATGCCATTATCTGTGAGGAATGAATCAAATAATGGGATGGGTATCTACTTTGATTGGAAGAAATTATGGAGAGATGAAAGAGCCAGGTCACTAATTGAGCCTTTGAGACAAGAAGTATTTTCTCAATATACCCAGATAATAAACAGTGATCTTAGTGTTGCAAACCTGCACATTCAAACAAGATGGGAGCATCTTCCATTTCAACTAAAAAGGGTAGAACCACACACTCCCAATACCTTGTATGATGTAACCAAAAGGGCGGAAAGATACATGAGGAATGCTAGGACAAAAAGGGAGAATTGGTTTCCCTTGGTTATGCAACCACCTATTCTCCTATGGCCATTACTGTCTATACAGGGGGACAACATCATATATAATAGGAGTTCAAAGATAACAGATGGCAAAGGCTAGAGTCGATGCGAGCTCACTTCTGGATTTTTCAGCATGGAGAGTGTGGACAGTAGCAGAATGCTGATTTAAGAGAATTTTCCAAGAGAAGAAATGATAGATTTGCTAAAGGGTCTAACAAATAGTTGGTTGAGGGGAATGATGAGCCAAGTTTTTGGAACATCTAGATCATACTTTGCCAAACACTTTTATGCTTTTTCATTTTGCTAAAACAAACATTTAGTACTGATTATGGGATAAGACGTGAACTTTTTATGCTTAATATAATAAGTATATTATGCTAAGTCTTCCATGGTTGTTACTTTAAAAAAATTTATTAGTTTGATGAATGCCTTATAAAATTTGTGTGATGACAAACCTTTCCTGCAACCTCTACTGTTGAACTTCCTACAACCATGTCTGGAATAATGTTTGCTTTAGATTAATGCTTAAATAAATATATAAATGAAGTGATGGATCGTCTTAAAGGTTGAGCATGTTGAGCTAACTCTCTACCTCAGGAATAGCTGGCAGGATATTTTACAAGTACCATGATTGGAGGAAGGAATTCAATTCGCACTTGAAGGATAGAAGACCGAATCAATGATATTCAGTGAGCATTACTTCAGCATCAATTCTTTTCTTTGTCTACAGCTGGGGTGATATTCAGTGAGCATTACTTCAGCATCTTCTTGCTTCTTTTTTATATGGAGGGTGTCCAATTGATTTTCTAGGTGACTGATAATGTCCTCCTTCATGTTGGACGTCAAATTACTTACCTCCATCTTTGAAACCATAGTGGATTATTTTCCAATGGTGGATGTCCTCTCTCCTCTTGGCCTCTTAGTGAAGGTCCTAGAGTAATTTTTGTAGACCCTGTAGATTTCATCAAATGGTATCTGAGAGATATCCCCTTGCCCAATAAGATTAAGGGCATCCATATAGTCCTCATTGACTCCCCTCAAAAATGTTAACTTGAGGGATTCTTCAGATAGCTTGTTTTGTGGGTTTTTCTTCAAAGAAAATTGAAATCTCTCCACATAATCTTCTAATGTCTCATCCTCCTTTAGTGACATTATAAAAATTTCATATCTCCTCCTGTCAAGTCCTCTACAATAGTCTTGGTACTTTTCCAAGAGAATTATCTTCATGGTATCCCAATTTGACTTAACATCCTTCCCTAATCCCATAAACCATCTTAGGGTTGCATCTTTTAGAATGGAAAGGAAGAGTTTGAGCCTATGAGCATTAGAGGCATAGTCATAACTTCTACATATGACATAAAACTCAAACAAAAATGTGTTTGGATCTTTAGTCACCAAACCATAAAAGACTGGTAATGTTGAAGGAGGGATATTCTTCAGCACAGTATCCCTTTCCTGGTTGGTGATTGGGAACTCAAAGGTCACATGTTCAGGTGGAAAATCCACTACATCACCCATGGTTCAGTATGTTCCCTCTGTAGGTGTAGTAGATTTTGGTGAAAGTTCCAAGTTTCTTCTTTAGTATTACCCTCGCTCTAAGTACCGGAGTCACCAATATTTATTATGGCTTCTTGGCATGTAGAGGGAAGGAATCTATCCAAAGGGTCTCTCTACCTTTAAATACAATAGATAAACTTTGTATATGGGTCTTGCACAATGTTAGTAGAGCTTTCCGGTATGTTGAAAAGGAATAAGTCTAACAATCCTAATGCTGAAAATAAAATGTAAACAATGAAATATTAGAAAAACAAGTCCATGAAGTAGAACCATCCCCAACAATGGTGAAAAAAATGTAGGGACTAAACTAGTGCCTTATAAACTTGGTAGAAACCACAAAATTCAGCGGAATGACTAGTTGAACATTCCACTCAACATTGTAAAGACTTCATTAAATTATCAACCAAGGTTTGTAAACTTGTGATGGTGTTGCACTATATGTGCCTTTAAATACTTAAGGTTGCCTAGGTTATTTTATTAACAGTATTCTACTTGCGAGAAAATTACATAAACACATCATCAGTGAAATAAATAAACTAGTGCTAATGGATACATGTGTCTTTAGAATAACCTATAACTAAATTACTGTTAATACAAAATTATTGAAACTTATTCAAAATTGTTAACTAAACTTAACCTATCCTCCAAAGTACTACAAGCTAACAAAATGCATTTAGGTACACGAACAACCATCATTAATAATCATAACATGAGAATCTATTCAAACATTCATGCAATTCATTAAGTAATCACTAACAAAAAATAACTACTAAACAAAAATAAAACAACTATGAATGTAGTGAAGAACAGTTACCTTGAGTGGCCTACTCAAGTGGTTATCTTCACTTAACTAAAACCAAATCTAAATATTTAGATCATACACATCCATATCAACTTGAACTTCAGTCAATACGCATCCCAAAAGATCAAATAAAATCTTGCTCAAAAATTGTATTCAAGAAAGCCATTTATGAACAATCAACATGTCTGTAAAAACTACAACTGAAAACTAAGAAATAATTGATAACAAATCCAGCAACATAAGATTAATCAACTCCTAACCTAAAGACTCAATCACTGGCTATATATAGGCATGGGGGAGCTTATTCTAAACAAAACTCTTAACTGAAATGATTAAGTACAACTCCCTAGATATCAAAATGTGCAATTAAGATTGAATTATTCAAACTATAACTGGAAACTAATAAGTGTTCTAATGGGATTAAAACTTTTCAAAATAGATCTAAATTTGGAACACATAATCAGTTATCCAGGATATTATCAACAAAAGAATTCTTCTACTGACACCTTATTAACTATCATAATGTTGCACGAATAACTCCATCAGGTGTCTCAACATGGTAGTTATTACCCTCAACTCACTCCAACACTTTCCTCATTTTGTTGTCCAAGTCTACCTTTGGTTGTGGGTTAGTTGTTGCAAGTTGCAACATCTTCTTGGGCTGCAAAAGGTTAATCCATAAAACATATACAAATAGCTAACTACCATGATAAAACACAAAATTGCAATCACATTCCATACATATCTAAATACAAATCATGTAATGCTACTATATCATAACTATATTTCCATTACTATAATTTGGGTTCAAGGTTGTAAAATAAGTATAAAAAAATAGCACAACATAGGGATATGTCTAAAAGGATTGTCTGGTAATGTCTATAAACATGCATAAAAACAACAAAAAAATAGATTAATAAATGAACCCATCATCAAGCTTCTACCATTGTAGGAGACTCACCATTGAGTGGGGATTGCCTTATCCCTCTTCTTCTTCTCTCTCATGGGGGGTTATTTTTCCTCACATGGGGTTTCGGCCTTCTCATGCATCATTGAGAGCATTTTGTTTTTCATCTCTCTTTTAAGAAGTTTTTGTCCCACTATTTTTTCCTTTTCTTCATTTGTGAGATATTTTATTTGCATATGAACATGGGTACCTAACATGACCTCGTATTTGGGACCCTTTTTTTCATCTTTACATTACTTGCAGAGTAATCTACTCCCTAAGTTGCACTTAAGGATAGTGTTGGTGTGAATAATGTCTTGTTCCTAGTTAAATCTTTCCTAGTTAGGCTTACGTAGGTCCTAGGAATCTTTCTAGAAGGTGTTAGTTGTCATTAGTTGTTATCTTATCTTTGACTTGTAAAACATGTGATCTAGGTAGTTGTGATAATTTTTCTTATTTCATATGATTAAGACACTTGTCATAATCTTATGTTATCTCATGTCTCACCTTGGTAATATAACTAAGTCGTCTCACATTGTAAATCAATTGAATAATATTTTCATAATTGATAAGAATATAGTCTATTCTTTTCATATTGTTCTTCTCTCTTTGTGATTTCCATTTGGCCTCTAGATCTTGGTTGGTTATCTCCATAGCCAATTCTAACATGAATATCATTAAAGCAAAGGAAATGAAACAGCATCATGTTGGACACTCAAAAACCTCATTCAAGATCTTATTAAACTAGGAGATATATCAATGAATAATTTATAAGAGAAAACCAATGTTGATCACACCATATTCAAAACTCCCTTGAAATACTGTGGGAAAGGGAAGGCCTCTAGTTCAAGAAACAATAACAATGCTAATTATACCCACATTGCACATGACTATACCATTAATCACATTTGAGCCCTTGATAATCATGTTGCTACCATTACCATTAATAAAAATTTAGAATGTGTCGTTACCACTCACAGAGCTAAGGTGACCCTACAAGGGGATGCCTCTAATGTGCAACTGAAAAGTCAATATAACCTCTTGGATCATCTAGGAAAGACATCTATATAGATATCCATTCTTGAACTGCTTCACATTGGCCCAAAGCACAGGGCCATTCTAGACAAATCCTTGCAAGATACATATGTACCCTTTAATCTAAATGTCAACCACTTTCAAGCCATGGTTGGATACCTAGCTACACCTCACCATGTCACCTTTTCTAAACAAGATATTTTCATACAAAAACCAAATCATAATGACCCCCTACACCTTGAAGTCTACATTAATAAACATAAAATCAAACGAGTCTTAGTAGACAGTGGAGTAGGTCTGAACATATTCACCCTAAAATTGGTCATAGAATTGGGATTCTTTGAGGCTTGCATAGATCGATCTAAGACAATTGTTATCAAGTCTTATGACAATGTTGAGCATGTGTCTGAAGGATTAATCACACTTCTTGTGAGGGTTGGCCCCACTATTTAGAATACAATGTTCCATGTCTTGGATCTGGATTTTCCCTACAATCTTTTTCTAGGTTGTCCATGAATCCATTCCATGAGATTTGTACCTTCCACCTACCATCCATGCTTGAATTTTCCCTATAATTCCCTCAAAATTACCATACCATGTGATCCTGACCCTTTCCAGTTTTGCATGAATTTGAGAGGAACCACTGAACATCAAGTTCCCATTAATCGAAAAGCTTCATCTTCCACCTCATCTCACTACATTGATCCATCTTCCCTTGTCAAATCATCCACTCCATTTACCACACCTTCCAAACCCAAGGTCTAGATCTATGACAAGGGATGTGGGGAATACAATATGGAGAGATTATTTTGTGTTGGAAATCTGCCTTAACACATCAAATTCTTATGGAAAACCTCACCCTATTCAACCTAAAATTATTATCCACAACCCTCCTGCCTCCTTCATCAAATGGTGGGAGTTAATAAATTATCCTATAGGCGACAACATTGCTACATGGATTTATAGAGATGAAGAATAAATTGAGCCTAAGAAGTTACCAATTGAGCAATATACAAAAGGGTTCTTGATCATGAAGCAACAAGGATATGATGGACATAGTGGTCTTGCTCTAAACAAACATGGAATGGTGGAACCAATAATGCCTCCTCGCCTACCAAAGTACATTGGGTTAGGGTATGTAACATCAAGAGTGAGTCTTCCTAGTACTAAGTTTCCTTCGAGTGAGAACATTAATGTTTCAAATGAAATAAAGACATCTAAGGAATACTATGCTAAAATTGAGTCTAATGAGTGGGAATAGGATTCCTACACATCTATTGAGTATGACCTAGCTAAGACCTTTCAAGAGTTTGACTTATCCTCCCTAACCATTATCAAGGACATTAATATTTGGATCGATTCCTTTTTGAATCCTGACTATACCTATGTCTTCACCATATCTTCTTACTCATTGTCCCTTGATGATATCGATGATTGCTTACCCCTTTTCTACCCACAACTAATATATTGGGACCAAAAAAGACCATCGTGTTTAGACACATTTGAGAATGACGAAGCAATTGTGGAGTTTATGGGACTTTGAGAAGGAATACCAAGTGGGGATCATAAAGTTGGTTTCATTATTGAGCTTGAAAATGCAACATATTTTGGAGAGTTTACTCCTCCCTCTAGTTGTAGTGAGAAAAATTATAAAAATAAAAAATAAAAATAATAGGTCTTCAGGTGAAAACCAAAAGACATCTTTAGAGCATGAAAAAGTAAAAATAAAGCACGTATCTGAAGGTGAAAACCTCTCTGAGGCACCTAAGGATGGAGGTTTGGATAGTCTCCCTATTGACCAAGAGAGATCGCCATTGCTAATAGAATAATTATAAGTCAACCTTGGGACAAAAGATAATCCTAGAATCATTTAGTTTGCAACATATTTAACCACTGGAAAACCAGAGTTCACTACATTCTTTTTGAAAAGACAAGTTAATTTTGTGTGGTCATATGTTGATATTCCTGGGTTGGACCCCAAACTCATTTTACATCATATGCCATTGCCTTGAAATGTTAAACTAGTCAAACAAAAATTAAGGAAAATTCACCCACAGATCACACTCCTAGTAAAGGTTGAGTTGAAGAAGCTTCTAGATGTTGGTTTCATTTTTTCCATAGATTATGCAAAATGGATATCCAATATTGTTCCTATCACTAAATGAACTGGTGGTATCAAAGTGTGCATGGATTTTAGAGATCTAAATAAGGCTTGTCCTAAAGATGATTTCCCATTGTCTAATATTGAAATCATAGTAGACCTCACAACCGAATATGAGATGTTATCACTTATGGATGACTTTTCAGTATATAATTAGATCATAATTACCCCTAAGGATCAACACAAAATAGCTTTCACTTGTTCTTGGGGTACCTTTTGTTAGAATGTTATGCCTTTTTGTCTCAAGAATGTTGGAGCAACATATCAGAGAGGTATAAAACCATTTTTCATGACTACATGCATGTTCTTATATAAGATTGCATTGATGACTTATTGACAAAATCCTTAACAAGAGATGTTCATCTAGTAGTGTTAGAAAATATTTTTAGAAGACTAGAAGAATATAAGGTCAAGTTAAATCCAAATAAGTGTGTGATTGGGGTCTAATCAAGCAAGCTCTTGGGATACATAGTCTCTCATAGAGGAATTGAAGTTTATCTTGTGAAGGTAAAATAAATCATAGATATGCCCCCACCTACAAACATTAGTTATTTGAGAACTCTGCAAGAAATATTGTAATCAATCTGAAGGTTTATTGCCCAGTTAGCAGACAATACTCATCCAACATTTTCTACACAAAGGAGTTCCTTTCATATGGACTGAACATTGTCAAGTGGCATTTTAGCAAATAAAATATTATCTATTGACCCCTCCAATTCTCATGCCTCCCATTGATGGTAGACACCTAATATTATACATCTTAGCCACCACATCTGCACTAGGGGCATTACTAGTACATAATGAAAATGTTGGAAAAGAGAGAGCTATCTACTATATCGATCAAACTCTGGTAGGATATGAGCTTAACTACAGTACCATTGAACAAGTGCATCTTGCAATTTCTTTTTCCACACATAAGCTTAGACACTACATGTTGAGCCATAAAACAAAATTGATAGCAAAGATTGATCCTCTGAAGTATCTATTCAGCAAAGCAACTTTGACAGGTCGACTAGCAAAGTGGATCATGATTTTGAGTGAGTATGACATAAAGTATGTTGATCATAAGGCAATAAAAGGATAAGTAATATCTTATCAACTTGCAAATGCACCAAGGATAGAAGATCATCCTCTGGTGTCTAACTTTCCTAATGAGTCTATATTCACAATAGAAACTCCTACAATATGGAAATTATATTTTGATGGTTTTATACAAATCATGGTTTAGGGGTTGGAATTATTTCTATCACACCTCAAGGGGACTCCATTCCTAAGTCATATAGAATAGAATTTTCATGCATGAATAATATGGTTGAGTATAAATCATTATTGATAGGAACACACATGGGAATCAAATGGAAAATAAATGATCTTCAAGTCTATGGTGATTCCCAGTTGGTTATTCATCAAGTTAATGATGACTATAATACAAAGGATGAAAATCTTACCCCTTATGGTGGATAGTTTTAAGTTGTACTTCAATGATAATATTTTGAGAAAATTATAAGGATTCAAAACAAAGCAGTTGATGCAATGGCAACCATTAGATCTCAATTGGATATTCCTAACAATGCCTCACAGTATGATTTCTTGGTGGAACAATTGGTGATCCTTGTGTTTGAGGCCCTCGAATCAGAACTCATGTGTGAAATCATTGTTATTGAATCTCATTGGTACGAATAATTCTATAACTACTTGCATGACCAGATTATCCCTTTTAACTTGTTCATAAACCAACACAAGACCTTTATTCAGCAAGCCTCCAAATATGTCATCATCAATGATACCCTTTACTGTTGTAGCCTAGATAACACCCTCCTAAGATGTCTTGACTCATACGAAGCACAAACAACCTTATAAGAGGTACACAATGGTATATGTGGAGCTCAATCTATTGGTCCTACCATAGCTAAGAAGCTTATGCAAATGGGATACTATTGGCCTACCATGGAACTTGATGCCTACTAGTTTTTGAAGAAGTGTCGCCAATGTCAGATACATGGAGATCTCATACATGCACCTTCTCAGGAGATTCATCGACTTACATCACCTTGGCCATTCTCTTAGTGGGGACTCAATGTTGTAGGAAATATTCACCCTACCTCTATTAATGATCACAATTTTATCCTTGTTGCAACTAAATACTTCACTAAATGGATTGAAGCCATTCCAATCACCTACATTACTAGAAAGAAAATATCTAAGTTTATCCTTAACTAAATGATATGCTAGTATGGTGCTCCCTAATCCATCATCATGGATAATGGTTGTCCCTTCAAGAATCAATATGTATGTAAATTATGTGAGAAGTTTCATATCCAACATAATTTTTCCACTCCCTACTACCCCTATGTAAATTTTCAAGTTGAGGCATCTAATAAGACTATCCTTAAAATCTTAAAGAAGACTTTCAATGACGTTGATCGTGATTGGCATTTCCAACTCAATCTTGCATTACGGTCTTATTGCACTAGCATTCGTACTCCCACAAGATCTACCCCACATTCCCTTGTCTTTAGATCCAAATCCATTCTTCCCATTGAGGTCAGGTTACTATCCTTGAGGGTATCTGTGCAAAATTTCATAGATGAAGAAGAGTATTATATAGCCTATTTGCATGAGCTTGAGTTATTGGATGAGAAGAGACAGAATGCCTTAACTCATTTATAGGAATATCGAAAGCATCTTTGATGTAGTTACAATAAGAAATTTCAATCCAAGTACTTTGACATTGGTGAATTGGTTCTAAAAGAAAATCCTAAGAATCGGATGGAACGAGAAAAGCCCAAAAAGTTTGAGCCCAATTGGTTGGGCCCCCACATCATCACAACAACATATGGATTTGGTGCTTATCATTTATCTACTCTTGAAGGTGAACCACTACTTGAGCCTATCAACATCATGCACCTTCATTAGTATTATACATAACCTTCAGATAATCCCATCCAAAAAGTTAAAAATATAAAAAAAAATACAAAAAATACAAAAAAAAAAGTCAAAAATACAAAAGAATCAAAAAAGTAAAAAATCTAAAAAATCGTCACCTTGATGAAAACCCGGCAAATGGTTACAACAAAAAAGTCAAAAAAATAGAAAAATAAAAAAAAGTAAAGATAAATAATTCGTCCAATAGTGAAAACCACTTATGTGGAGCTTTGGATAAGTACCATGGTGAAAACCAGGCAAACAAGCGTCATGTCCATAGTCGTTATTTGCTCTATCGTCTATAATCATTCTATCTGGTTTTCACCTCCATCCACCCATCCTTCGATTATCATAATAAATCTTTGTCATCATTCTCATGGCCTGAGAACCATTGGCATTTAGCATCTTTGCCTTTCATGACCATCCTTGGAATCCATCAATCCCCTCATGCATAATAAGTTGGTCTTGTACCTGAGTAGGGGAGATTTCTCAACCTACGTCTTTATGGGATCCTACACATGGTATCAGCTTTTGAAAACATCAAAAATCCAAAAAAAAACAATAAAACATCAAAAATCCAAAAAAATCATAAAACATCAAAAATCTAAAAAATCATAAAACATCCAAAATCCAAAAAAATCATAAAACATTAAAAACTCAAAAAACAAAGTCAGATTTTGTGTCAGTCCTAGTCCAATTGAACTATGTTGTCTCTATGCGTTGTTATGAAGGCAAGGCAATCTTTAGATGATCCCCTGAGGCACTAGGTCAATCCCTTAGATTTTTTTCAAGTTGAATCAATTATCATTCACATTACAATAATGAGTCATTTTTGGTCCAATTCGGTCGAACTACAATGTATCTACATGTATAATGTAGGCAATGCATTCTTTTGATGAGCCCCAAAGGCACTAGGTCAGCCTTTTAGGGTTTGTTGAGGCTATCTTGGTCTATTTTCATTTTTTCTATAATAATTTGTCCCTTGCTAAGATCGACACTTTTGACACAAGCAAACAAATATCTAAACCAAATCATGAATCAACAAATTAACTATCCAACTAGTCTTCAATCCAAACTAGTCAGTTTCCTAATCATTGGTATTAATCAAGTCAATGGTCTTATCATTTTGTCTTATTCAAGATGAATCTTTCTTGAATTTGAACATTGTCATTTCTCAACTTTTTCATTTTCCTTATACAGGATATGTCATTCCTAAAACTAGGCATGGTCAATCAGTCAGTCAATCTGGTCAATCAATTAATTTGGTCAATTAATAAATCAATCTTGTCAATTGGTCAATCCTCTCAGTCAATGGATCAAACAATCAATCTTGTCAATCAATCTATCTTGTAAAAAAATCAATCAATCAGTCAACCTTATCAATCAATCAAAATTTTCAATCAACCAATCAATCTCATCAATCTTATCATCAAATAAATTCTAGCAAACAATCTGAATAGTTGTTGACTTTGTTGGTCTAGTTGGTCTTATCTTTTTTATTTGTCTTTGGTTATGTTACTATCCACCTTAAGGATGTGCCAAGAAGGATTTAGAGGAGAAATGATGGATCATGACCTCTTTTCTTTTTTAATTGCTTCTTGTGATTTGTCTTGACAAAAAGACTGGGGCAACCTTGTCCTTAGTATTATTTAGGGTATTCCTTGTCTGTTGAGTATTTTTTTTTGTAAATGGATAACATTGCACACCTTCATTTATGTCATGCCATGGTGTTTATTGTCCATTTGCTATAATTTGACTGCCCAATGATGAAAATAATGCAAGTTGGAATCTATTAAGAAAGAATACCCATCCCTTTTTATTTGACTAAATTTGCGCTAACATCCATCTTCTTTGCGTAATCATCCTAATGGCATCCTATGACACACAAAAAATATCTTGCATACATAATCATGTTAGAAGCATTATAGGCATCATCATAAGCATGTCAGGTCATCCATATTGCATCTTAAAATACAAAATCATAGATAGCATCATCATACATACATACATGAATGCATATAATCATTACATGTCATATTCACATAATATCATCTTGCATTCATAAACCACTAGGATACACCTCATTGTATACATTTCATCGCATACATGTCACATTTGCATATCAAAGAGTAAATCATGCATAATCATCAGTCTTCACATACATCATCCATATCCATATCATTGCATTTACATACATCGCATATATCCATATTGCATTATTTCATGAACATAAGGCATCCATAACATCATAAAGCATGAATCACATGTACATCCACATAAGCATCATAATCAAATAAAACTATCATTCATATAGAAGGCATACGTATAAAGATAAGATCATGTGCATCCATCCATACATCATAAGATAGATAATCATACATAGGCCTAAATCATCATCCATAATGCATCATAACATATAAAATCATCTCATAAACATATGAATGAAAGACATCAACATAGCATCATAATCCATCATATCATAGAAACATGCATAATAAATAACACATCAAGATTCATCGCCAAAATCATGCATCTTGCATATATATATATATCAAAAATCAACGTCACAGTACAATATCGAGATGATCTCAAAAATGGAGCTCATACGCTCAATCAAAATATACATGTTTGTGTCTAATATAATGAAAAAGAGAGCTAGCTAGTGCTCCCCATGTTGCCTAATGGGGATGGTCCTATAGGAGGTTGTCTATCATGAGGATGGTGATATTTGGAGGCCCTTTGTCCCAAACCTAATGGCTAGTGGTATGGTGAAAGTCATGGCTGCTCTAACTCTATCGAGAGTGCATCCTTCTCTGTGACCTTCTCATGTTCATTGAAAAAATAGGCTCTCTCCGCTTAGGGGGTACCAGTCTCTTAGAGACCTCTATAATATTGCTCTGCCTAGATAGCCCTCCTGAGCTCTCGAGAAAAATCCATCAAGGAACCACTGCACCTGCTGATAAAACCAATGAAGCCCTGCTCGGCTTGTAATGTGTCACACATAATTAACACACAAAAATAAATAAATATGGCATTATGAATAATAAAATTAAAGACATAGTCAATTATTTATTTTCCATCATAGCATCTCATGTCAATATAATATTTATTATTCATTTCCAAATATCAATTTTACAAGTTACATAATTAGACTTGGGCCATCTTGTCACTTATCAATTTACATCATAGAATACATAGTACAATAATCAAGATTATGGGATTCCATGTGATTCTCTTCAACTCTTGATGCATCTATCGGACAAGAGCATGGTTCAGGCACTTTTCTACCCAACCATGAAGTTATTCTTCCTCGATATTCTTCCTAACTCGAAGAATGCCCAACCATGCATGGAATACTTAGCAAGAGATACAGTATGCAAGGTGGAATCTAGTGTGTGTCAAACATCTACATGCATTTCTATCTATATTTAGAACTTGCAAGATTTGTGCAAGGAAATGGCAGAGAGATTACATCTTAAAAGCTAGACTATTCAACATAATGGACTACAAATGCTTGGCCAAGCATATGTTGTATATAGCTAAAAATATAGATTTTAAAAAAAGAAAAACCTATCTCTCTGTTAACCCATTTTCATCACCCATCCCAAAAGATAATCCTCCACAACATTAGATAACATACATCTTATCCCAAAATTCAAATTTGCAAACAACAATATAGTTTTCAACAATTTTTCACTAGTCACACTTATTTTATCTATGAATCATCTATCTGTAAAATAGTCTATGCCTAATTCGAGTGACTATCTCTACTTAGCATGCATATGTAAGAAGGTAACCAGATTTGACAATTAAGAAATCATATTTAAAACATAATACAAGTTCTTTTCAACATTATGATGAATTCGTCATAATACATGCATCATTTTTCTTCAGATTTCTATTAATCCTTCCTACTTGGAATGAACCCAACATTTAGATAAAAGAATTAATATATTTTTTAAAGAAGGTATATTGCATATATGTGTTGTGTATAAATTGAAATTTTATGCATGAATACATATATGGCCTTATGTCAAATATGGGGTATGCATATACATTCTTGTTTTTAATAAAAGAAAGATGCATTCTACATACAGGTTCCTAAGCTCAGATAGATGTCAATTCTCATCAAATGAAGAACAAAGGAAATCTTATTCATTAACAGCAAGATGTAGACCATGGAATATTATTGTGTTTTTAAACAATATCTCACTAAGTCATCCAACATAAAATTATCCAATAACTGATAACACTATAAATATGCATATTTCACTGATTTCCAACATACTAGATTGAATTTGACCATCTTCAAGTAACCATTCATCATAGAGGAAATCAAAATTTATTCATAACCGGCTTTATTCAACTTCCTTAACAAGAACATTCGGGTAATTATCCTTCAAAGGTTTGTTTATTTCACAGAATGAAGATTACATTCAAGTATAGGGGTCAATATCATACGCTTCTAGTGGCTCTGCTATGAAAAGAAGCATCTACTTGTGCTTAGGGACATTAGAGAATGTTGCCTTATTTATAGAATGGGTGCTTAAATATGGTGTACCAAACAGAGTGAATAATTATCATTCGGCCCTCTTTTACTCTCCTCAAGGCTTAGAGTTTTGTTTGATATAGTTAACCCTATATCATTATAAAACCATAAGGAAAATATTTAACACTAAGTGGATCAATGTGAAGGAATTCATTTTGTTCTTCATATTTTATATAAACAGTTGGTAATAAATTGAGAGACAATAAACAAGATATCATTAGAAACGATACTAATGCTATCGTTCGTCTCAATGCACTATGAATTCTCGCTCGATCTTTAGACATTAGGGGGTCTATCATCCCAACTAATATAAGAATAACAGAGCCAAGGGTCACTCAATTTGTTTTAAGATCTCAGACTAATGTTTGTATATACATATATATGTATCTTCAAATATATATGTATATATATATATATTTGAAGATGTATATTATATATATATACATCGTTATCATTTATTTTGATCATTTAATTTGAAGCGATGAATCTTCATCATGCATCCTACTAAGGAGTGAATAATATCATAGGTATTTGATTCCCTTTTGGAATAAAATTTAGTAAATAGAATGATGAGAATAGTTCGACACAACAACATGTTACAGTGATAAAATCCTACCAAGTATGGAATGGTCATACCGTTCCTAGGTTCATTCCATCTGATCCAAAGGTTTACAAAATATAGAGATTGCACATAGGTTGGGATATCACCCAAATGAAACATCATGACATAGTTGATGTCGATAGAATCAAATAGTCGATTTATAGCTTCACTTTGAATAAATATCATTTCTTCCTTCAACCCAATTCACATTCAATTCATGCATGGTGCATTACGCCCCTCCCTTTTAGACAATCCTCAAAAGAAATAAGGCTAGATGAGGTGGTGATGCCCATGCTAAGAGACAAGCTCATGGCTTAAGCCTTCCCAGACTCGGCAACAAGGTCATTTCCATTATGGAAAGCCCATAGTTTATCAAGCAAATAATTTGAGTAATGGAAAAATAGAGGTTTCAATAGTACACGAAAAATATTGAAATAATGGAAGAATTCCTTAAGAGTCAATTCTTACCTCTATCTAGTATCCAATCAAATTCAGATAATAAGAGATTAATTTTGGAAATCTATGGAATCGGCTTTTTCTTATCTCGGTTATCCCCAAACGATCATCCTTTTTCTATTTTTTCCACCAAAATTCTTACTCTCTTTGTCTTTGTTTTCCCTTTGAATTCTCCCCCCTTTTTGCATGATTTTTCCCCCACTAACTTTGTGCCCTCTTCCAAAATTGGAAGGCACCATTATGGTAGTCACCTCCTCCTTGCTTACACTTAGATTTTCTTCTACTTTTGGGGGGGTCATGGGTGGCTTCCACCCATTTGTTTTAGTTTCAAAATTCAAATTTTGATAGATAAAGAATATTTACTCGAAATAAATTTGTTTTTAAATAACATTTTCAATCCCTTACACATATTCACATATACATACATACATATATATATATATATATATATATATATATATATATATATATATATATATATATATATATATATATATATATATATATATATATATATATATATATATATATATATATTCAAATCATCCTCTAAAGGTAATATTTATTTGTATACAAGAATTTTCATAAACAAGAACACTCCATTCACTAGTGTTTCTTTTTGTTTTTCTAGTTCAACATCATCAAATATCCAAGATAGACAAATAATCTAACAAATTGTTTTTTTGCAAGCATACTTGTTTACTCATTAGTCCATTTCACACAAAGAGTGATTTCAACCATATTGGAATTTCAATATAAAAATTCATGATTTACAGTGGTGTATGCACATTCCAAATTCCATAAAGCTTACTATTTTTATCCGACTAAATATTCCTACCTCAACCATGTTCTCAGCCTTCAACCTATTGCATTCACACACTTGCACTTGCAGAGTTTCATCAATAACCAATAACTAATGCTCGAAACAAAAAGATTCCTTTTTCATATCAAAACATTCAACATTTGTATTCCATCATATGAATATACATACATTTCAAATGACATTGAAATCTCAAATTTATCACAAATCAACCAAGAAATTTCATTTTCCATAAACATTTAAATAACTTAACATTTATTAAATGTAAGTAAAAAATTGAGATGTGACATGCTTCCCCACTTGGAAGAGACATCGTCCCAATGTCTTATCAGGCAAAACTAAATTAAATATGTCTCTTTAAACACTCAATCATATTTTTATTCAATCCAAAGTATCCAATCCAAAATGCAAGAGCAATAATATCTTGCTAAACATTAAGAAACTATATAGTAATCAAATGAGGAAAGGAGCATTCTATTTCCCCTGCATCCTCCCAAGTAGCATTGTTGATGCAAGAGCATCACCTTGAATTATGTTTTTAAGGTCATTTTGATGTTTTTTTATCAAATAAGGTCATGTAAGACCATTTTGAGTCATTTGGAGTCATTTTAGGATGTTTTACAATGTTTTGGAGTCATATTGTAAAAAGTTGCTAAATATTGTCAAAAATGTTGTCAAAAGTTGTGAATGATGTCACTAGAGTTAACAAAAGGTTGTTGGTAAGTTTTCTCAGTCGGAAATGAATGGTAAATGATAAACATGTCTTGTATCATTGATCCCAAAGGTTGGAGAAGTTTTGGGGAAGAATGGGAATGAAAGAAACTCATTTTGGCACATTCTTTCCTCGCATTTTCTATTGAAACAGTCAGTAATATTCATGGTATGGCCTTGTATAGTATATTAAGGATGTGAAATAAATTGGAAAGGTTGAATATGTATTTTAAGATAATAATTATTTTTTTTTGACTCAATTTATTTCAGTTTTGAGTGAGATATGGTAATTTCATTGAGGGTAGGTCTATAAAGTTTAATTTTTTTAAAAGTTGCAGTATGAGAAACACGTTGTACAAACTGGAATGGTTAGGTACAGTCCTAAACCACTTGGATAAGTTGAAGGTTGGTATTATCTTTCTAATTCTATTTATTTGGTAAAATTTTATCAAGTTTTGTGCAAGATATTTCAATTTTGGTGAGTGTAGGTCTAAACCCTGCCTAGAGTTTCCAGCGAACTATAAAATTTCATATCTTGGAGTTCCAACATCAAAATGCTATGAAAATTGGTGAAAATTTATGTTTCGATGGTATCTAAAAACTTTCAGAGGATGGTTCATAGTTTTCAATTTTAATGGAGTTACTAATGACAGTTTGCTTGCATTTGTGTGTAAACAATCCAAAAGATCCTAGGTTCATTGTTGCTTTGAACAATATATGCATTACTCATTGATGGAAGGGTGTAGAACCATGTTGTTATGTTTTTGGGGGCTTTTACAAGTCTGATAATTCATGTGGAAAGTTTCCTTTCCTTGTTTGAAGTCATTTTCTTAATACACCTAGTGAAAGCAAGACCTTGTTTGCATGATTCATGGTGTCAAGCACTTGATCTGGACTATGTATGTTGGTAAACCCTTGGAATATGTTGGAACAGCTCTAAATACATCTAATTTACCTCATTCCATGTTGACCTCAATTATTGAGTGCAATCAGATTGCTTCCCCCCATGTTCAAGCTTAGGGTCACATTGCCTAGAGTGAACAAATGTGCATATTTGCAGCCTTGGTATTGAAATATTGTTTGAAGGTGTTTGGAATGTTGTTGTGATTCCTTCCCCTATACATTCATTTTCCTATAAATATTGATCCCACTAGACTTTATATTGGATAATATCTCTATTTCATAACTTGACATTGCACCTATCTAGAATTCTAATGAGCTCCACTAGCACCACTCCTGGATCCTGCACCTATAAAGAATGTTAGTCAAGTATATGAGATACATTTGGATGATAGGGCATAAGAAAATAAACATGAAATACATTATGGAGTCAAGCTAGAACAGGTGGAAGAGAAATTCAATATGCAACTGGGTTAATGACCTCTAGCACATCAAAGGGACACACATATTTGTTAGTAAAATGTGTCTCAACCTTGCAATTATATGATTTATTGTTGATAGGATGTATGTAGAAGTTGAGAAAATACAACTTCACAAAACCTCGAAGATCACCTGCATGCAAATAACCTGTCACAAAAGAAGAGATGGAGACAAACAAGCAAGGGTTCTCTGAAAACTGAAAATGTATATATCAGAGAGAATGAGAGAATGAATTGATATGAAATACAATGGGATCAATCCTTATAAAAGGAGATCAAAAAACCCTAAAGTCTAACCCTAAAAGGAGAACATTTAATAATTAATATAATTATTAAGTGTCACTTTATGCAAACTAAAGTGAAATCTTAAGAAGGGAATAAAGGTAACTTAATCAACATAATTAAGTTAAAACCTTTACTCTAACAATATATATATATTTATATATATATTTCCTAGTTACACTAATAGGTGTATACAAAGGTAGCAAAGAGAAAAATGTGAGTGTGTATACAACATCTGAAAGTGCACAAGAAAGCACCTGCAACTGAAAAAATGGTGTGCAAAACAAAGAACACATGCATGAGGCTGGAATCATATGGATCCACTATCGTCATGGAGGGACACTCACCGGACAAAGGTGTGATGGCAAACAAAGGCAAACTACACAACCTCCCATGGCACTTTATAAAATAGTGCGAGTACAAAATATGGAAAAATCCCCAAAAAATGTGCAAAATCCCCAAAAAATGCATGTACAATAGTGTGGCACTTTATCTCAGTGCGTTTACATAAAAGATTGCTTACAAATGATGTTCAAAATGTCCAAAAAAGGACAAAAAAGATGGAAATACATGAAGGACAGCCAAAAACTGATTGTAGAATGCATCAACAAAAAAAATAAGTGATGAGACCCACACCATTGGAAAGTTGACATAACCAGCTTTCCGACGATATCTCGTTTGCCAAAAATCGATATCGTATGCCCAAGTTACGACCTCTGGAAGAAAACAACTCCAAAGGGGAAAAAAGCCAGTGTTGGATTAAATTTGATGGTCATACGGTCATTGCAGCAAAAATACCGACTTAAATTTGACAACCAAACGGCCGTCACCGCAAAAGCATAATAAGGCTTATTACAAAAAAAATGTTTTTGTATATTAAAAAAAATTAATAAAAAAAGGGCAGGCGGGGGCCGCCGCCTACGGCTGGCAGTGTACCACTGTCGGCAGTACTGTCAAACCGCCGGTCGACGGTAAAGCTGCTGGCAACTGGCAGTACATCGGTCGACGTACCTAAGGGCCCACAGGTACCTGCGTACCTACAGGTACCCTCATACAAGGCCTGCAAGCCTTTAAACTGCAAATTTTAAATTTTTTTCTTTTGATTTTTTTTTGAAATCAAAATAAACGTAGACAATTTTTTATTTTTTTTTTTAAATGGAATTTTTTTGTTTTACCAGACAGATGGACGGTCGTACAGCTAAAAAAAAATTGCCCCTCAAATCAACTATGTCCAAAATGGACAAATGAACAGTCGATTTAAGGGTTTTGGACCACTGCGAACACAATGACAAGGTTCGTTTGAACTCAAAAAGCTTTGAAATTGTAGGTATGCCCTAGATCAAAAAAGCAAACCCCAAACCCTTGAAGCTCCAAAACCTTCAAAACAAGAACAGGAAGCAGCAGGTCTAGAGCTCTGATACCATGTAGAAGTTGAGAAAATACAACTTCACAAAACCCTGAAGATCACCTGCATACAAATAACCTGTCACAAAATAAGAGATGGAGACAAACAAGCAAGGGTTCTCTAAAAACTGAAAATGTATATATCAGAGAGAATGAGAGAATGAATTGATTTGATAATACAATGAGATCAATCCTTATAAAAGGAGATTGAGAAACCCTAAAGTGTAACCCAAAAAGGAGAACATTTAATAATTAATATAAATATTAAATGTCACTTTATGCAAACTAAAGTGAAATCATAAGAAGGGAATAAAGGTAACTTAATCAACATAATTAAGTTAAAACCTTTACTCTAACAATGTATATATATTTATATATATATATATATATATCCTAGTTACACTAATAGGTGTATACAAAGGTAGCAAAGAGAAAAATGTGAGTGTGTTGACTTTTTCAAGAAACTCTTAAAATGGCCGACATAAATTAATAATGATATATTGTAAATCTGAACTACTTGTTATTAGGTTTTAGATCCAATGATAGATATTTTGTTGGCATGTCTTGCTCTAGAATGTAACCCTATTTTATGAGGGTTGTGTATTATGGTTGCAGGAGAGAGACGGTGATATATTTTGAGATTCAAATAGCAATCATATTGTCTCTTGATCTTTGGTGGTGATACTCATGTGAGAAGCTTGCTCTACAAGTATATTGTAATCTTTGTGATTTACTGAATAATATATTGAGCGACTTTTTGAGTGTGGGTTTTTTTCTCTCGAAAGAGTTTTCCCCATGTAAATCATTGTTTTGTGGTATGCACAATATTTATATTGTTTTTTTTTATGTTTATGTAACTGTTAAAGATCTGTAAAGTTTTACATTTTTTACCTCTCAAGATTAGTGTAGGAAGATGTTCTTCTACCTTAGCTTCCCTACAAGTGGTATCAAAGCTTGATCACCTTTGGTTTCAATTGTGGGTTAGTGGGTTTTTTTAACTAATCTAGATTTGAGTGGGAGCTTGTGTAGAAGACACTTTGTGATCTTGTTGCAGGAATTTTCAAATGGCAAGTTCATCAGGAAGAATATAGGTGGAGAAATTTTTGAGAAATAATTTTGAGATGTGGAAGATAAAGATGGAGGATTTGTTGATAGATCGGGATCTGTGGGATGCTGTTGATTAGAATGTTTCAAGGCCTACAAATCCTACTGAGGATGCTCAATATGATAATATGGACTGTAAAGCCAAGGGTCTAATCAGATTGTGCTTGGCAGACTATGTTTTAATCTTTACTAAAAAAGATTTTCTTGAGGAAGAAGTTGTATTCCTTGCGAATGGAAGAGGGTGGATGAGTCACAGACCACTTAGAAGCATTCAATATGTTGGTGGCTTAGTTGGCATCAATTGGATTCAAAATGGATGAGGAAGAGAAATGTCAGATCTTGCTTTGTTCTTTGCCTAATTTGTGGGATTCTCTTGTTATGGCTATTGGGAGTACTTTTGTTATATTGAAGACTGGAGATGTGGTGGGTTCTTTGCTTTCTGAAGAGATGAGGAGGAAGGTATCTATCACTACCAAGAAGTTCCTAAATGTTCATGGAAGACCTAAGGAAAAAGGAAAGAAAAATGAAAAGCATGAAAAATCCAAGTCCAAGGGGAGATCTAAATCTCCTGGAAAGTCCAAAGTTATTTGCTAAAACTATGGTAAGCCTATACATGTTCGTAAGGAATTTAAAGAAGAAAAGAATAAGAAAAAGAAGAATTTTGATTTTGATTCTGAATCTGAGAAGGAAGATGGTGATGCATTCATTGTAGCTTTGGCAACTCATCGGGTAATGATGCATGGTAAATCGAATCGGGTGCATCTTTCCATATGACCTTTAATAGAGATTGGTTTTCTGAATATGAAGAATCTGATGGAGGTAAGGTGTACTTGGGTGATGATTTTCATTTAGAAATTTTTGGTCGTGGTAAAGTTAAAATTAGGTTTCCTGATGGTAGAATATAAAGGATTAATGGTTTGTTGCATATCCCTAGATTAGACTGAAATTTGTTATCTGTGAGTAAACTCATAGATGCAGGTGTGCAGGTAGTATTTTATAATGCAGGATGCACGATGGTTAGAGGTGTCATATTTGGCACATTGTATAATTTGGATGCATCCACTATTGAGTACAATAGTTCTATGAAAAGAGAGTCTATGGAAGAAGTGAGGGTTTCACCTTCAGCAGATGGTCATGGATTTTGGGTACCCAAGGGTGCTCTTTCTTCTGAAACAAAGTTACCTACAGAAAAAACTATGTTATGGCACCAAATACTTGGCCACATTGGAGAAAAGGGTCTAAGGGCCTTGAAAAATAGAAACATCATTGAAGGTTTTTCTGATTGTAATCTTCAATTTGATTTCTACAAGCATTATATTTATGGAAAACAAAACCACGTTCAGTTTTACTCGAGTTCTCATATATCTTGTGGTGTATTGGATCTTATTCATTCTGATGTGTTTGGTCTTGTAGATATTCCTTTGATTGGTAAATTCACATATTATGTTTCATTTATTGATGATTATAGTAGGACATGGGTATATTTTCTAAAGAGTAAATCTAAAGTTTTCAGTTGATTTAAAGAATTTAAAGCAATAGTTGAGTTGTATACTGGAAAGAAAATAAAATGTTTAAAACTAATATTGGTGGTGAATTTTTCTCTAATAGTTTTAATAGATTTTGTAAAGATTGTGGTATTCATAGATAGATGAAAACTCCATATTCTCCACAATAGAATGAAGTTGTAGAAAGAATCAATAGGAAACTAATGGAGAATGCTAGGAGTATGTTGAGTGGTGTTGTCCTAGAAAAAAGGTTTTAAGCTGAAGTTGTTGTGACTTTTTGTTACCTAATTAATAAGTCTCCTATATCAACTCTTATTGATAAGATTCCTATAGAGGCATGGTCGGATTTCAATCCTTCATTAAGACATCTCAAAGTTTTTGGTTGTGACGCATATGCACATGTGCTAAAGGAGAATCAAACAAAGTTGGAGAACAAGGTTGTGAAATGTATCTTCATTAGATAAAGTTATGGTGTGAAAGGATACAATCTTTGGGATCATGTTGCATAGAAGGTAATACATAGTAGAAGTGTTATTTTAGAGAAACTAAGCCTTATTTTGTTACATTGCAGCCAAAACAAAGTAAACAGGAAGATGTGATTCAATTTCTTTCTTCACCTAAGAAAGTTGAATTGAGGCCCAAGGATAGACAAGAAGTTGAGGAGAGCTCATCTAGCTCTCAATCTTCAAAAGAGGAGGAAGAACCTCCAACTTAGCTTGTTCATAGGTCTACAAGGCATAGACAACCACCTAAAAGGTATTCACCTGATGATTGGAGATATATTTTTTCTTTGAATACTAACATGGATGATCCCAGATCTATAGAAGAGGCACTAGGTATAAATGATGCAAAATCTTGGAAGATTTTTATGGATGAAGAAATGGCAGCTTTGAAAAAGAATGGTACATGGGATCTTGCACCATTTCCCGAAGGACAAAAACCTGTTGGTTGCAAATGGGTGTTCAAGAAAAATATTGGTTCAGATGGAGTTATTGAGAAGTACAAAGTAAGGCTGGTTGCAAAAGGTTACTCCCAAGTTGAGGTTGATGATTATGGTAAGATATTTTCTCTTATTGCAAAAAATACATCCATTAGATTTTTTCTTTCTATTGTCATTTCTTATGATTTAGAGGTTGAGCAAATGGATGTGAAAACTACTTTCCTTCATGGTGATTTGGAAGAGGATATTTATATGACATAGCTAGAGCACTACGTGGTGAAAGGTAAAAGTAATTCGGTTTGAAAATTGAAGAAATATGTGTATGGCCTAAAATAGAGTCCTAGGATGTGGTACTCAAAATTTGATACATATGTGTTGAATTTGGGATTTGAGCATTCTAAATCAGACCACTGTGTTTATTATAAAACCAATAGTGATTGTTTCCTATTTATTGCATTATATGTTGATGATATGGTATTTATTGGTAGAGGGAAAGTTATGATATTAGAACTAAAATCTCAACTTGGTGCAAATAAACACATTCTTGGGATGGAAATTAAAAGAGATAGAGTGAACAGAAAGTTGTGGCTTGGCCAAAGTAAGTATGTCAACTCAATTTTATAGAGGTTTGATATGCAGGATTGTAGACCATTGTGTGTTCCTATTTGAGTTGGAACAAAGTTATCTATTTCATATTGTCTAACATCTCCATCAAAGATGGAAGACATGAGCAGAGTACCTTACTATAGTGTAGTTGGAAGTTTGATGTATTCTATGGTTTGTACAAGAACGGACATTTCCCAACCAGGGGGATTTCTTTCCAAATATATGTCTAATCCTAGTAGAGTTCATTGGGATGCAATTAAAAGAGTCTTCAGATATTTGTAGGGTACCTTAGATTATTACTTATGTTATCATAGTAATATGATTGAAGATGAGATTTCCCTTGATATTCATGGTTATGTGGATTCAGACTGGGCAGGTGATGTTGATAGTAGAAAATCTACCAGTGCTTATGTTTTTACTTTATTTTGTGGAGAAATTAGTTGGTTGAGTAAGCGATAGGTTGTGGTTGCTTTGTCCACTATTGAATCAAAGTATATGAAAGCTACTCATGCTTGTAAAGATGTCATTTGTCTTAAGATACTGTGTTTAGATATTGAAATAAAATAAAGTATGGTGATAATTTATTGCAACAGTCAGAGTGCAATATGTCTAACCATGAACTCGACATTTCATGTCAGGACCAAGCACATTGATGTACAATATCATTTTGTTAGATATATGGTTGAAGATGGCAGGGTGAAGTTGGTTAAGGTAGAGACTTTGATGAATTTTGTTGATTCTTTAAGTAAGCATGTGATTACAGAGAAGTTCAAATGGTTTTCAAAGACTATGGGCCTTTCGGCCCCTAGCAATTAAAGAGATGATGTTTACACCTTCATGTTTCTCTTGCAAGGTGTTTGAAAAGTGGGAGATTTATTGGGAAAAATGTGTCTCAACCTTGTAATTATACAAATTATTATTGATAGGTTGTATTTATATTTATATATATTTCCTAGTTACATCGATAGGTGTATACAATGGCAGCAAAGATAAAAATGTGAGAGTGTTAACTTTTTCAGGAAACTCCTAAAATGGCCAGCATACATTAATAATGATATATTATGAATTTGGACTATTCATTATTAGGTTTTAGATCTAATGGTAGATATTTTTTTGGTCTGTCTTGCCCTAGAATGTAACCCTATTTTATGAGGGCATTGTATTATGGTTGTGGGAGAGAGATGGTGATGTATTCTGAAAGTCTAAAAGAAGTCATGTTGTCTCTTGATCTCTGGTGGTGATACTCCTATGAGAAGCTTTCTCTACAAGTATATTGTAGTCTTTGTGATTTACTAAATAATATATTTTGTGGATTTTGGAGTGTGGGGTTTTTTCTCCCGAAAGGGTTTTCCCCGCATAAATCATTATGTCATGGTATGCATGATATTTATATTATTTCTATTTATGTTTCTGTAACTATTAAAGATTTATAAAGTTTTTCATTTTTCTCCTCTCAAGATTAGTGTAGGAAGTTGTTCCACCACCTTATGCGTCTTGACCCTCAAGAAGACTTTATCTCCTTTTGAGACCTATCTGAAGGCTCTATTCTTGTCAGCATAAATTTTTTCATGTCTGTCACTTCCTTCAGTCTCCCCTTGATTAGTTTCATCTCTTCTTCCATATCTTTGAGCATTTAAGGACCCACTATAATCCTATCTTCCAATTTGTCCCAACTTATGGGTGTATGAAAATTTCACCCATGAAGAGCCTCGAAAGGTGTTATACCTAAGGATGCATGAAAAGAGTAATTTGTATGCAAATTATACTAAAGGTAGATACTCTTCCCACTTATATTTTTGGTCCATCCAATATATTCAGAGGAGTTCCTGTACTACCTGATTGACTCTTTTGGTCTGACCATCAGTCTAAGGATATATGTTAAACTAAAAGTTAACTTAGTTCCCAAGGCTACATTCAAAGTTTTCCAAAATCTAGATGCCATCTGAGTATCTCTGTCAAATATGATAGTCTTTGGCATTCTATGTAAGCAAAATATCTCTTAAACAAATTTCTTGGCCAAGGTCAATGATCCATCCTTTAGGTTCCATGGAATATTGAAGTGTTCCACCTTAGTCAACTTATCAACTACTACCAAGATGATTTCATGCTTTTTCTTGCTCAATGGCAACCCCTGGATAAAGTCCATACTGATTACCTACCACTTATAATCAGCTATCTCATGAGGATAGAAAATCCATGTTGGATGCACATGTTTAGCCTTGATTCATTGGCACTCCAAGCATTTGGCTACATACTCAACTACATCCTTCTTGAGCTTAGGCCATAAATACAATGATTTCAATTTTGCAATCATTTTGACAACTCTGAGGTGTCCTGAATATGGTGCATTGTCGATCTCCTCCAAGACCAACTTTCTCAATTCCCCAGATTCTAGAATATACATTCTCCTATAATATCTTAAGATTCCATCTAGTTCGATTTCATACCCATCGTATCAATGGTTAGAAGGGTTTTCTTGTATATTTTTCTTTACCTTCTCATAGTGCTCATCCCCTAGCAAGTGTTGTATCACCTACTGCCTTAGATTCAATTGATTCGAGGTCATGGCTACCAGATGTCTTCTTCTACTAAGAGAATTTTCCATTCTATTCTATTTTCCTTTAATATACTCAATTCCAAAGTTGTACTTGCTAAGGAATTCCAACCATCTTCATTGACATGCATTGAGATTTGGTTGGGTGAAGATATATATCAGTCCCAAATGATCTATTTTGAGCTCAAATGGCTTCCCCAATAGATAATTCCTCCACATCTGAAAGGCATGTAATATTGTATCCAATTCTAAATCGTGTGGCGTATAGTTTGTTTCATTTGTTTAAGCTTCATGGACTCATATTCCACCACTTTCCCATCTTGCATTAATACAACTCCTACACCATCTCCTATAACATATATGATCACTGTAAATTGACCATTGGGATCAATTATAGTTAACACTGGGGCTATAGTGAGCTTCTCCTTCAGGAGTTGAAATTATTTCTCACACTTTGTTGTCCACTCAAACTTTTTCCCTTTCCTTTGAAGAGATCTGATTGGGGATGCACTCTACAAAAATCCCTACACATACTTCTTGTAGTATCCCACTAGTCCTATAAAGCTCTACACTTTAGTCACACTCTGAGGTGCTAGCTATTCTACTATTGCCTTAATATTTTTAGGGTCTACAAAAACTCCTCCTACTAATATAATTTGACCAAGGTAATGCATCATGTCCTGATAAAACAAGCACTTAGATAGCTTTCAAAAAATCTTATTTTGTTTGAGATTCTATAAGACTATCCTCAAATTCTTATCATGCTCCTCAATAGACTTGGAAGAAATCAGGATTTCATCAATAAATATCAAGACAAAGTCATCTAGGCAATATCAAAATACACTATTCAAAAGATTCATGAAGTTTTTTGGTGCATTGTTCAGGCCAAAAGGTACCACAGTGAACTCGTAATTTCCATATCGAGTTTGAAAATTAGTCTTAGGGATGTCCTCTTCTCTTATTCTCAAATGGTGATAACCTGATCTGAGATCAATTTTAGAGAAAATTGTTGCTCCCTTCATTTGATAAAATAGCTCATTTATTCTTGTGTTGGCTAATAGATTGGGCACCTTGAGAAATGGAAAATTTCTTAACTTCATGAGGTGCGATTGTTTCCAATAGTTGTAGAAAGTTCACAATTTTATTTGTGAATTTTCTCAAAATTTTGGAGGTACAACTCTCTCATATGATATGCAATGAATTTATTTGTCCTAACTAATCATGGGTATGCATGCTTTTAACCCAAGAGTAGGAAAGGAAAACCTAATAGAGGAAAATTCCTAATATTAAGTGCAAAGGAAAGAACACTAATGAGGTTGGAATAAAGAGCACTATATGCTTACCAAACCATAAAAATACTAGTACTAATAGAACATATTGCATATAAATACTGGCACAAAGACAGGTTGTATAAAATGTAATAGCAAAAATGCAGACCCAATATTACTGATAAACTAAAATCTAATACAAATACAATATATTTACCAACTCAAAGGAAGGAATAAACATTCAAAATCACCTCAAATGTACAAATTTTAGATTATCTATTATCTTTGCAAACTAAGTGCACTAGACAAATAGAGATTTCAATTCCCAACAAAAATTATATTCAATGTCATCATACAAAGTGTTTAAGAAGATATCTAGAGAGAGAAATAGTTGAAAATAATTACATACATAAGGTGGGTAGAGTAACTCCCTCTTGCCCAAAATTAAATTTTTAAATAAAAATTCTTTCAAGAAATACGAATAATTGAACTAAATCAATGGTGCTTCACTTACAAGCTTTGAGATTGTGGCAAGACATTTCCACAAGTTTTAGAAGCCCTTGATGACATGTGGGAGTTCCTTATGGTTCAGGATGGTGACGTTCTCCATTTGTAACTTCCATGACAACTGGAAATCTTTAATGGCTTTGATTCTCCAGTTGTAAGACTTCATGAGACCTGTAGCCTGTGTCAACACAAGGTCTATCTCACTGAACCTTCTCAAATGTTTTGCGTTAAAAGATTGTAAGTTAAAAATTCCATCTATCAATTTCTAGAAACTATCCCTCTAGGCTTACACACTCTCAGTACTTCCATCTCCTTATTTATTAGACTATAACTTGAGAGCAACAAGGTTTGTATGGATCTCTTCTAATATTGCATCACATTTGGTGCTACTTCCTAAAGCTTTTGTGAACCCTGTTTTACTACTTGTAGTTTCCAATCCACATTTTTGCTTCAAATTAAGCAATGGCCATCAGTGACGTTAGGTATAATTTTCTCAGTGACTAGCTTTTCCATCCCAAAGTTTATCATAACCTTGATTTTATTCATGTATTGATTCCATGTTCTTTCTTCCTTCCCAATGGTAGTGGTCTCTTCCTGAATCTCTAACCTTGAAGAATTTACCCTTTGTAAGCACCTGATAGATTTGAAGATGATATAGTCACCTCTCTAAATTAATCTAGCACTCCACTCTTCCACAACCCTACCAAAATTCTTGTAGCTTTTTATTCTACTCATTGCCTCTTTACCCATTAAAGTTAAAGGGTCGGAGAATGACTCAATTTGAGATATCATTTGAGGTGGAATGTTGAAGACTAATCTCATGCAATCAGTCGGGATTTGAATTTTTCTTTTCAACTCATCTTTGCTCTACTTGTCTTTCTTTGATCTTTCCACCATCCTTGCTACAGAGACTTGAAAAATCTGAACATCATCATCTCTTGTAGGCGGTCCCATATCATTCTTGTCAATGTCAAAATCACTAGTCATGTCTTGATTGACCTCTTTCTATGTGATATGATGTGCTACCTCTAGATATAAGTTTCTTGATCTAGAGTCATCAATTAATCGGGTGGCAGTTTTTAACTTCTTCAACTTTGGGGTTCTTTGGAGTAGTTTTCCAACCATGTCTTGCTTTGGAAGATCCAACTACACCACTTTTCTTTTTCTAGAAAGAGTGTCTTCCAACCACATAGAAGTGTTAGAAACATTGGTTGCTTTGGATCTGGAAGAGCCAAAAAGGACTCTATTGATTAGAGGAGTACCAGTTTGAGCATCTTGAGATTTGTGTGGTGAAGGTCTTTGTTTTGAAGTTTCATGAACTCTCCTGTCAGGTGATGACTAAGGTGAAGGGTAAGTAGAACTAATGTCAATATTTTTTAAGATATATGCTTCCTCTTCATCCCCTTTTTCATGTTCTAGAATAGGTAAATTGGGAAGGTCTTCCCCACAAGTTGACGAAAGCACATCTCTATTAGGGGGTTCTTCATCATCATCGCCTTAAGCCCCAAAATATAATGGTTGTGGAGCAGCTCCAGAAGTTCCTACAATTACAAAATATTGACTGCTACTTCCCCTTATTTGTGTCTTTTGTGATCTAGTAATGGGGTGAGATTGCTTTGTCTTTTTCTTGGTGATCCATTCTTGAGTTCATTATAAGACATCACCAGTTCTAGCCTCAGTGGTCTCATTTTCTTTACTACTCTAATTCATAGTAGGAATAGGGTGACTAGCTATTAATTTTGTGAAGATCGGGTCTACTAAGTATGACCTGTCATTCTCAATCCCTTGCACATAAAATCTCAAATTAAACGTAATAATCTATCTTAAAGATAATCTCATCCAATGTCTTTTCCTTACCTCAAATTCATCAAAGGAATCTACCCAATAATCCTCTAGAGAAAGTAGATGAAGGAAAATTGGTCCTAACTTTAAATTATTTTTGATAAAAACCTTGAGGTCAAAATCAAATCATTCACCATATGTCTGCAAATTATACCTAGAGATCTCTTTTTCAATATTGAGGGTGTTTGGCATGGATTCACATGTATATGGGCCAAATCCAACTGGAAATTACAGTCACTCTCCTTTGCTCTTGGAATCTTTTGTTGACATTCGCCAAATGTCTACAAACTTCAATCATGACAATTTTTTCTTCAGGATGCCTCAAAAGTTTAATTGGAAAACCAGTGAAATCACCTACCCTAATGTAGGAGAATCTTTGAAACTGGATAAAATGGCTACCATAATAGTCAACAAATTGCATAGCTTCAAGAAAAATCCACATTTCTATTTTCCCTTGTACGTCTCTTGTCATCCTTATAATGAATGTGTCTGATACTCTTCTATAATGAATGAAACTTTTATGCAATTGTAGTTTATCAAGATAGTCATAAATAGGTACCTAGTCGTGAGAAAGATTACTTGGCCTCAAGCCTGGCCAAGGTTTGGTACTTGCAATAGCATAAATCAAATAAGAAGACATGAAGAATGCCCCGTTGACTTATAAATGAGATAGCTGACTGTGCACCATGTCACTTCTAAGTGTCACCCAGTCTAAAAATTGTGTTCCCCCTAGTATAATTTGTATGAAGAAATACATCCACTCTTGGAAACCAAAAGTGTCTTCATTTCCCCGTACTCTATGAAGCAGAAACTAAATATCAGATATCTCCTCTAAAAAATTATTCCTATGAAAATTTTGGGGTAGTTAGGATTTTCCCCCTCTTGGTTTCACCAGCCAATTTCTCTCCATTATGTTCCTATAGTGACCCTTCTTGAAAGAAAACTCAGCTCGAGAATTGGTAAAATCCATGGGCAAGTAGGGCTCATTTTCTTGAATCTTTAAACATGATGCAAAGGTGGATCTTTGTATTTTAACCACCAACTGGTTATCCTTTATTCTTATTTCTTGATCCTAGACATCGTAATGCCTTATGCAATCCAGAACCAATTCTAGACACTTGATAGCTACGAGAAAGATGGTTGCTTCTACTAACCCACTCTTAATTACCCTTTGAGTGATAGGGGGTGGGTTGGGAGCATATAAATTCTCTTTGAGCTTAGATAAATTTATTGGCCCTAGCTTATTATCTCTAATCTTTGGCATTTCACATGTTAATCCCACAACATATTCATACCCTTGATACTTAATTCTAGCCATTTTTGAGCCACTAGGGTTTGAACAGATTTTTACCAGATAATTCATAATACAAGGGAGAATAAACCTAGAAACTATGCATGCATGAGGATAAAATAAGAATAGAAATACCTCATAATGATTTTGAGTTATGAGGATGGAGGTTTGCATTGGTATGCACCTGTTTCTTTGTGTTTCCTAAAGTGAAGGTCGTGACTGAAGAGTGATTGTCTTTGGCACAATTTTCTCCTTTAATTCCCATGAACAGTGTGCAAGTAGATAGAAATTAAATGCATCCCTTGCATCGCATTAGCACGTGTCAACTCTCATGTCAATGTTTTATATAACCGCTTTTTCAAAAATTTGAAAAGGAACACTCATGCAAGCAGGGAAAAGGAAAGTTCACATAACTTTATAAATCACCGCCTAGGTTTGATTTGTGCCACAAAACACCACTCGCATCTTAATAAGATTATATTTTCTTCTAGGCGATAAGTATGGATTTAAATAAACTGTATAAAGCACTAACAACACTAATAAACTTGAAAATGAATCAGGCAAACAGTTCAAGTTTCCGAGAAAAACACCACTAGTGTGTCACTTAGCCAAAATTTGAAGGGGATAAGTCTAGTTTTTGGATGGGGTCCAAAAAGTATTAAAAAAATGGCTCTAACTAGGGATAAATACTAACAAGGATGAATTAATGAACCCAGAATCAAGTTTATATGATTAGTTTCTTATCCATGGGGCAACAATCTAGTAATTATCCAAACTGAAACTCTCAAACACCAAGAAGGCACAACAAAAATGGAAAAAAAAACTAAACTAACTATATACAAGAAGGAAGTTCCTAAAGGAACTGAAATTTGGTAAAGCTTCAGGTCCTACCCATTATAAGGAATAGGCAGGGGAGTATTTTCATCAGGATATTCCATATGAAAGGTATTAGGCCCACTTTCTTGAATAATTTTCAATGGACCAATCCAGAGTGCATCAAATTTATAGTGAGCACGCTTAGGTTCTTTGTGTTTGTCCCATAATAAAACTAGGTCTCTAATCATAAACTTATTGGTCTGGCATTCATATCAAAAATATTTTTGACCTTCACTTGATGCATGGTTATCTTGTCTACCATCTCATTGTGTTGCTCTTTGATTTTTGTCAGGTATAATATTCTCTTCTCCAAAGCATCACAAAATTCCTAATCCTCAATCACAATATGTAGTTTGTAGATAGATAATTCCAAAGGAAGAGGAGACACACTCCCTACTCCATAAACCAATTCAAAAGGGGTCATCCCTATTACCCTCTTAGGGGTGGTTTTTTCTACCCACAAATTTGTAATGATGTGAGTATGGCCTCTGCTTGATTGAGGGCTAATGGGTCCTATGAAATCTAAACCCCACTATTGGAAAGGTCCATCAATTATGATGGGTCTCAGGGGAAGTGCCGCCAAGTGAGGTTTTCCTGTAAAAAGCTTGCATTTTTCCCATCTTTCCACCCAGTAATAGGTGTTCTTGAACATACCCAACCAATAGTAAAAATGCCTTAGGATCTTGAAAGCAATCACGGTTAAAGAAAATAAACCCCCACAAGCTTCATTGTGGAAGGTCTACAACAGTCTTTCATGTTGAGCTTTGTCTAAGCACTTTAAGAATGCACCGTCCAATCCACTTTTATACAAAGTATCCTCCAAAATGATATATTTGGCTACTTTCAATTTTAGGTTCCTTTTTTGTTTCTTCAAGAGAGATTTTGGGAATTCTCCATATGTAAGGAAATAGGCAATATCTGAAAACCACTCATCTTGGAGACTAATAGTTAGAGTTAGAGGAAGATCTTCCTCACCTTTCTACTCATCACAATCCTCCACCATGAGTTTGCAAAGTCCTTTCCCTCAAACTAACTTGGTAGGCTTAAGGTCTAGGTTGTGCTCTTGCACTTTAACAATCCAATTATCTCTTTGGTTATAGCTGGCATCTTGCTAAGTGAGGATAATTTTAATTATAGGGTCAAGTGCATATAAAACTAAATACAAATGTAATATATAAAAACAAAATTGTTTAACCATCTTTACAACTAAAAACATGTGCTTTTCCATCTAAGAGTAATTAAGCTCATGCTTTCTCAACAGAAAACTCATGAATGCTATGGGAGATTGCATATTCTTCTTGTCTCCTTGCAATAAAATGGATGATGTGGTATTCTCTAAAGCATAACAATAAATAATGAATTCATTTTTGAAATCAGGATGTACCAAAATAGGGGCTTGAGAAATGGCTTCCTTGATATTGCTAAATGCCTATTTTCCAGCTTCATTCCATCTAAAAATTGGTTTTTCTTGTTGGATGTTGGGGTTGTTTTGCTGATATGTGGTTTTAATTGATGTCAACACTATTAGTATTAATGTATTAGAAGTTGAATATGTTGAGGATATTGAGAAAATTGTAATGAAATAAGTTGCAAGTTGTCAGTGGTGAAGACAAGTTCAGTCTATCGGTGAGTTCAATGCATTGATGATCAAATTTTGTGGATTAAAGGGTTTGTTGTTGAGTATATCTAATATTGAGTTTCAGAGATCCATGTGAATATTTGATTGATTTGTGAAGATTTTTATTTTGACATTTTTTTTGTTACTTCAATTTGTGTTTCTGAATGAAGGATGTGATTCCACTAAGTTCAATTGTTGTGGATGCTTCTCTGGTGATTCATGATGTTCGTATATGTTTCTAGATCATGCTCTATCTTTTTTTCATGTCTACATTGATTCTTGTGCTCGTGATTGGTGATTTTATCTTGTGTGTTCATGTTTTGCATGTTCATAGCCGACAAGGTGATTATAGTATGTTGTGGATCTTCAAGGAATAATTGTTTGAAGTGTTTTTGTGGTTGAGTATTTCATTTTGGGTCCTCACTATATTGTGGCCAACCTTGGTGGATTCGCATCAATAATCTCTACTGTTTTGGGACGATAATTTGTATTCATTTTATTATTTTCTTGAAGATGACATGTAGCAATGTAATTCCTTGTTGCAGATATATATGGGATTGTTTATTCCATTTAAAAGAAGGTGTGTGTGTATATTGTTCTAAGTCTTTTGAATGCATAGTAGAGTGTGAATAAGAGTGAAGAAGAGTAAAGAAGTGTTCATGGGCTTAACCAAAACTGTAATCAGGAATTAGCAAATGCTACTTTCTTAGTTCAAAATTTGGATGGTTGTAATCCGAATGTTTCTGTAAGACAATGAGTCTTCCTTTTTATTTGAGCAGTGAGCTATAGGCAGTGTGCTTGAATGTATGTGCATTCCCCATTTATTCTTCTTATACTTTTAACAGGGTATGAACTTGTGGACTGACCTCCACCGTGGTTTTTCCCCTAACAGGGTTTCCATGTAAAAAATATTGGTGTTATGTGTGTTTCTTATGTTTTGTTGATTTATGCTTTCATGGTTATTAATCAGATCTGAGAATAGGGGTTAATAAGTTTAATAAGTTTGAAATTATGTAACAGCTGATTCACCCTCCCCTCTCAGTTGTCTGCCCTTGTGTTGCCAACAATTGGTATCAGAGAAGGTTCCTTGGAATAAGTTTAACAGCTTGAGGTGATTTGGGATGGCGACATATAAGAAGGATAGTCTGAGATTTGATGGAACAAACTATTCTCTATGGAAGACTCGAATGGAGTGTCATTTGAGATGCATTGGTGAATCCTACTGGGGCATTACAGTTAATAGGTATGTTATTCCTCAAAATGGTCCTACTACTACTACTAAGATTAGGGATGTTGAATACAATATAAGGGCTAAGGAAGCATTGTTGAGTGCTTTGACTGATTCTAAGATGATGAATGTTATGGATCTGAAGACTGCTTATGAGATCTAGAAAAATTTGGAAACTTTGTATGAAAGTGATGCTAATGTGAAAATTGCTAAGCTACAAAGTATGAAAGGGAAATATGAAATGTTGAGAATGGGTGATGATGACAATATTACTAATTTCATGTAAAGAGTGAATGAACTTGTGTGTGGTATAAGATGTGCTGGTGGACAATTGGAAGAATCAAAGATTGTTGCTAAAGTCCTTAGATCCTTACCTACTGCAAACAAATTCAAAGCTACAGTTATTGAAGAGCTCTAAATTGTGACAAATGTAACCAAAGATATGTTGATTGTTAAACTTACTGCGTTTGAGTTGAGTGAATTCGGTGATGCCCTTCCTAAGATAGAATCTGCATTTAAGGCCACTACTTCCAGAAGAGATAAGCAAAGATATGATCCAGGTGAAAGTTCTTCTAGAAGGGTATTCAAGTATGAGGAAGAAATGAGACAAATTGGAGAAAAAGAGAGAATTGGATGAGCTTGAAGCACTTATTGTCAAAAGAGAAGCCACAAGGTAAGTATAAAGGAAAGTTTCCTATTAAATTTTTTTCTTGCAATAAGATAGGTCATTTTGCATCAAGGTGTCCAGAAAGAGTTCCTAAGTCAAGACCTAACAAGACTAAATTTCAAAGGAATTGTTATTATGTTGTTGATGAAGGTGTGATAGATGATGAATCTGATAAAGGGAATGCAAGTGATGTAGAATGGGTATTTATTGCTATCAAGGAAAATAATCTTGTGTCTACTGAATTTCCTAGTTGTACAAATGGGGTCAATCCTAGTTGGCCCTCCATTAATCCATTCCATCCGTCCATTTGACCTTGGATCCTCTCCATTCATACCATTCCATTTCCTTCCTCCATACAATTTCATTTTCCATCCATCTTCCTTCCATTCCACTTTCTGAATTTGCTCATTCCATTGACCACTTCCAGTCCTTATTCCATGGTCCATGTCCAAGATCCGTCCTATGTCCTGATCCAGTTTCCAGTTCCTCCATCTCATTCCTATCCACTTCCATGAAGTGCCATCTACACCATCCATGTCAATTCCTTCCTCCATATCCTTCAATCCATCCTAAGACTCCGTCATCCAAATTCCATGATTCCATCCGTCCTATCCATTCCTTCCGTACAAACATCTAACTTCAAATCAATTCCATATCCATCCTCCATTCAATTTATCATTCCATGTCCCATTCCTTCTAACATGCCAATTGAAGCCTATCCATCCATCCATTCCTTACCATCCTTATCCTTGCTGTTTCAGCTTCAATACCGTCCATTCCTTCCATTCCTACCAAATCCTGATTCCAAGATGCCGATTCTCATCGATCCTTAGTCCATTCCGGATCCTGGGCCATCCGTACCTTCCATTTTACTCAAACTCCTATCCATCAAATCCTAAGAATCCATTCCAAATATCCATCCCATTCCTACTGATCCATTCCATTCCTCGTCCATCTAACATCATCAATCCATTCCATCCATTCCTCCAGTCCAATCTTTTTCATTCCCATCCATCCTCCATTTTGTCCGTCCATCAGAACCATCCAATCCTTCCATCCATTCTCAGTATCACATTCACATTCCATGCCTCCGTCCTACCGTCCGTTGCCATTGATTTCCATTCCATTCCATCTTCCATTCATTCACTGTCCCATTCACTATTCATCCGTAAGTTCATGTCCATTCCTATCCATTCGTGTCCATTGCCATTCCTTCCTTTCCTGTCCCTGACCTCTTTGCCATCATTCCTCCATTCTCTTCCTTCCATTCCATTCCTTCCTTCCAGATCCACATTGTCTTAGTCTAAAAATTGATCCACCCCCCTCTCAATTGTCTACCCTTGTGTTGCCAACAGTTCTTTCATCATTTCCACTATGTGTTTTGTTATTTTAAAAAAATCTAGAAAAAAAATTCTCAGAAAGTTAACTTTCCCATAGAATGACTTCACTCCATTTTTACTAGAATTAAGACTCAATTGAAGGATGTCCTTGACTCGCTTAGGATCTATTTTAATCCCTTCTTTAGACACAATATGACTGAGAAGCTTACCTTCAGTCACCGAGAACACATACTTATTTGGATTGAGGGAAATGCCATGTTCTAATTTACACCTCTGAAGCACTTTCTTGAAATCCCTCAGGTGGTTTTCCCTCTTCTTAGAGAATATTGTTAATTAATCTAGGTAACTGACTATTATTTTTTTTGGAGGTCTCCAAAAGATAGATCCATAGCTCTCTGAAATGTTACACAAGCATTAATGAGTCTGAAAGACATTAAGTTATAGGTGAAATTTCCCCAAGGCGTGGTGAATTTTGTTTTGTGATGGTCTTATTCTGCCACACTAATTTGGTTATAACCAGAGAAACCATCTAACATAGACATCATTTTAGAGCCAGTGACTATCTATAGGATATGGTCCATGTTAGGAAGTGGGTAGTTATCTTTTAGGGAGCCTTGGTTGAGATTTCTAAATTCCACGCAAATCCTTATCTCTCCATTCTTTTTATGGATTGGGACAATGTTAAATACCCATTTTTAATGATGGATTAGGTAGATTATTCTAGATTTTAGAATCTTATCAATTTCACTGAAAAATGACATCAATCACTTTATGGTTATAATTTCTTTGCTTGTCTAAAAGCTAAAATCCCACCTTTTAGTGGAATATGATGCTAAAATTTCCCATCCATGAAATTCTTAAGATTGTCATAGCACCAAGCGAAAACCTCCTTGTACTTTACGAGCAAGGCTATCAACTTCTCTCTTTCTTCTAGGGAGATACACTTTCTGATGTAGACCATCTTAGGAAAATCATGGGTACCAATATTCACTACTTCAAAATCTCTAGAGCTATTGAGAGATTCATTCATCTTTTATTTAATATATTGATAATTTTGATCAAATAAATCTTCCAAGGAGACTAACCCTTTATGTATTTTGTTAACTTTTAGTTGTATGATCCCGTCTTTTAGTTCACTGGAATTATCAAGGAAAAATTCTTAGCACTCGTTAGAACTTCCTTCAAATAAGGTTTGGGAAAACATTTCAGCTTTCTCTAAGAAGGCTTGAATCTGCTTATCATTTTTAAACACCTATCAGTGATTAACATTGTCTAGAACACTGGGTCAATAGATCAATTCAATTTTGTAAGACTTTTTTCTGAAATTCGAATGGGGTAGCAAAAGAGAAGCAGAGACAACCAGAGAATCAGCTCTGGAATTTCTTTCCCTAGGAATGACCTCTATTAAAAATTCATCAAAACATTTGATGGCATCCCATACTTGGTCTCTGTAATGCCTCAACCTTTCATTCTTGATAGTGAAAATTTTGTGTACCTACTTAACAATCAATTTTGCATCACCCAGGACTCCAAGCATCTTAATTCCCATGTTCCTTGCCTTGGCTAACCCTAACAAGAGAAATTTGTACTCAACAATATTGTTAGTGTTGGAAAATTTCATCTTATAGGAGAAAGGGTATTGTTTCCCTAAAGGGGAAATGAGGACCACACCTACTCTTCATCCAGAATTAGAGCCAATTTCTATCAAATTCCATCATCTAGAGTTCTGGGCTCATACCCAAATCAGTTGTATCGACCCTTTTATCTCCATCTAAAAACAACATATAATTCCCAAAATTGTTTTCTTCAAATATGATTTGGGCCTTAGGATCCTTTGACTTAAGCACTGTTATTTTTGCTTTGGATTCAAGCTCCAGGCGCACTTTCTTACTACCAATAGGTATAGTAGCATATGATCGATCTAGTTGTATTTCTCCGCCTATGTCTTTACAAAACCTTTTGCTTAAAAGCATATGATAACTAGCAAGTATGTCTATGATCAAAATGGTGAGCTTGAGACATTTGTTAGGATAAGATACAAGTGCTACTTGAAAATCCTTAATTTGTCTGACTAATGGGAACTTGTTTAGAGTCCATAGAATAACATTTCCCAAATGCCTTAGTCATTTCCAATCCCAAGGCCCGTGCTATATGTTTAGGCATAACATTATCGGAAGTGCTTGAGTCAATAATGCAATAACACACTTGATATTTGTTTACAAATAGTGATAAGTAAAAGGGGTTGGGATTCTCATCAAATATATGTGATGGAGGAAACTCACCACAAGATGCCACATTAACTATTGAATTTTGAGTGCTCGCCATCTTTTCGCCCAAACTTGAGTGTAACTCAAAATATCTTCATCTAACATATTCAATCAACCTATCTAACTTGTTAGGATTCATCCTTAAATATTTTTTGTGGGAGATCTGCACTTTGGAGCTTTTACAGAACTCCACTATGTCAAAATCCCTAGTTGATTTTTAATGCATAACACACTTGGATATTTAGAAGAATCTTTTGTTACATTTTGTGATACATTTTCCCCTTTTAAAATTGCACTAGCTCTAGTAAGCAATACCTTAGGAGAATTTTGGGTACCTTTTTGGTTGGCATGTTGCTGACTTATGGTGATAGTGGCACAGGTAGGCTCAACAAAGTGATATAGATATATCCCCCTCTATCATCATCAAGTTTAAATTCTAGGTATCCATCTTTTAGAGTCACCATATTGATTAGATGAAGTGTTGTCTTTTGTAACTTCTTCAATAACTTCTTTAGTGGTGTTTAATTGCATAAACCTATTCATTTCAAGGTATTCAACACCATCATGATCAAATGTGAGGTGGAAAACACACATACTCTTTTTTATTATCTCCGGGAGGAGCCTCTATTTAGTCATAGGCAGCAAAAGTGTTTTATTGCCCGGTTGAAAATTTTCCTTCCTCGAAATATCTTGGTAAGGTTGGTTGCCCTTTGGTAATTTCCTTTTAAGAGCGATGATATCATTAGCCAATCTTTGAATCATAGGATTTGAAGAAGTAGTCGAGAGCACTTTGTTTGTATATAGTTCTCTTTTCCACTTTTCGATCGAGATGAAATCATCCTCTAACTCTATAGGCAGCGCTTGTGGCTTCAAGGGTATTCATTGGTTGTCTTTTTAGTATGAGATCGATATCTAGATGTTGCATGTTAATGAAGAAACATTTCTTCATTTCTTCAAATGGTCTTTTGGTGACATCAATATAGGTCACCAATCTATTGAATTTAGCCACGAAATCTCGCATAGATTCAATTGCCTCCTTCATTTGAGTAACTTGTGTTATTAAAGTTAGGTCATCATCTGCAATCGTACATATTGCTTAAAATTTGGTGTAGAATGATTTGAGGGTGTTCTGGTTGGTGAGGAAATTCTACATCTAGCCCCAACCCTTTTCCTAGAGGGAATAATATACGAAAAGTTACTTCTTTGCAAGGCTTCAAAAACAAGATCAAAAATACCCCTACTTCTTTCCCCTCTAGTGAATCTCTGAGAATCCAGGGTTGATTTTAACTACTTGTACAATATACCCTGATAAGGCAACCCAAAAATATTGCAATTCATTCTTCCCCAGTGGAGCCAAAAATCTATTGGCTAACAGATTGGGAACCTCGAGAAATGGAAAATTTCTTAACTTCGAGAGGTGTGATTATTTCCAATAGCTCTAGAAATTTCACAATTTCATTTGTGAATTTCCTCTAAATTTTGGAGGTACAACTCCCTCATATGATATGCAATGAATTTATTTGTCCTAACTAATCATGGGTATGCTTTTAACCTGAAAGTGGGAAAGGAAAACCTAATAAAGAAAAATTCCTTATATTAAGTGCAAAGGAAATAACACTAATGAGGTTGGCTCAAAGATCAACACATGCTTAGCAAACCATCAAAATACCAGTACAAATACAAGTAGTAATAGAAAAGATTGCATATAAATACTGGAATAAAGACCAATTGTATAAAATGTAATAGTAGAAATGTAGACTCAATATTACTGATAAACTAAAATATAATACAAATGCAATGTATATACCAACTCAAAGGAAGCATAAACATTTAGAATCACCTCAAATGTACAGATTTAAGATTATATGTTATCTTTACAAAGTAAGTGCACACAGACATATAGAGATTTCAATTCCCAGCAAAAATTGTATTCAATGTTGTGATACCAATTCTTTAAGAAGATATCCAAAGAGAGAAACAACTAAAAATAATTACATATTTAATACGAGTAGAGTAACCGCCTCTTGCCCAAAATTAATTTTTTAAATAAAAAGTCTTTCAAGAAATACGAATAATTGAACTAAACCGATGGTGCTTCACTTCCAAGCTCTAGGGTCGTGGCAATATATTTCTACAAGGTTTAGAAGGACTTGATTTTAATGATGGATTAGGTAGATTATTCTAGATTTTAGAATCTTATCAATTTCACTGAAAAATGACATCAATCACTTTATGGTTATAATTTCTTTGCTTGTCTAAAAGCTAAAATCCCACCTTTTAGTGGAATATGATGCTAAAATTTCCCATCCATGAAATTCTTAAGATTGTCATAGCACCAAGCGAAAACCTCCTTGTACTTTACGAGCAAGGCTATCAACTTCTCTCTTTCTTCTAGGGAGATACACTTTCTGATGTAGACCATCTTAGGAAAATCATGGGTACCAATATTCACTACTTCAAAATCTCTAGAGCTATTGAGAGATTCATTCATCTTTTATTTAATATATTGATAATTTTGATCAAATAAATCTTCCAAGGAGACTAACCCTTTATGTATTTTGTTAACTTTTAGTTGTATGATCCCGTCTTTTAGTTCACTGGAATTATCAAGGAAAAATTCTTAGCACTCGTTAGAACTTCCTTCAAATAAGGTTTGGGAAAACATTTCAGCTTTCTCTAAGAAGGCTTGAATCTGCTTATCATTTTTAAACACCTATCAGTGATTAACATTGTCTAGAACACTGGGTCAATAGATCAATTCAATTTTGTAAGACTTTTTTCTGAAATTCGAATGGGGTAGCAAAAGAGAAGCAGAGACAACCAGAGAATCAGCTCTGGAATTTCTTTCCCTAGGAATGACCTCTATTAAAAATTCATCAAAACATTTGATGGCATCCCATACTTGGTCTCTGTAATGCCTCAACCTTTCATTCTTGATAGTGAAAATTTTGTGTACCTACTTAACAATCAATTTTGCATCACCCAGGACTCCAAGCATCTTAATTCCCATGTTCCTTGCCTTGGCTAACCCTAACAAGAGAAATTTGTACTCAACAATATTGTTAGTGTTGGAAAATTTCATCTTATAGGAGAAAGGGTATTGTTTCCCTAAAGGGGAAATGAGGACCACACCTACTCTTCATCCAGAATTAGAGCCAATTTCTATCAAATTCCATCATCTAGAGTTCTGGGCTCATACCCAAATCAGTTGTATCGACCCTTTTATCTCCATCTAAAAACAACATATAATTCCCAAAATTGTTTTCTTCAAATATGATTTGGGCCTTAGGATCCTTTGACTTAAGCACTGTTATTTTTGCTTTGGATTCAAGCTCCAGGCGCACTTTCTTACTACCAATAGGTATAGTAGCATATGATCGATCTAGTTGTATTTCTCCGCCTATGTCTTTACAAAACCTTTTGCTTAAAAGCATATGATAACTAGCAAGTATGTCTATGATCAAAATGGTGAGCTTGAGACATTTGTTAGGATAAGATACAAGTGCTACTTGAAAATCCTTAATTTGTCTGACTAATGGGAACTTGTTTAGAGTCCATAGAATAACATTTCCCAAATGCCTTAGTCATTTCCAATCCCAAGGCCCGTGCTATATGTTTAGGCATAACATTATCGGAAGTGCTTGAGTCAATAATGCAATAACACACTTGATATTTGTTTACAAATAGTGATAAGTAAAAGGGGTTGGGATTCTCATCAAATATATGTGATGGAGGAAACTCACCACAAGATGCCACATTAACTATTGAATTTTGAGTGCTCGCCATCTTTTCGCCCAAACTTGAGTGTAACTCAAAATATCTTCATCTAACATATTCAATCAACCTATCTAACTTGTTAGGATTCATCCTTAAATATTTTTTGTGGGAGATCTGCACTTTGGAGCTTTTACAGAACTCCACTATGTCAAAATCCCTAGTTGATTTTTAATGCATAACACACTTGGATATTTAGAAGAATCTTTTGTTACATTTTGTGATACATTTTCCCCTTTTAAAATTGCACTAGCTCTAGTAAGCAATACCTTAGGAGAATTTTGGGTACCTTTTTGGTTGGCATGTTGCTGACTTATGGTGATAGTGGCACAGGTAGGCTCAACAAAGTGATATAGATATATCCCCCTCTATCATCATCAAGTTTAAATTCTAGGTATCCATCTTTTAGAGTCACCATATTGATTAGATGAAGTGTTGTCTTTTGTAACTTCTTCAATAACTTCTTTAGTGGTGTTTAATTGCATAAACCTATTCATTTCAAGGTATTCAACACCATCATGATCAAATGTGAGGTGGAAAACACACATACTCTTTTTTATTATCTCCGGGAGGAGCCTCTATTTAGTCATAGGCAGCAAAAGTGTTTTATTGCCCGGTTGAAAATTTTCCTTCCTCGAAATATCTTGGTAAGGTTGGTTGCCCTTTGGTAATTTCCTTTTAAGAGCGATGATATCATTAGCCAATCTTTGAATCATAGGATTTGAAGAAGTAGTCGAGAGCACTTTGTTTGTATATAGTTCTCTTTTCCACTTTTCGATCGAGATGAAATCATCCTCTAACTCTATAGGCAGCGCTTGTGGCTTCAAGGGTATTCATTGGTTGTCTTTTTAGTATGAGATCGATATCTAGATGTTGCATGTTAATGAAGAAACATTTCTTCATTTCTTCAAATGGTCTTTTGGTGACATCAATATAGGTCACCAATCTATTGAATTTAGCCACGAAATCTCGCATAGATTCAATTGCCTCCTTCATTTGAGTAACTTGTGTTATTAAAGTTAGGTCATCATCTGCAATCGTACATATTGCTTAAAATTTGGTGTAGAATGATTTGAGGGTGTTCTGGTTGGTGAGGAAATTCTACATCTAGCCCCAACCCTTTTCCTAGAGGGAATAATATACGAAAAGTTACTTCTTTGCAAGGCTTCAAAAACAAGATCAAAAATACCCCTACTTCTTTCCCCTCTAGTGAATCTCTGAGAATCCAGGGTTGATTTTAACTACTTGTACAATATACCCTGATAAGGCAACCCAAAAATATTGCAATTCATTCTTCCCCAGTGGAGCCAAAAATCTATTGGCTAACAGATTGGGAACCTCGAGAAATGGAAAATTTCTTAACTTCGAGAGGTGTGATTATTTCCAATAGCTCTAGAAATTTCACAATTTCATTTGTGAATTTCCTCTAAATTTTGGAGGTACAACTCCCTCATATGATATGCAATGAATTTATTTGTCCTAACTAATCATGGGTATGCTTTTAACCTGAAAGTGGGAAAGGAAAACCTAATAAAGAAAAATTCCTTATATTAAGTGCAAAGGAAATAACACTAATGAGGTTGGCTCAAAGATCAACACATGCTTAGCAAACCATCAAAATACCAGTACAAATACAAGTAGTAATAGAAAAGATTGCATATAAATACTGGAATAAAGACCAATTGTATAAAATGTAATAGTAGAAATGTAGACTCAATATTACTGATAAACTAAAATATAATACAAATGCAATGTATATACCAACTCAAAGGAAGCATAAACATTTAGAATCACCTCAAATGTACAGATTTAAGATTATATGTTATCTTTACAAAGTAAGTGCACACAGACATATAGAGATTTCAATTCCCAGCAAAAATTGTATTCAATGTTGTGATACCAATTCTTTAAGAAGATATCCAAAGAGAGAAACAACTAAAAATAATTACATATTTAATACGAGTAGAGTAACCGCCTCTTGCCCAAAATTAATTTTTTAAATAAAAAGTCTTTCAAGAAATACGAATAATTGAACTAAACCGATGGTGCTTCACTTCCAAGCTCTAGGGTCGTGGCAATATATTTCTACAAGGTTTAGAAGGACTTGATGATTTGTGGGAGTTCCTTACGGTTTGGGATGGTGACTTTCCCCATTCTTAACTTCCATGACAATTGGTTGTCTAACGGTTTCGATTCTCTGATCGTAGGACTTCATGAGACCTGTAGCCTTTGTCACAAGGTCTAGCTCACTAAACCTTCTCAAATATTCTGTGTTGAAAGATTGTGAGTTGAAAATTCCATCAATTACTTTCTAGAAACTATCCCTTAAGGCTTCAACACTCTCAGTACTTCCATCTCCTTTATTAGACTGCAACCTGATAGCGACAAGGTTTGTATAGATCTCTTCTAAGATTGCATCACATTTGGTGCATACTTCCTAAAGCTTTTTTGAACCCTGTTTTACTACCTATAGTTTCCAATCCACACTTTCTCTCCAAATTAATCAATGGCCATTAGGGGCATGGGGTATGACCTACTCAGTGGCTAGCTTTTCTATCCCAAATTTTATCATAGCCTTGATTTGTTTCATGTATCGATTCCATGTTCTCTCTTCCTTCCCAATGGAAGTGATCTCTTCCTAAATCTCTAACCTTGAAGCATTTACCCTTTGTAAGCACCTGAGAGATTCGAAGATTATATAGTCACCTCTCTAAATTAATCCAATGCTCTGCTCTTCCATAACCTTCCCAAAAAAATTGTAGCTTTGCATTCTACTCATTGCCTCTTTACCTATTAAAGTTAAAGGGTCAAACGATGACTCAGTTTGATTAATCGGTTGATGTAGAATGTCAAAGACTGATCTTAGGCAATCAGTTAGGATTTGAATTTTTATTTTCAACTCACCTTTACTCTCCTTGTCTTTCTTTGATCTTTCCACCATCCTTGCTGCACAGACTTGAAAAATTTGCACATCGCCATCTCTTGTAGGTGATCCTAGATCAATATTGTTAATGTCAAAATCACTATTCATCGCTTGATTGACCTCTTTCTATGTGGTAGGACGTGCTACCTCTAGACATAGGTTTCCTAATCTAGAGTCATCATTTTGAGTAGCAGTTTTTAACTTCTTCAACTTTGGGGTTCTTTAGAGTAGTTGCCCCACTATGTCCTGCTTTGGAAGATCCAATTGTTCCACTTTTCTTTTTCTAGAAAGAGTGTCTTCCAACCACATAGAAGTTTTAGAAACATTGGTTGCTTTAGAGCTAGAAGAGCAGAAAAGGACTCTGTTGATGGCAGGACTACTGGTTTGAGCATCTTGAGATGGGCATCATTAAGGTTTATGCTTTGAAGTTTCATTGACCCCCCTATCAACTGATGACCAGGGCGAAGGGGAAGTGGAAATAATGTCAATATTTTTTAAGATATCAACTTCCTTGTCATCCCCTTTTTCATGTTCTAGAAATGGTAAATTGGGAAGGTCTTCCCCGCAAGTTGACTAAAGCACATGTTTGTTATGGGGTTCTTCATTACCATCGCCTTGAGACCTAGATTGTAATGGTTGTGGAGCAACTCTAGAAGTTCCTACAATTACAAAATATTGACTGCTACTTCCCCCTAGTTGTGTGTTTTGTGATCTGTTATTGGGGCGAGATTGCTCTATCTTTTTCTTGGTGACCAATTCTTGAGTTCATTCCAATACATCAACATTTATAGCCTCAATAGTCTCCTTTTCTTTACTACTCCAATCTATAGCAGGAATAAGGTTGCTGGCTATTAATTTTGTGAAAACCTGGTCTACAAATTCTGGCCCATCATCCTCGGTCCCCTGCACATCAAAGCTTAAATTAAAGGTAATAATCTACCTTAAAGATAATCTCATCCAACTTATTTTCCTTACCTCAAATTTGTCAAAGCAATCTGCCCAATAATCCTCCAGAGTAGGTCAAAAGGAAGGCATTCATCATAGGTTTGCAAATTATACCTAGAGATCTCTTTTTCAATATTAAGGGCATCTAAAATGGATTCAAATGTATAGAGGCCAAATCTAACTAGAAATTGCATAGTCACTCTCCTTCACTCTTGGCATCTTTTGTTGACATCTGCCAATTGTTTGCAAACTTCAATCATGACAAATTGTCTTCAAGATGCCTCAAAATTTTAATTGGAAAACTAGTGAAACCACCTACCCTAATGTAGGAAAATCTTTGAAACTTGATAAAATGGCTACCATAATAGTCGAAAAACTACATAGCTTTAGGAGAAAGCTGCATTTCCATTTTCCCTTGTAGGTCTCTTGTCATCCTCATAGTGAATGTGTCTAATACTCTTCTGTGATGAATGAAACTTTTATGAAATTTTATTTTATCAAAATACTCATAAATAGGTACTTGGTCATGAGGAAAATTACTTGGCCTCAAAATTGGCCAAGGTTTGGTACTTGCAATAGCATAAATCAAATAAGAAGACATGAATAATGCTCAGTTGACTTGGAAATGAGCTAGCTAACTATGTATCCCATTTTTGATAAGTGTCGCCCAGTCTAAAAAATGTGTTCCCCCTAGTATAGTTTGTATGAAGAAATACATCCACTCTTGGAAACCAAAAGCATCTCCATCTCCTCGTACTCTATGAAGCAGCAAAATAATCTTGGATATCTCATCTGCAAAATGATTCCTATGTAGATTATGGGTTATTTGGGATTTTCCCCCTCTTGGTTTCGCCAGCCTATTTCTTGTCATTATGTTCTGATAGTGCCCCTTCTTGAAGGAAAACTCAACCTAAGAATTGGTAAAATCCATGTGCAAGTAAGGTTCCTTTTTTTGGAATATTTAAACATGATGCAAAGGTGGCTCTTTGTATTTTGACCACCAATAGATTATCCTTTGCTCTTATTTTCTGAGCCTAGACATTGTAATGCCTTATGCATTCTAGAACCAATTCTAGACACTTGACAACTATGGGAAAGATGGTTGCTTCTACTAACCCACTCTCAATTACCCTTTGAGTGATAGTGGGTAAGTTGGGAGCATAGAATTTCTCTTTGAACTCAGCTAAATTAATTGGCCCCAGCTTATTATTTCCAAACTCTGGCATTTCACACGTTAATCCTATGACATATTCATCCCCTTGATACTTAATTCTAGCCATTTTTGAGCCACTAGGGTTTGAACAAATTTTTACTAGATAATTCACAATATAGGGGAGAATAAACCTAGAAACTATGTGTTCATGAGGAGAAAATAAGAATAGAAATACTTCATAATGAGCCCAAGTTCTGAGGATGGAGGTCTACATTAGTATTCTATTGTTTCTTCGTGTTTCTGAGAGTGAATGTAATGGCTGAAGAATGATTGTCTTGGGCACAATTTTTCTCCTTTAATTCTCATGAGAAGTGTGTCAATAGATAGACATTAAATACATCCCTTTCCCTTACATTGCATTAGCATGTGTTGACTCTCATGTCAAAGTTTTATATAACCACTTTTTCAAAAGTTTGAAAAGAAACGGTCATGCGAGCGAGGAAAAGGAAAGTTTAGATAACTTTATAAATCACCACCCACAAAACACTGCTTGCATCTTAATGAGATTACATTTTCTTCCAAGCGGTAAGTGGGGAGTTAAACAAACTTTATGAAGCACTACTAGCACTGATAAACTTGAAAATGAAGTGGGCAAACAGCTCAAGTTGCCGAGAAAAATGTTGTCAATAGCTCCAAACACACAAAAAAGATTTAAGAAGTTGGTGAAGGGTAAGTTAGGTTAATTTACTAAATCACTGCTTGAGTTATAACAAATAGTCAAAACACCACCAGTGGGTCACTTGGCCAAAATTTGAAGGGGATAAGTCTAGTTTTTGGAGGGGATCCAAAAATTATATAACACCTTGGAAGAGGATATCTGTTCTTGATGGTCACCTTGTTCAACATCTGATATTTGATACAAAAATGCAAGGTTCCATCCTTCTTCTTAACAAAGATAATCAGTGTACCCAAGGAGACACACTAGGTTGAATAATCCCTTTGCTCAACAATTCCTACAATTGGGCCTTTGGTTTGAGTAACTTAGTGGTAGTCATTCTATATGGGGCTTTAGACTGTGATTCGTCTCCCAGTACTAGATCAATAGAGAAATCAAATTCTCACTTTGAAGGCAATTCAGCGAGTTCTTTAGGAAATACATCTCAGGACTCCTTGAGAATGGGATAATAATCCATGTAAGGCTTCATTTTCTCAGGTTTTCTAACATGTACTACATAAATGGTATACCCCTTCCTTTGGGCTCTCTTGAGTTGCATGGTTGAGATCTACCTAAGCTTTAGCAGTCTCCATAACCCATGTATCTCAACTGAGTTTCCATAATCATCTAGACAACTAACCATATTATCCTCATATTTTACAATAGATTTATGCTTGGTTAACCAGTTAATCCCAAAGATTACATCATAGGATCCTAAAGGTGCCACATGGAGGTTGACTCGAGTCAATAATATAGGAATCTCTAACTCACTACTATAGAGATAGGAATCCACCCTCCGCTCTACTCGATTTCCATACTAGACCATCCAAGAATTGTCCATGTGTCTAGGTCTAATGGATAGCTTCCTCAGATCAACAAAACATTGAATAGCTCTAGTATCAATCGGAATAGAAACAAGTTTACCATAAAGCTTACCCGACAGCTGGATTGGTGAGGCATGATATTTAGCTTGTTTATCATCCACTACCACATGGATCTGATGTTGTTTTTCTTCCTTTCATGCCTTTGAATTTTGTGGGTAACTCAAGGCATAATGGTTGCCTTTGTAGGTGTAGCAACCATTACAAGGTCCTTTCTGACCTCTTGACTTGTCTTCCTTGGAGCTCTTCTACTTATTATCAAATTTGTCTTTGCTGCTATTGGTCATCTTATTCTTTCTGCCATTGTTTCCCTATAAATTCTCTTCTAAATCACTTACCCTCTTTAAATTCCTAATCTGACAGGGTTTGTCTCCTTTCTAAAATTTCTTATTCCTAAATCAAGACGGATTTTGAACTCTTTCAAAAATTGGATAGTTGTTGTAATTTATGTTCTTGCTTGGTGTCCTTCTCGAAGACATCCTCCATGGTGAGTAGGTTGTGTAGGTCTACCTCCACTCTAATCTGAGGTCTGAGATCTCAAACCAAGTATATAAACTTTTAGATTTGGAAGCACTCATCGGTTTGATATTGAGGCACATACTTCAGCAAATGAGTGAACTTTTCCTAATATTGAGTTACCGACATGGCTTCCTTGAGCTAAGTTCTAGAAAATTTTCATCTTCTTATTGAAGAAGTACTGAGGGAGCCACATTTTTTGGAAATGCTAGAGGAATTCTTCCTAGGTGGTCTCTCCAGGTTGTAGTTTCTATTCTGCCATTTTTTTGTCCCACCAAGTAGTTGCCTCACCAGAGCTGATAGGCTACCCATAAAACCTTAGTTTCATTTGATAGATTCCAAAGCTCAAATTACTTCTCCATTTCAATGATCCAAGCTTCCACTTTATCTCCTATAGTTTTATCATCAAACTTTGGTGGAGCCACCCTTTTCAAGTCCTCATCGATCTCTCCTTTGATTCTAGCTCAGTTATTAAGTCGGGCTCTCTATTCCCTTGTGGATGCTCCTCATTCCTCCAATTTTGACCATCTTGCAATCCTCATAATTATCCTTCCAAATGGGCCATTGTTTTCCTATTGATTTAGTAGGTTGAGGATACTATCCAACCTTTCATTTTGACCTTTATTTTGACCACCGCTCACACCTCCATTCAAGGTGGTTACCATGATGGTTCTCATTCAACCTATGTCACAGCTCGCATTGAGCACATTTGTCACAAGTTTTTTAATTAACCATTTAAGCACATGATTCTAATTTTTTATGACATGCAATCTTGAAAGATATTCGTGTGCATTCATAACAATGGTAAGTCATCCAACCTCACAATTTGATCACAAGAAAGAATTTTATTACTAATAATAATAGCGGATTATAAAGATTTGGATTACAAACTTTTCCCTCCTTACTAGGTGGGTTATTCATCATCAAATAGAGGACACTCTTTTGGGTCCTCTCCAGATTCTATTACAACCTTCTTAGAAGAGGTAGGATGTGCACGCAGACACTCCTTTTCGTCTTTAGTCAAAACAGGTGAATTGGGTCTGCACCCCCAGGACTAATCTCAAATTGTTGAAGGTTTCTTAGTCTTTATAGGGTACTTAAACTTTTCAATTTTCTTGCCCCTCTCTAACTTGAGTCAAGTGAGGGCATGATCCAAGGTTTCCATTCAATGCTAAGTGTTGGTACTTTAACAAGTGTGAATATCAATGAGTATTTGGTAAAGTAGATTGAAGAGATAGAGATGCATACCTGAACCACCGAGGAAGCAAACTGCAATCTAGAAAACTTGAAAGCGTAGGGTAGGAAAAGGACTCCATGGGTACTCTCTCTTGATTTTTGGACAAAAGGACTTCGTAGCTCTGCAAACCTATGAAGCTGCACAAAGTACACCGATGGCCCTCAAATTGACAATGGACAAATCTCACAAGATATAAGCACCTCACAAACCTGCATACCTACAAGAAGGAATTCACCCAAGTACTCTCTCATGAAGGAAGCCCAATGTAAGGGGACTGTAGAGTCAGAATGGAAAGCGGCATCACAAGTGCACCTAAAAAGAAACATGTTGATCCATAGATAAAACATGTCAGAGAACAAAAAGTAGCCACAGAGGCAAATAGACAAATACTCACACAGACACTCAACAAATTGAAAGGCTTTCAAAGGGGTCCCTCAATAACCCTTAAAAAGAAGAGGGGTCCACTCAAGGGACACGTTTAAAAGTGAGATAGTATTTTTTGCAAATCGATTCAACATCAAGGAATCCTTCTGAAAGATGTTCACTTCATCAAGGAATTTGAAAGGAAGAAAATGCCCCCTCACGAGGGGAAGATCAAAGCTTCTCCCATAGGAAAATGTTCTCTCTCCTCAAAGGAAAGTTCTTCAAGCTCTTTCTTTGTGAACCCGTGTCAAAGGAAACATAATTTCGCTAGGGCTCCAAGTTGAGAATGCGATTTTTGAAAAAGATTTTAAAGAGATTTTCGAGAAAATATTTGTTGGAAACAAATGCAATTTTTGAAAATCAGAGTTGACATGGTGGCCTCCCTTAGGGTGGTGTGTGATAAATGTAGAGGCACACCACATCCTAAGGAGAGAAGATCAAGAATGAAAAAGTGATGTTGTGGCCAACAGGACATAGCGAGATGTCAACATGGTGATGTTGTCGCACACATGAGGGACGACACATAAGCACCACAACATCATGAATCAAGCAAAGAAGAGAGAAAGATAATAAAATCGTAAAAAGAAATGATGACATCATGAACAAAGAACACAAGGGTGATCTGATATTTTGGGGTCAAAGCTGTTCATAAATATATATAAGTATAATAATAGTATATAGATGAACTTTCATCAACCCCCTACTATATCAGACCATATGAAGAATGCACGAGAAGATAAAGTAAAAAAAAAAAATTAGGTCAACATGGAAGGGAAGCCTAAATACCCCCAACACTTTGCATAGTCCCCAATTTTCCAAAAATCAAAACACATAACAGAGGAAGAATGATGCCACAAATAGAGGAAGTTTATAATACATAATCACTCCTATATCCAAGCACCTACAAGGGTGACAAGGGTCATCCAGGAACACATTATGCAAGCATAGGAGAACACATCACAACAAACACACACCTAATCTAGAAGTAAAGAAGAGGCCCCCCCAACACTCATTGACCAAGACGTTGTCCACTTCCCAATCTAGACCATTATAAGGGGAAGGTAGACGATCTTGCAATGGTGTAATACTAAGGGGAGGCACTTCAGACCCTTCCACAACAAGGGATAAGGAAGAAGGCCTTGCAAGGTCTTCTCCACTCGGCTCTTGTGGAGCTATGGTCAGTGACTTTGTGAAGATCATTGACAAGGCCAAGACCTCATCTAGAGAGTTAAACATACACTTCATAGGAGTACCATGTGTTATCTCAATGGATAGGGAGGACAACACTTGAGAGTCATTGTTGGGCTCACCGAATGACTCAGGAGCAGTGACAAACTTAGGGGAAGCCAAGACTTGCCCCGTCACTAGGATGGAACAAGCTAGCGCAGGACCACCTTTTGAAGAAGGTAAGATCCTCTTACGCCCCCCATTTCTAGAAGTTCCAACCTCCACTTTTTTCTTCATTGAAGGATGTGAACTCCCAATAGATGAGGCAAGAGGTGTAGAGGAGGATGAGAAAACCATGATAGACACCACTAAGGTATTCAACATGTCCATGGGTTTAGAGAATGGTGGGATATTCAGAAGGGACATCAAAAGAGGAAACTCGACCAAATGAGTGACAAACACCTGTACCTTTTTAGGGTCAAGTGCACTCACACTCACAACAGGAGCCGAAGGCAAGACATGATTCAATTGAATGGAAGCAGAGGGGAGGAGAGAGGAGGACATAGTAGGAGGCCCTGAAACGGGGGCAATAAACACCCCTTCCTTCCTCTGAGGCTTGTTTATCTACTAGAGCCTTTCATCGACACTTGCACTCACACACAAGGCAATTTTTGTGACTCTTGGAGCTAGAGGATGAGAGCTAAGAAGGGATACAAGGATCCTGCTCAGCCATAGGGGTGTCCATCACAGTAGTTTCTAGCAGAGGGATGAACTCCTAAAAGGGAGTTGGAGGAAGGGGTTGAGATACAATAGGGGAATGGAATCTAGTACCTCGGTGAAGGGTCTCCTCCCATTCACTACTTTAGGAGAAGGAGTGGTAGGAGGCCATGAAGGCCGAGACATAGAGGATTCCCCATGGGGACCCTTACTTTTACCATACAAGTAGGGCCAAGGTCTAAGAGGCACAGTAGGAAGGTCCAATAACCTAATATTGGCTTTGTGCCAAGTAGGCACCATTGGACTTCTTATGTGGAATCCAAGAGTAGACATCCAAAATTCTTCTTCAGAAAGGGGAGTAGAAGAGGCACCCTAAGGATGCGCAGGCCTCTCCTTTCCCTTTCGAGAACAAGAGGTAGCTTTTTGATGTACTATCAGAGAGGTCACTCTCGATTGTCCATTGCCCCCTATCTTATACTTCACATAGATTTGGTAAAGTAGATCCATTCTTGGGGGAAGTGAACTGATCAAGGCAGGCCAAAAATGATCTAATGAATAGCCCCCATGGGATACCAACGGCTGGTATCCAGTGTCATGCATGACATGCACAACACCTTCATGGGAGGATTTAAAACACTTATGGGTGATGGAAGTGATTCCATTCATGGAAGCTAAGCAAGGAATTCCTAGATTCACCTTGAAAAAATCAAATTTTAGAATAACATCAAAGGTAGTATCCACAGTCGTAGGTCCAACTAGGACGGAAAGAGTTATTGAGCCATACAGCTTGAGAGAGAGGCCATTGTGCTTACAAAAGGTAAAATTTGTTTCTTCATACTCCTCCCTCTGTAATGAATTGAGCCATAATGTCTCCTCTATAATAACATTCACTCAACTTATAGGGTCAACTAAGACCCTTGACATAATGTTCCCATTGAGACAAGTGAGAATGTAGAGGGGAGAGAGCTTGTTATTCAAGGGCATGTCCTACACGGTGAATGTCACATCTAGAGAACTAGTCATAGGATGTTGGGAAGGAGTAACCATGACCATGTTAAGGTACATCGAGGGTTGAGTAGAAGAATTAGAGGGGTTGATAATTAAGTTAGCAGAATAAGACAAAAATGGGTTTGTGTATATCTGTAACTCACTATTGGCTTTTTCCACTGATTTATTTGCATTTTGTTTCATCCCAACAAGATGAATGGTGCCATCATCTATGTGATACTATATCTCATGATGCAGGTGCATACAATGTTTGGTATTATGTCTATTAACCCGATGGTAGTAACAGAAAGTATTTGCATCAAAACCAATCGAGATAAGGTTCCTTGAGAGGTCAAGGGTTTTCCATGGTTATGATCTTAACCTTCAACAACTTTTCCAAGATGGAAGAATAATATTCAACTAACTTTGTAAACTTTATGTTGCATCTGAGGTCTTTATCATTTGTCATGGTACTACATTCACAACAACTTTACCCTTTCCTGACATTGATACAATAGATTTTCCTTCTAAATGGGAGCATGAGGAGGATCCCCCAAATTGAACTATCATCTACTGATATTCTCATAACACAACACACAAATGCGCAAAATAAAGCTATTTCATTAGGGAAAAAAATTCCTACGAAGGTCTCTGCAGGTTACCTATGAACACCTTTTTCACATTAGAATCAGGCAACGGGTACAATATTTATGAAAAAAGCGCTTGATATCACACTGTAAAATCAGTTATCTTCTCATTATCCCCCTTCTTAAATTAATTGACATCCGAGAAGGTCATCTTTGTTCTAATGTTAGCTTGGAACTATCAGAGAAATTAATTTACAAGTTGATCAAATGAGAAAATAGAATTGTTAGGCAAGGAACAATACCACTTGAGCATTGTATCCTTAAGAGACTGATGAAATAATTTTTCCATCAACGCTTCATGATGGAAGAAGTCTGTGCACATGGAATTAAAGGTGGAAACATGCATTTGTGGGTCCCCTTTTTTTCCATACTTATCAAACTTGGGAATCTCCATTCCTTGTGGCAAGGGAGTACTCAAGATTGCTACTGACAATGGGCTATACTAGGAGAAAGGTTGAAAGATAGGTTGGGTAGAGGCCTGGGAAAGACTCGCCAGCTAGTTTTCCATTTGACCCATGTTTTGAAGAAGGGCGTTCAAAAAAAGGTCAAAAGATGATAAAGGACCAGTGGAACCTCCAAAACCACTACCACTAGAACCACCTCCGGAGCCACCAGTATGACCACCACTGGAGCCACCACCACTAGTAGGGCCTCCACTAGATCCACCTCCACTACTGAAACCACCACCATGGCTTCCACCAAAGCCACCTTCGCCAGTGCCACCTCCACTACCAAAGCCACTGCTACTCATTCCACCAGAGCCCCCATTTCCAGAGGTAGTAGGAGGGGTGAAATTGAACCCAAGGGGCATTCTACTCACCTTAAGAGTGTTAGGCCTTTGAGAATCAAAAGAGACACTAATCGAGGGCCCTATTTTGACCATGCATACAAACATAGTGGGTATTGAAATGCCTATTTTTCTTTCATAGGAATTTAGCACTTCCCCTCAGTTGGTACCTGATCTAGGCTTGTACGAAGGGATATAAGCTTTGATTAGATCGGAAAGGCTATGTAGATTCTATGTGTGTTCTGTTGGTGTTTTTTTCCAAATAGGATTTACAATTCTCTAAGAGGTATCCAACCTCCTTGATAAAGAGCCACAAAGGCTAGTGGCCAACTGACAAGATTCAGTCAAAGACTGACATCTCCTACACTTGTGGCTCTGTGAAACCAAGGTGGGTAAACCTAAATGTGTCCATAAGAATGTTTTATGATTGGTAAGAACACTTCTTCTTATAGATTACAATCCCTACATACACAATGAGATAGTAATTACTCTTGGTATTGGCAGACCAAAGAATAATAACAAGTATCTTAGAGCAACAGGACTGAAGACTTTAATATAAGATTTGCATCTCGTAGAGAGGAAAGGTTTAATATTTTGGTTTGTTCAAATCTTAGACCACCATGTTTAGAATCATAGCCCCGTAGTAATCCTGAATAAAATAGCCAGTGCCCCATCCATTGGGCAGGAGTCATACAAAATGTAATCCAGATATTATGGACATATCACCATAATGCTTTACATCATGTGAATTTTAGTTTTAAAACAACACTCCTTAGCAATCCGAAATATATAATCATAAATTTGTAACTCATTTTCAAGCAATTTTATTAACTCATTGAGTTAAAGAAGGGAAATGAAGAATAGATTCAAATATACCATTGAAAGTGAATGAAAATATCATTAATAAGCTCATTCACAACTTATGACATACAATTAGGAGAGCAGTTGTTCCAAAATGATTATCCTTTATTTCTTTAATATCTATAGTTACATTAGCATGGCTTGCTTGCTTCATAGAAAACCTTACCAGAAAAGATATTAACTAAAACCTCCAAGAAAACTACAGTAAACAAACTGACTATACAAAAATTCAAAACCTCTTGGATCCAAAATCTGACCCTTAACAATGAAAGTTGAAATCTCCTTTATAGGATAGGAAGGCAACAAAGCATCAAGCTACATTTTTCATTTCAAATGAATTTCATTCAACATGAAATTTGAATTCGCATTCCTCATCATTAGAAAACATTGTGTATGATCCGAGGAATCAAAAAATGATTACACAGTAACCAGTCGGAGAAGAAACAAAAAGATCGTGCCATGCACTCGCACGTCCACATCAACAAGATGAAACACTAGGAAAATCACCACCCATGAGCAACACACCCAACACCAGCAATCATTTGGTTTACACACGACCCTGGTACAGGTGACTGCTTCTGGTTCTCACCTCAGTTAGAGGCGGAACCACCTTCTTCCTTTCATCCACATCAGCACGAACTCCAGCAACCTAGCACGGTGCCATTATAGTTATTGGTGCAACTACAAGGACCTCTTCGTTTACACCCATGAGCTCGGTCAAGGCCGCCAAGTAACATTGGTAATCTGAGTCAATCTTGGACCCGTCGCCATCAGAACTTGAAGAAAGAACAATAGGGGAATTGCAATGCCTTGACCTCCTACCCATGCCCTGGGCACTTGCCTCAGCAACGTCCGAAGGACACTATTCCTTTAATTTCAGCATACTCCCTGCACCTATCCTTGCACTTCAGTGTGGCTCAGACTTATCCATTGAAGAAATGTAAATTAGAGACTGCAAACAAATCCACTACCTACCAACTCAAAAAATTGCAATGATAATATAGACCAATTTAGCCATTACTTATAGAATAATCAGGTGCAAGGAGTATTAATTTCCTAAATGTTCACACAGGTATGCAAATGATTAGTGGTTGATATTTCCACCACAAATTTATTTCAGGCGTATACTGCATCATTGTTTCTATCAGGAGGTTACCGCTCACACGTAAGGAGATCAGCAAAAAATTCTCTGAAGAAACTCATGCCATTAATAAAATAAGTTTCAAAGCGTAAAAGCTCCTCACACAAATGATCAGTAACTTCTTTGAAATTGCACCGTTGATGTAGAATGGACCTGGCAAGTTGGACGACTCAGATTGAGTCAACGAGTGTTGAAAATCAACATCACCGCCTAGGAAAGAACATAGCCAATCATAACCCATGAAAATAGAAGGTCACGATCGGACAGTAGGCCCTACCTAGCCCTATTGCTTTAAGAGCCAGGCCACGTGTCACTTTTTCGCAAACCTCACAGTACTTTAGGAACATTTACTTTGCTCGTGCAAGGCCTGTGAGGGATGGTCATTATTAATCCCCGTCATTAGAATTCCACTAGTGAAATGACATCCATTTGTCACTTTTGGTGCCTCGGGAAAAGACCCCACCCTTCCGTATATGACAAATGGCGGCATTTGGCAGACCTCGCACCACTTTAGTGACATCAATAGACATACCTATGAGGTTTGCGAGGAACAGTCCAGATTGAAACCTGTGACCGGATAGTTAGCCAAACTGCATATAGGACATGTAGCATATCTAGGTGGGACTGGCCAGTACAACCTTCAGCGGTATAAATATTTAAGCTTATGAGGTAAAAAGAGACTGATAGGCTGGGTGAAATGGGCCGGTAAGAGCATGAAGGAAAGGCTCAACTGGACCACTTAAGTGACCAGTTACCCTCGGTAGCAAGTCATCATTGAAATATAACATGAGGGTTTCAAAATTTGATAATTTATATCACCATGGGTAATATAAAACCTTAAAACCTTAGCCTCTCCCCTTTGAAATTTAAAAGTCCCATCAATGGCTCCGACTGGGGATGTATGCCCTTTGCAGGCATAGCAAGAATCCAGAATCTTTGGTTTCGCAAACCAGATCACTGAATTACACAAGTGCCTTGATTGATATTTCACCATGCTTTGTCAATTGGACATGTGCATACTAACTTGGTGGCCCCAAGCCACCAAACAAGAGAAATTAAAGTTTACCTCTGTCAAAAACAAAATTCTATGTCACCTAAAGTAAACAAAGTTTGCAGTCTTTACTTCTTGATGCTTCAAAAATAATAGGGTAATTAATATGCCTGGAAGTATCATAATGTTTACTAATACTTCCCTGCACCAATTCAGTCAATGCCCTGTACCCAAACTTTGAAAGCAACATATGACCATGATAATATTTCACCTTACTCTGCCCCTGGTCATATTTCATAGAATGTTGGCTTAATTGAGCTGAGAAGTGGAAACATTCATAACTTATCTGGTTTGCAACATCACACATTCTGGCATCATCATCAGTTTGTACATAGAACTGAAAACTTTCATATAAAACAATGTGCTTGTTATCCATACTTCCATTGCTCAACAAAGATGATACACAACTCGGGGAATCCCCACCCTAGAATTTCCCACATAATCTTGGTTTCCAGCACCTGAATTCTGTCAATTTTGAATATGTCTTGGCATTACAAATGTCGGTAATACTAGCTACATCATTCTCCAGGGAATGTGTAAACACATTCATCTCAGGCCTCTCAATATACATCTTCCCCTGTACTTCTTCTTTTATTCTCAAATGAAAACCCTCAAAAACAAAGTCAATTATATCAATCTCAACCTGGTCAAAATAGAAGCAGCGATATGCACCGGCCTCCTTGTACTCAACATCTTCTGTTGTATGTGTTAATTTATAAGTGAAAATTTCGGCACAAGCTGAAAACTTTTCACTAGCAATATCAATGTCACCTTCATTATAAGCTAAAAAAATTTCACCAGCAATATCAATGTCAAAAGGTAACAACAAATCCATCTCAACTTCAGATAAGTAGTCAGGAAAATTCATAGTACCAATATATTCATCAATATATTGGTCGTCTCCAGTACTATTCTTTTGATCACACACCTCATTGTCCTCAAATTCCTTAACATTTATACAACAAACTTGTTCCATTGGGAATATACCTGGAGTATACTCCAGACATTCATCATTTAAAAGTTGTTTCTTCACCTGGAAACAAGTAAGAACATGAGGTTCTACATTTCCATACAACTCTGGTAAAAAGAAAAGCCCAATTCCATCCTCAGTATTGCAATCGTTACTTCTGAAATCACAATAACTAGCCTGTAACAAAATCTCAATGACATGATCATTACAATCAGGATTAGGAAACACAATGGGCGTCTCACACAATCCTTCATCATGTTTCCCCTTAAATTGCTCTGTAGTTATCCAACTTTCTTCAAAAAGGAAAGCATTATCTTCACTTTGTGTAGATACAATCTTAGTTGATTTTGCAATCTCTATCCATTTAATGACTTGGGCCAAATTAGCAGGTATCAATTCTTTTGGAAAAGCACTTAGCCCTAGTTCGTAAACTTCACAAAATAAATCAATGCATTCATAGTCATTAGGTCTATGAATTCTAGGAATTATTATCAAAGCACCTAAAAATCTCAAGAAAAAATCATATGGTGATTCTTTCTCTTGCCTCTTCATGTCATACAGTTCTAGTACAAGAGAAGTTTGATCATCATCATTCAAACTAGACTAGCTTTCAACTTGGATCTCATTATCATCACACTGCAGTGGTGAAAATATTACAGTTTTCAAAGCACCCTTATCATAATCAGTGTTCTAAGTAGCCAACTCTGACATTTTACTAGTACTAGTTAGGCTAGGGTAATCAATACTTGCAGCCATATACCCCTTCATCATTGAGTATTTCATGTTTTTTTTCAATTTCCATAGCCATTTGATATGTTTGGTGCAGGTTTGTAGGTTCTTTATCTCTTAGTAGGTAACCCATCCTTTTGTCAAAAGCACCAAGATATACAACCAAGAATTCACCCTCACTTGGTCTTATTTCTTTAGGGATTTCTCTTAAAGCTCTTGAAAATATGAGATTAAAATATGGGATTACCTCCTCTTCTTTTATGTGAATTCCCATAACACCTTTTCTTAATATGTTGGGATTGAATCGTTCACCAAATTGTTCCATAAAAACTATCACCAACTGATTCCATGAGTTAACAGAATAGGCAGGTAAATAGGAAAAAAATCCTTGGCATCACCCCTCAAGGATTGCACAAAAAGCTTCATGACAACATCCTCATGACTGATTTCATAATCCCCCATTACATCAAAAAAAAATTGTAAATGCTTAGAGGTTGATTCTACACTTTTCCCTATATATTTAGGAAAATACTTCCTAATCTTCTTAGGAATTGGATTAGGGTAACCACTGACATCACTAAAAAATAAAAGGCATATAACTTTGAGTTACAAAAAAACCTGAAGGGCTTAATGCAACTTGTTCTCTTTGCATATTTATGTCTACCTTTACATATGAGAAATCACTTATACCCATTTAAAATTCATCAACAGTACATAGTTATCAAACATATCATTTACCATCTCAACTATGATTCCATTAGTGACTGAAAATATTATTCCTTGCTTTCAAAGATATGATGCAACATAAACATTGTTTTGTAAGTCCTTTTACATATTGCATCATTAGAAGTATGGAAAAACTAATCATTGTTCCTTTCTTGATGCTAGACATCTAGTTTGGAACCATTTGCATACTTAATTACAAACACCCATCACAATTAGAAACAGTGAACTGTTTAGTTTTGATAAAATACCTGGTAATTTTGGCAGCAGTTATTAATCTTTCCTTTATATATCAACTAGTTCTTTAGACAAAGTCCCACCTCTTCAAATAGAGGACTGGATTTCAACATAAATATGAATTTCCTTCTCAAAACTTGCTAGATTTTGGGTCTTTGTTCACAATAGAGTCACACCTTTCCGCTACCAGTCTCCTTAAAAAACCACAATCCATCACCATCCAAATTTAACATTCAACTTCACTTAAACAAATGATTTTGGATAGCCTCCTTCAACCCCTATGGTTCCTCTTTTCTCTTTTTCCTTAAAATTTCTTAGAAGTTCTCCCCTATAAAACCACCATTCAACTAATGACTCTAGAACTCCTGAATCCTTTTCCAACAGGATACCATAGATCATAGGATTGTCAGGTTCATTTCAACAGCCTCCTCCTTTTAGGGTTGAAAACATTCACTATGTAAATTCAGAATGGAAAATCATTTGACTCTATGTAATGACTCTTAAGAACATCGTCTGCAACCAAACGTCTGCAATTGTTCCCTAGCGAAGTCACCATTCTATTGGTGTTTTTTCCAGACAGGATTTGGAATTCTCTAAGAGGTAGCCAACCTCCATGATAAAGAACCAAAAAGGCTAGTGGCCAACTGACAATATTCAATCAAAGACTGACATCTCCTACACTTTTGGCTTTGTGAAACCAAGGTGGGTAAACCTAAATGTGTTCATAATAATGTTTTATGGTTGGTAAGAACACTTCTTCTTATAGATTGCAATCCCTACATACACAATGAGATAGTAATTACTCTTGGTATTGGCAGACCAAAGAATAATAACAGGTATCTTAGAGCAATGGGACTGAAGACTTTAATATAAGATTTGCATCTCGTAGAGAGGAAAGGTTTAATATTTTGGTTTTTTCAAATCTTAGACCACCATGTTTAGAATCACAAACCCATAGTAATCCTGAAGAAAATAGCCAGTGTCCCATCCATTGGGCAGGAGTCATACAAAATGTAATCCAAATATAATGGACATATCACCATAATGCTTTACATCATGCGAATTTTAGTTTTAAAACAACACTCCCTAGCAATCCTGAATATATAATCATAAATTTGTATCTCATTTTCAAGCAATTTTATTAACTCATTGAGTTAAAGCAAGGAAATGAAGAACACATTCAAATATACCATTGAAATTGAATGAAAATATCATTAATAGGCTCATTCACAACTTATGACATACAATTAGGAGAGCAATTGTTCCAAAATGATATCCTTTATTGCTTTAATATCTGTAATTACATCAGCATAGCTTGCTTACTTCATAGAAAACTTGACCAGAAAAGATATTAACTAAAACCTCCAAAAAAAAACACAGTAAACGAACTGATTGTACAAAAATTCAAAACCTTCTGGATCCAAAATTTGACCCTTAACAATGAGTCGTGAAATATCCTTTATAGGATAGGAGAGCAACAAAGCATCGGCTACATTGTTCATTTCAAATGAATTTCATTCAACATGAAATTCGAATTCACATTCCTCATCATTAGAAAACATTGTGTATGATCCAAGGAATCAAAAATAGTTACACAGTAACCAGTCAGAGAAGAAACAAAAAAGATCATGCCACGCACGCACACGTCCACATCAACAAGATGAAACACCAGGAAAATCACCACCCACGAGCAACACACCCAACACCAGCAATCATTTGGTTGACACACGGCCTTGGTACAAGCGACCACTTCTGGTTCTTGCCTCAATTAGAGGCGGAACCACCTTCTTCCTTTCATCTACATCAGCACGAACTCCAACAACCTGGCACAGTGCCATTACAGTTATTGGTGCAACTACAAGGACCTCTTCGTTTACACCCATGAGCTCGGTCAAGGCCACCAGGTAACATCGGTAATCTGAGTCAGTCTCGGACCCGTCGCCATCAGAACTTGAAGAAAGAACAACAGGGGAATTACAATGCCTCGAACTCCTGCCCACGCCCTGGGCACTTGCCTTAGGAACGTCCAGAGGACATTGTTCCTTTAATTGCACCTATCCTTGCACTTCAGCATGGCTCGGACTTATCCATTGAAGAAATGTAACTTAGAGACTACAAACAAATCCACTACCTGCCAACTCAAAAAATTGCAATGATAATATAGAGCAATTCAGTCATTACTTATAGAATAATTAGGTGCAGGGAGTATTAATTTCCCAAATGTTTGCATGGGTATGCGAATGATTAGTGGCTGATATTGCCACCACAAATTTATTTTAGGCATACAGTGCATCATTGTTTCTATCAGGAGGTTACCGCTCGCACACAAGGAGATTAGTTGAAAATCCTCTGAAAAAACTTGTGGCATTAATAAAATAAGTTTCAGAGCATAAAAGCTCCTCACACGGATGATCAGTAACTTCTTTGAAATTGCACTGTTGATGTAGAACGGACCTGGCAAGTCGGACGACTCAGATTGATTCAACAAGTGTTGAAAATCCATATCACCGCTTGGGAAAGAACACAGCCAATCATAACCTGTGAAAACAGGAGGTCACGATTGGATAGTAGGCCCCACCTAGCCCTGTTGCTTTAAGAGCTAGGCCACATGTCACTTTTTCGCAGACCTCGCAGTACTTTAGGAACATTTACTTTGCTTGTGTGAGGCCTGCGAGGGATGGTCATTATTAATCCCTGTCATTAAAATTCCATTGGTGAAATGACATCCATCTGTCACTTGTTAAAATGGAGAGATTGAATGAGAATGAGAGTGTGATTAAATGAATTTCTAAGAGATATTGAATGTGAATGAAAGAGTCAAAGTGATAGTGAATAGAATGGATTTGAAGGCCAAAATGATAGGGAATGAAGCCATTTCTGGATCGGTTGGTCACACAAAGGCGTTACAAACTATCCCCAATGAGAAGTGTAATGTCCCTGCAGACTCAAGGGTAGGAATTTTTCAAGGACAGTAATGCACCACGCAGATGTCCACGTGTCGCACTCACGTCCCTGACAAAAATTTTGCGTCGACACATAAAACACGCACCAAGTGGATGCATTTTGGATGGGTGATGTGGAATTTTTCCTTAGGATTTGATTTTCTAAGGTGAGGGTATGCAAAAGGGGAATTTACACAAGGGGTGAAAATTCACTCCTATACACATGGCCAACATGCATGGCCCCCAAGCATAAACAACACCTCAGGTAAGCATCTCGACCAGAATCTCTCCCTAATCAACTAAAAACCCATGTCCCAGTGGATCTCATACTCCTCCACTCCCAACTCAATGACATCCTCATGCTCAAAAACACTCACAATGGCACCATACCCCTACTCTAGATCATAATACACATGTCCTTAGATCGGAAGTCTGAGGATCCACCACATATCCTTTAAGGTCACCATGGCCTCTCCTATCAAAAAATGGAATGAGCTAGTCTCTGAGTGTCATCACTCAACCAGGGAATTCAGTAAACCCTTGTTTAGCCTGAATCATGAGCATGAAGGTCACGTAATACAATCCTAATGAATGCATTTGATCCCTCTAGTCATCCTCTAACCGCTCTCGTAATCTGAAAGTTGAGAGATGACTTTCTTAGGTCTAAATCGGGTCTAATGCCATTTTTGATCACAAGAAACCATATTATGTCAATTCAAAATCCTATGCAAACCTATTTGACCTTGGTCACAAAATAAAAAATTATCCAAATTGGGGCAAAAATTTAAATAGAAAAATGTGTTGCATTGTCTATCATATGTGTCTCAAAAGTCAAATGTGTGGAAGAATCTACACGTGGTTCATTTTTTCAAATGCGTCAAAATCCATTGCACATGCATTCTTCCAATCAAATGCATCATTCAATCCCATAATTGCATCACAAAATCACACATATGGCTTAAAACCTCACACATGTCATCTAAACCTATAGTTGTGTCACATAATTCATTTGCATTGTGAGAAATTAGTTGTATCGATACCTTATGTATTTGTGTCATATCAAGAAGATGCAGTGAACTACATCCACTTGCGATCAACATGATAAAAAATGTGGCAAATGGGGTTCGTTGCATCTGTTTGCCCTCTTTTGGAGCCCTAAATCTACCAAAAATTGAAAAATCACAAGGCAAGGGTAGTGTACTTACCACATCACCTGAGCCCTCTTGTCGTCTATAGGTCCTGACTTGATATTTGTAGTGTGTAGTGTGTGGTACTAGCAACATCTTGGCAACAACTCCGTAGTAGGTTTTCACTCACTCTCATTATTCACTCAAGGTTAAAATACACAAATGACTATTTTTAGCACCCTAATCACATTTATACATTTCTAAAGTGGGATTTTTACCTCCATTTTCCACTAGTTGTGTCAAATACTGAAACCAAACCCTAATGTGAACTTCTTGGAGGTCTAAAATTGAAAAAAATTGTTGTCAATGCACAAAATTTTCTTGTCAAAATAATTTCTCACATTTTTCAAAAATATTCAAATTTTGCAAAAAAATAAAATTTGAGAGAGCATAGGTCTATCTTGCATTCACTAGGGCATGTTGGGGCATGTTCTGAATTGAATTTTTTGAATTATTCTTTGACACAACTCTCCAAATCACATTAAATGTCAAAGGGGGGAAATGTAAACATTGAAAAATATCTCAAGTCTCCGAACGACATTTTTTTGCATCAATTTTTATTCTTCCTTGCATAATTAAATAATTTTACTTATTTAATTAATTCATTTCCTCTTCTTTATTCTACTTTGATTAATTAAATAAATTAAATATTTATTTAATTACATTGCTAATATACTATTTCTCTCTATAGTTAAATAAATTCTCATTTATTTAGTTATTCACCTCTTACTGTTCATTTATAGTTAAATAATTATTTTAATTATTTAAATATTCATTAATCTCTTCCTCTACTATTAAATAATTAATTTAATTTAATTATTTAATATCCTCATTTTTATTTCCTCCATATTTAATTAAATGGTTGAATAATGATCATTTTAATTAAATCCCATTTCCCCCTTTCTCCATAAATTAATAATCATTTTTTTATTATTTATTTCTCCACATCCTCTCCAAAATTAAATAATATGATTATTTAATTGCCAAGATTCCCTTCTCCAATTAAAAATTATTATTTGAATGCCTCCAGTTTCTCTTTTGAATTTCAACCCTTAATTGCCTTCGGTATTCTTTCAATCTTGACCATCTATCCTTAGCCATCCCTAACCCTACCACTATGCAACCTCAACCATTGATCTTGGCATCTTTTTGGCTTTCAATATTGATCATCCATTCAAGAATCTTTTCTATAAACTAAGGTTGTCTCTCTCATTCCAACCTTACAACCACTATCTCCAAAGTTCTTGCTACCATATTGCTATCACTTTTAGGTATTGGAACACATCAAAATCTTAGGGAAAGCTTGCACATTGAGCAAAATGGAGGAGATGCAAGGAAGGTTAATCAATTTTTAACATTGGAAGTTTGGTATAGCTTTATGTTATTTATTTGATTTCCATTATTGATTGTGCTTTCTTGTTTGGATTAGGATTTTGGGCTTATATTTTAGGTAGTTGTGGTTGTTATCATTGATCTTTTCCTTTCATCATGAAATGTAACCCATCCTACACTCATAAGAGGGAGTGTGCAAAAAAGGTGTGAAGAAAATAGAGTGCAGTAAAAAGAAAAGGTAGTTGCAGAGCAGATGTTGTCCCTTATAGGTGTTGCCCTTGGGGAGAGAAATATTATGTGTGATTAATATCAAAGGGGGAGAGAGTAAAGTGACAAAAAAGAGAGTTAAGTGATGAGAAATAGAAAGTATTAAACATAGTTGATGTTTGTGTAAGGTTGAGCTATGTGCATTGTGGTGTAGTATGTGTGTGAGTAATAAGATTGTTATTGGTGGTTTTTCACATCATGTGTTTCCATCAATGAGAAAGGGGGAGATCATTCCAATTATGTGTAGTTTGTGTTGGCATTGATGTCAATAGATCTATGTTGTTGTTGTATTAATGTCAACCTTGGTGATGCTTTCATTAGTTGCATTATGTTTCCATTAGTAGTATCATTGGTGTCAACCTCTAGTTTTGCTTTGATAAGCATGTGTATGGTTGAGTTACTATGTTGTATTTGGTTTGGTTGTAATAAGAAGGTGTTCTAGATGATGATAATGTGTTTGTGATGCTTGGTTTCCAAGTGCTTTTGAGAAAATTTGAAGAAAATAGAAAATAGTGTGTTGGAGAGGTTTTCCATGTGTCATAGTAGTGTTCTAGTTTTTCTCCACATTTCTTTATGGTTGAAGATCTACTTGTGTGTCTCATATATGTTGATCAAAGATGTTCAGAGGTATTATATCTAGAATTCTAGGTTTTGGATCATTGTGAAGAGAAAGAACTATGTTCACCAATATGTGAACTGTGTATTATAGTGATGTCTGGGAGAAATGGTTTTTCTCTGCATTTCTCCATAGTTTGGTTTGTGGTCTTGCAGTTCTGCAAGTGTGATTTTACTTCTTATATCTATCTTCAACTTGAGTTGTTTAAAGTTTGGTGCTCTGTAAGGTTGGATTCATGTGTTACAATATGAGGAAAGTTAACTAGGTGTATATGATGAGTGTGTTCTTTAGGTGAAATTTGCTATGAAGTAATCTATTAAACTTCAAGGTGTTTATGGAATATTATAGATTGTTTTCAAGTGATGTGTGTTGTATGTGAGTCATCTTTGGTTTCAATGTTTTTAGGTAAACCTGATTCACCCCCCTCTCAATTGTCTTGTGCATTCATCAATTGGTTTTAGAGCAAGGTTAATTGGAAGAAAGCTTTATAAAGATAATTTAAGTAAATGCCCAAATGTTGAGCTAAAATTATCTTCCTTTGAATTAAATAAATATAACAATAGAGTCATCGGAAATATGTTTAGTAATAATCCATAAGATAAATTAGTATGTATAGAATAATTAAATTTATTGATATAGAGAAAGCTTACATTATGAATTAAAATGGACTCATGTAAACATATCATAACATTTAGTCAAATATGTCAACTAGGCAAGTGTAGAAGTTGTGAAATCCAACTTCACAGACCCCGAAGATCACCTGCATGCAAATAACCTGTCACAGAAGAAGACATTGGAGACAAAAAAAACAAGGGTGCTCTGAAAGCTGAAAATGTATTAATCAGAGAGAGTAACATACAATGAGATCAATCCTTAAGAAAGGAGATCATGCAAAACCTAAAAGAAACCCTAATAGGTAGACATTTAATAATTAATATAATTATTAAATGTCGCATTATGCAAACTAAGTGAAATCTTAAGAGAGGAATAAAGGTAACTTACATAACATAATTAAGTTAAAACCTTTACTCTAACACCCACCCTTAAGATGAGCAAGAATGTAGCTACAAAGATCTGCATGAAAGCAAACATGGGTCCCGGCAACTAGGCCTGATCAGGTACCCATTTACAAAAGTAATGCAAACTAAATGAAACGGGGTAAAGGAGAAAACTCAGTGGGAACAAAACTCCTCCCCAAAATAGAATGCAAAGAAGGAATGCAATGCACTAATGAAAGAAGGATAGGAGGTGGATTACATGATACCCCCCATAGATAGCTTCTATCATATAAGTACATGTACAATGGTCTCCATAGGAGAGATAGAAAGAGAGAAGAAGGCCCCCCACAATGAAGAAACTCCTGTCACAATGGTAGATGCCTGATGTAGAATCCAAAAAGAGATCCTAAAGCGGCAAATGATATTCCTCCCCTTGGGAAGAAACAGATCCAAAGGACGATGATGAAGAAACCCTGTGAAGAGTGATGAACCAATCTGTCTCAAGATGTGTGCCATGATCGGATGCTGAAGAATCTCTCTGTCTAAACTGAAACAAATGATGTCAAATCCAAACTGATGTGGAGAATCCTGAAATGCAACCTCTGAATGCACTGATAATGGTGGGCGTGCAGTGATAACCTGACTGAGGTAGAGGAGATGAATGTCCTCATAAGAATCCTCCAAATCTGTAATATAGGACTCAACAAACAAGAAAGATATGTCTACAACATAAGAGTCCAGAGTAGCTATGTCTGGAAGATGTATGATTCCCTGTTGCACTGAATCAGGAACAATAGGAGATGTTGATGAAGTCTCAGTCTGAAGAGTAGGAACTGTGAGACAAGCCTCTGATCCATCAAAAAATGTAAGGGTGTCTAAATACTTAAGCTCCTCTAAAGTATCATGATCAAAGGGTGTATTCTCTCTCCAAGCAATGGGTAAGAGACAATCTAAAGCAGGATCCTCTAGGAATGGAGAGAGATTGGGGTCTCCATAGATCTCCCAAAGACGTGTCCAAAGTGGGTGACGACAATCAATGTTCAATATAACCAACATAGTGTCATGATCAACACTAGACAATATAAGTCGTACTATGTGATTTCTAACGATATCCCATGCTAATTTTCCCTCTAAAGTGGTTGGTTCAAGTATGAGATCATACAAATAAGGCAAAAGATTAAGCCACCTACAATGTGTAAGTATGCCCTTTGCCCATGACTCATAATTACCCCGTTCCAGAATAACAAATGAATTTGGTGATTAGAAAAACCCATGATAACTCTTCAAATGAAAAAAATAGAGAAATCTGACCTTACTGCATTTAGATCAAATTAATATAACCCATCCCATGAAACAAAACCCATGTACGTGCCAAAATATCCAAGTAATTGAGCAAAGTGTAAAAACACACAAAGCTGAATAAAATTTACTTGGTAATTTTTTTGATAAAATAGACTACATAACTAGAAAGAGCACTGAAACACCTTTCCAATTCTTATTCGTTTGCGCAAAACAGAGTTTGGATGCAAAAGATACGCCCCCGAGAGTGAAAAACACAAGTTCTAACTTTGACTAGAAAACAAGACTGCAAAACAGCAAAATCAGAAGAAATAACTAGCACCACTAGAATGGTGCCAGAACCAGCTTTCCGGTGATATCAAAAATTTCACAAAATGGAGATCGTATGCAAAAAATACACCCGGTTTCATGCAAGCAGCTCCAAAAAAGGTTTGAGGGTTAAGCCTAGAGGTTAGGCTAACCGCTAGCATTAACCACTAGCAGTGGTTAACTGCCAGCAATTAACTGACGGTGCCGCCCATTAACTCTGTGATTTTTAAATTTTTTTCTCGGATTGCATGTTGTACCAGGTCGTACGACCCCGAAATAAAAAAAAAATGCCTCCCGGAGTCACTACGTCTAATTTCGATGATTTGATAATCGATTTAGGGGTTTTTGGGCGCTCTAAATGCAATGGTAAGGTCTGTTTGGAATCAAAAAAACTCCAAAATTGTAGGTACGCTCTAGATTAGGAACCCTCAAAAAACTTCAAACCCTCGCAGATCTGACGCCGTGAAGCCAAATTTGATGAAACAAAGGTCAATCTTGATTGAATCAAACATTCCAAATGCAATGGTGAGGTCCAAATTGACTCAAAATTCACCAAATGAAAGAGGTATGACCTGGATCAAAAATGCAAACCCCAAACCCTCGAAGCTCTAAAAATCCTTCAAAACACGAACAAGAAGCAGCAGGTCTAGAGCTCTGATACCATGTAAGAAACCCTAGATCAGACACGCAAACCTAAACACCTTCCATAGAAGAGAAAACATCAAAAAAGTAGAGCTTTGCATGAAATGTGCAAATTGATAATATTCAGAATTAAGAAATTACAATAAGAGAATTGCTTTATAAAAGCAATGTATGCAACCCTAATGTTGACCTAAAACCAGCTCAACTAAATAAAGCTTACTTATTAATTAAGTAAACTAATTATTACCTAAGCAAAACCTAAGTAAGTTATGCAAGTGTAATTAAATATTAATTAAACTAACACCCCCCCATAAGTGCAACTTAGGGAGACTGAAAAAGCATGCACCTAAAACTAAGATGAATGCAAGAAAGCATGAATGGGTCCCGGCAACAAGGCCTAATCAAGTACCCATGTACAAATGCAATAATTAGGTAGAGAAGGAAAACCCAGTGGGACAACCCCCCCTACAATGAGATGACTGCTGCAAAGAAGCACTGGAAGAACTCTGTAGAGTAACACTGGAACCGAAATCTAGCAAGCAAGGAAAGATACTTTTGTTTACTACTGAAACCGGATGAGAGTCACTGATTGACTCAAGGAATCATGATAAAAGCAACAACAGACCCGATGCCATAGAACACTCGAACACTCCAAACTGGAACAACCCTGGAATCCATAAAGCAACAATAGATGATATAAATGATGACAGAATCTAGAAGCCATGCATCTTGATGCCGATGTCAAAATAAGACTGAAACTCTTCCATGGGAAAAATTACCATAAAGACTCTGGAACATTAACCACAAATGTATTGGCCCTCAAACTGAGATGGATCCGATGTGGATCATTAACCATAGGCTCTCAATCTAAAGTGTGAACCGATATGAATCTAATATGTGTCAAGCTAAGACAAAAAAATGTGGCCAAAATTAACTAAGAAACCAGATTACAACCCATGTGAGTTGCCATCAAAAACACAATGAAGATTATTATGCAAGAAACCCCCCCGATGGAACTTTATATCAGTTCATTTATTACAATCCCCAATGACTGCAAAAGGAGACAATGCCTAAACATGCATAAATAGAAAGTTAAAAAAGACCTCGGATCTATGTAGAGGACTGAACCAACTTTCCAACGCTGCAAGAATGGCGAAAAAAAGATCACCGAGTCAAAAGATATGCCCTCCGAAGTGAAAAACACAAGTTCTCGGTTCAAAGACCTACAAAATTAAACTAGATCAAAATCAGAAAAAACTACCAACATCACTAGATTGGTGTCGGAATCAGCTTTCCAACGGTATCTCGTTTGTGAAAAAAGGACACCGTACGCAAAAGTTACGCCCTATTTTGTAAAAGTGATCCAATTTGGCCAATAAGGCCTCCAAGCAGCCCAAGGGGCTAAAAAAATTTCTTGCCACCAGGCAGCCCAAGGGGCTAAAAAAATTTCGACCCCTAGTCCTATGAGCGACTAGGGGCTGGCAGAAAGGGGGCTGGGGCAGAGCCCCTGGTCACCCATGTGACCTGCGCTGGGGCTGAGGAGTCAACAGGGGGCTAGGTGCATAGCGCCCGGTCCCCCATAGGACCGCGAACTAGCGGCATGGAGCCCGCGGGGGCTGAGGCGAGGTGAGCGACAGTTGAAGGTGGAGCCACCAGCGGCGGCGGTGGGCCGGTGCCTACCGGGTGGCAGAGCTGGTGGCGCGGGCTTCTGTGTGGGCGGTGCAACTTTCAAAGCATTTTTTATTTTTATTTTTATTTTTATTTTTTTTAATAAAAAACACCTCGAAACGCGTGTCGGGGAGGTCGTACGGCCTCCTTGGCATAAAAAATTTGCCTCAAAAACCAACTTCACAGAAATCGACGAAACGAAGGGTGATCTTACGGTTTTTGGCCGTTGTGAACACGATGGTGACCTCCGTTTGTGCCCAAAGTGCCCAGAAAAATCAGCTACCTCTAGAGCTTGCAAAAAAACACCAAGCTTGAAACCCTCATAGATCTAGCAAATGATGACCTTTACTCTAACAACAAGTGCATAAGATTCAAGAGAAAATTTTGAGTTAAACTTGATTTTACAAATAGCATTTGTTTGGATAACCTTCAAACTATGAATTAAGAATACTATGGATATTTGAAGGTGTAAAACTTTAATTTAGTCTAGGAATTAAACTATAGCAAGAAACTTATCTTGAATCTAAATCAGAATAATAAATGTTAACCATTAGCCTAATCTTCAAAGTAAGCTTGACCTATCATTTAGGATTTAATCACACCTAGTTAATTATATGATATTGATGTTCATAGTGAAGTTAAGAAACTGTTTTCATTTACTTTTAATTTTGTTTTTGAAGCATGATTATTTTGTGTAATATTGTTTATTATAATATAGTTATTTCAGTTCAAAACTCTTTATAGTTAAGTCATTATTATGTAATAACATTTCTCATCTTATCCAACTAGGAAAACAAATGTAGTTAAAAGGGTGATCAATCACTATACTTTAGGATACCTAGGTCTGTAAGGGGGAAATCCACAAGTATAAACACGATAATTGCATTGAATAGAAACTAATCTAAATCAAAAAAAATAATCAAGATTCATTCCTTCACTCATTAAATGAATCTCTCTAAGCTATTGAAAATAAACAATGAAATCCAACAATATCAAAATGAACTCAAAAACAAATGAAAGTTTACCATCCCATGTAGGAGTGTCTCCGCAAAGATGTGGTTGTTTGTATCAATGTGAAGCCTCCATTATTGCCTGTGAGAGATTTGAAGAGTGTGTGTATGTTTAATAGAATATGTTGGTTGAAGCTTTGTCAATGTTGATTATGATCTCTACATTACTTCATTATGTAAAATATATTGATTCTTCAATCCTTTTTTGTGAGGAAAGAGCTTTGTTATATAGAATTTGTGATTTGAAATGAAGGATCAGGATTGTGTAGTATAATATCTTGATCGACGGTTGAAAGATGTTGAGAGGATTTAGATGGGCATAATTTGTGCAAATTAATTACATGATTAGTGTGATTGAAGAAATGGATTGAATAATCTATAGGATTGAGAAATAGATTGAACAATCAGAGGATCGTAATTTTCTCAATCGGAAAAGTGGGTGAGGATAATTAATTAATTAAATATTTTTGGAGTTGAACATGTAAATCAATTTTGACTTTTGTAAACAAAGTTGCATTTGTTTTATTTGATTTTTTATGATGTTTTGAATAGTTTATTCAAATTACTCAAATTTGGAGGGAGTGAGTTAATTAAATTATTATGATTTAATAATTTAATTCATTTAGGGGAATAAAGTGAATTGGCGATAATTAAATAATTGGTGTTATTTAATTAATCGAGAGGAATAAAGTTAGATTAGGACTTCATTAATAAATGACATTTATTTAATTGATCGAATTTGATAGAAAAGTGAATTAATTAAATAATGTCATATTATTTAATTAATAGTAGAAATTATAATTTTTGATGTTATTGATGTGAAATGCGGTGATCTTCGATGATAATGATGTCGATGATGCGAAAATGTCATTTAGGGTGTGTGATAAGTCTTAGGTCAATTTTACATATCTACATTTTTCCCCTCTTTGAGACAAAGTATTGGTTGCTTTTTTCAAAGATTCTGATGTTAAGATCAAGTTTTGAAAAAAATTATATGCCCCACTATGCCCCAACAATCAGTGGAATGATGGTAGGACTTTGGGCTACCCCTTGAGAGGTTGGCCAAAAATTTCAAATTTGAGGTCAAGCTCCCAACACTATTTTATTTTAGTTCAGATGCGTAGAAGGTGAAAAATTAAGTCTATAGGTCTTTTATTGCTCATTCAAATGTTCCTAAGAGCTCCTAATTTTATCCTAGGAAGGTTTCCTAAGTAAAAATTAGGGTTTTAGGGGGTTAAAATAGGTAATTAGGGTTCTAATTTCCTCATTTGCACTTTGAGCCTATAGAGAATTCTTGTCTCTGGTTTTCTCATTTTGTCAATTGTCAAGGAGCTATGGTGAGGATTCATGGAGCCTCACATTGTGTGGACTTGGTTTGAGAGTTTGGATGGCTTGTAGGTGTCGATGCCCTAGTATGTACCCTTTTGATTTTCATTTTTCGTCTTTCCGTTTTTTCATAATTAATGCACGAAGTCCAACTAGTCAAGTGCACGAGATTTAGGAATCTTGTGCCTTTGCATCGATTTTGGCACTTTTGCCTTTCTGAAATGGTCGCTTTTGCTATTTTCCTATGCACTTGCTCTCATTTTGCGCTTTTGACCTGATTTTGCACTTTTGAAGTTCACTTTTGACTTACTTTTTTGCCTTTGATTTTACTACATTTTTTGTGCGCTTATAATCAAACTATGCTTTTGATTTCTTTATTGTTGAAATTTGTCATCACTTCTACCTAAAAATCCTTCGCTTTTGCATGTTTCTCTTGCCTTTGACAAAAACTCCATTGCTTTTGACAACAATTTTTTTCTTTTGACTTTTTAGAACCCTTAGTAAATTTATTTCATCATTTTTGGTTTGTTTTGCATTTTCAAAGCAAATCATTAACATCGTGGGTTGAACAACTGTAGGTGATCCTTAATCCACTCCAATCGAGGGAGCGACGACCATGAGATCTACTTGATTTGATTGCAGGTTTTCATGTTTTAGAGCGATATTTTCTAGATGTTGTTAGGTTGTGGCACATTTGTTACATACCCACCATCAGATGTCATAGCGCAATGATGATTGCACTCGTGGAGAGGTGGCACTCAGAGACCTCTTCATTTCAATTACCTATTGGGGAGGCCACTATCACTCTTGAGGATGTGTGGAGGATCCTCCCCATAACCATTCATGGAGAGCTCGTTACATACTCTATTCGACAAGGTAGTCATGTCATGTGTCATGTTGTTGGTGTGAGATGTCTCGAGGTTCGGTAGTCAAAGATAGCTTTATCAGATTTTGTTGGTAGTATGAATCATGTTTCTCTTGTTCTCTATGGTTTGGTTTTGGGGCTTGTTGTTCCTGATAGGAGAGGTCAGCAGTTTCCTATGGGATGGGGCATATGCATCAAGCAGATGTTTGAGCATAGCACTAGATACACATGGGGTCCATGTCTCCTTGCCCGCCTATACAGAGATATGCACAATGTTGCATATCGTGGTGGGAAATCTATTTCCACCTATGTTTCTCTTCTTCATGTATGGGCTTGGGAGCACATCTTAGTCATGTGACCTAATGGCATATTGGATCGTACTGCTAAGGATTCATACTCTTATCGCTATGGATATATTTTGTATTATACATTTCCTGGAGAGCTTCCCTACTGGCATCGTGTATTTGAAGGTATGTCAGGTTTTGTGTGCAAACCATATATGGACTGTGAGGCGCGTCCTAATGATCAGGATAATTTGGTGTACTACAGACAGACTAGATGGTTGATCGATCGTACACACTCTCTATTGGAGAGATATCTTCCTAACAGGGTTTGCAAGCAGTTTGGAGAGAGACAAGGTCACTTTCTAGATACTTATGAGGCTCAGTTTGGTTGGAACACTAGAGAGGTCCATGTCTAGGGCTTACAAGCTAATTGAGATGTTTTTGTTATTGTGTTCAAATCTCTTGCCCCATTCATATGGAGTTGACCAATGGGCTTAGCATATCTGGGTACTACTCCTGATTATGATCAATGGTGGGCACGACATGTTCCTTTGAGATTCATAGATCCTGGTGATGATCCTGCAGTGGGTATGGCAAGCATCACAGGTCATTGAGGGGAGAGATAGCATCTCAAGATCTTAGCAGAGAAGCTTGGCAGTGCTTGACAAGATGGTATGCAGGGTGGTCTAATGCAGGTGGATCAAGGACATGTTCCAAGTCCCCCTCCACCACCTAGGGATGGAGGTGAATAGTTAGTTGTAGAGATAGGGCGACGATAGGCCGTAGAGGTGCATATTGTTATATTGATAGCAGAGAGAGACACTACTTGGCAGGAGTGAGATGGTTTCAAGGTAGAGCAAGACATAGATATTGGGCATTATCTCATTGTTGAGACATAGTTGCAAGTTGTTACTATTGAGATATATACTCTGAGGACAAAGTGTGACAGTCTCCGCACTAAGTGAGATCAGTTGCTATAGAGGGATATAGATTACCAGACTCTGTATGATGGCTTTTTTCCTCAAGCACAATGATGACCATGGTTTGGAGAACCAAGTGTTGCTATAGGTGCCGAGTCAAGTGGACAATCAGTGAGACAACCCGATTCACAACCTGGTCCTTAAAGTCTTATTCCTTTTGCCAAGCATCAGTGTTTTGTATTTGATCTTTATGATGTTTACTATTCAGAGACTTATATTGTAGACATGATTTTGTATATATTCATCATCCCATTTGAGGCCTCATAGATATGTATATTGTTGTATTATCCTATCACACATGCTTCATTGATAATGATTTACTATAACATTCTCCTTTTTTGATGATGATATATATGAGATATACATGCTTCGATTCGACTCATTATATGTTTACGTGATTATTTATGGATGATTATGTATGATGATGTATGTTGATGTATGTTTTTGTACTTTTCTGATGTATGCACATGATGTGGATGGACGGATTGATCATATTTTATCTCATATGATGTTTTATTATATATATGATGAATTTTGATATATGATGGATGTATGTCTTATACATAATACATGATATTTTCATTAATTTATTATCATCACATGTGATATGTATTGATGATATTGTGGATACAAGATGGATGTGTTACTAATGATAATGTGATGCAAGATGGATGTTAGTTAGAAGAAATATTTGATGATAGATAGAACTATGATATTGTTAGTACTAATGAGTTGATTTCACTTTGCTTGGGGGCTTTGTATTTTTAACAATCCTTTTTTGATGTAGCAAACAAATATGATGCACCAGGGTATTAATGACTAAGGTGACTTTGTATCCATTGCGTGGAATTTGAATCGACATAGAAAGAATGTTTTTTGATCATACTAGACATACAAAAACTTTGTTTAAAATATATGATTGGGTTATGTTAAAACCTTTCGGACCAGTTACACAAATAAGTATAGAATACCTAACATGCACCAGCTACATGAACTGTTTCAAAAAAAATTCCATACACTCAATAAAGCAAGTATTCATCGTGGTAATATCACAAAAATATCTTGCAAATTGCAGTATCACTACAGGGCCATGTGACTCCTACAGATTTCAGGGACACAACCAGGAAGATTAATGCTAGAGGACTAGCATTAGCTAAAGTAGGGGGCAAATGATGAGCCCAGAATATGTTTATAATTTGGATATCATGTTATAGTTTTAAAAGCCCTTGCTCTCTTTTATGGATGTTTTAAACTTTGTGGTTATAAACTTTTCATGTTAATGGGTAGTATTCTATGACAAGCATTCCTATATTCTTGCAGCCTAAATATCTTAGTATGTCTATGCTCATTACCCTATTTTGACCTCTCAATTGACTGATATGATATATGTAGTTTTTGGATAAGTAAGATGAATTTGATGCTTGTGATTAATGAGGAGTATCGTGCTATTATGAGTGCATGCCTTCTTTTTCCTCTATTGCCATGTGTTCTACAGGTTGTTAAAGCTGGTATGAACAAGTCAATGCATAGCAAAACACGGCCTTACGGAAAAAGTTGTTTCCAGCACACCATCGAAGGAGTCGTTTCAAGCGAGGATTCTTTGTCCGAGTCATTGGGAAGAAACCGAATGGATCATCAATCTAGGAAGAGTGGAGTTCTAGATTTCCTCTGAATCTGTTGAGTAGATAGACTTGCATTTATGAAAGATGTTCCTCAATCTCAGGAGGCATTTATATCTGCATCTTTCTCTGTTAGTTAGTTAGTTAGTTGTTTCTCTTTAAATAAATGTTCCTCCTACGCGAGTGAACGAGATGATAGAGAAGAGATTAGACTAGAGAATAGAGATAGAACAGAGTGTATTAAGGTTACTGTTATAATGAAAAGCAGAGCTTTGTGTTAAAGTCTTCTTACAAGCAGAACAGCCATGTATGTGATTTCGAGTTCATGAATAAAAAGCTAATGACGTTTTGAGTTCAACTCTTGTTTAAATTGGTTGATGCTTGCTAAGGGGGCCCACTTAGTAAGTATCTGTAGTTAGTTGTTTACTTCCTGTTGTTTATCTGTTAGAATTTCATTCCAGTAAGTTTTAATGCAAACTCAGTCTTAAACTGTTCCTGCAGCATAAGACCAGTTCATGGTTTGTTTCCCAGTAATGGTTATTATAATTCCTGCTTTAGTTAAGTGATGCTTAAGTTAGTAAGACTTTGTTTCACGTTCCTGCATCAGAGTTAGAATTCTTTTCAAGCATTTATTTCTAATAGGTTGTGGCTAAAATCGGTAGTACCTTATTCTCAACAAATTTTGGACTAAGTTAGGTCTGCTAGAGTGGGACCCACATACACCTCTATGTACTTCTTATAAGGCCATTTTTTCCTCTTTTGCGTTAAGGCATCAGAGTAACATACCATTTAGACAATGATGATATAGGGTATCTCCTAGAATCATCAATCAAGATGTCCTATGGGTAAAGATCTTATTTTGGGTTGTTGTTAAGTCAAGTGGAATGATACCATGCAGGATGTAATCAAATGTGTCTTGGTACCATGGGGAGTTAGGGCCAACAACAACACACACTAGTTCTAATTCTAAGATGTTGAATATCGGTATGAGCAGTTGTTCTAAAAGGAACTCATACTTGGGAATATTTTGCGGAATATCTAGAAGCGAGCCTATTGTTGTCATGGCATTGGTTGCTCTATTGTTGATCTAAGAATTTATCCAAAGGTTATTATGACAAAATATTACTTGAAGCTATCCACCATTATTTTATACAGCATCAGCTTGTAATCTTTTGTTTGGTACTCATCATTCACTTGCCTAGTCACTAGCTAAGAGTCTCTGAAGACATGTTGTATGTGGGACCCGTCAAAATACAAGGTCCAATGGCTTGTTTGTTATGTCAATAAAATACTCTCATATGGGAAGTCTACTGTGAGAGACTTATGATCCTTTATCGGTGCCTCTTCTATTTTTTCTAATATAATATGTCCCTTAATGGCTCTTCTATCCACATGATCTATGACGAACTCACTTAGAATCATTACCCATTTAGCAATTCTACCTATTAAGGTTGATTTTTCTAGTAGGTATTTTAGCAGGTCTACCTTTGAAACCAACTTGACTTGTCTATTTAAAATATAGTGTCTTAGCTTTTGAGTCATAAATAAGACCAAGAGACACGCTCTTTCTATGGGTGAGTAGTTCAACTCACAACCCACCAATATTCAATTGATGTATTAGACCGCTCTTTTTTTTTTATTATCATCTAGCTAGGCTAGAAGAGCTCCCAACACTGCTTATGTGGTCGACACATAGAATATCATTTCTTTGTCTGGAATAGGTGGCATGAGTACAGGAGGAGTGAGTAGGTACTCCTTGACTTTTTGGAATGCTTGGTCACATCTCCCATCCCACTTGAAGGTGATGTCCTTATGTAGGAGATGAGTGAAAGGGTGACATTTGTTTGCCAATTGTGCAATAAATTGCCTGATAGATTGTAGCTCTCCCTGTAAAATTCTTAGTTTCTTTAATGTCTTTGGTGGAGGAATCTCTTGTATTGCTTTTACTTTCATAGGATCTACTTCAATAACCCTTCTTGACACTATATACCTTAGTAGCTTTCTGGATGTTACTCCGACCACATATTTTTTGGGTTCAATCTCAAGTAATAATGTTCTACTCTATCAAACAATATTGCAAGATTGGCCAAGTGATCTTCCCTTTTGATGAACTTTTCCATAATATCAGCCACATAGTCTTCCATGATTGTATATAGCATAACGTGGAAGATGGTCGTAATATCTCTTTGATATGTTGCTCCTACGTTCTTCAAACCAGATGGCATTACATTCCAATAGAAGGTCCCCCAAGAAAAATTAAATGTTGTTTTGTGTTGATCATTAGAGGATATTTTTATCTGATTGTACCCAGAGAAACTATCCATTACAGATAGCATCTCATGCCCTGCTATTAGATCCATGATCATGTCAATACTTGGAAGCAAGAAGACATCCTTTGGGAAGGCTTTCTTCAAGTCTCGAAAGGTTGTGTAGATCCTTATGCTCTCAGTTGGTTTGGACACCAGTACTAGATTTGATATCCATTCTGGATAATTCATGGATCTAAAGAAACCCACATCTAGTAATTTCTTTAATTCTACCTTCACCAACAATGCTATTTGAGGATGCATTTTCCTTAGTTTATGTTTGATAGGTTTTTCTCTAGGGAATACAACCAAATGATGTACCACTCATACAAGACCTAGTACAGGCGTGTCTGCATAGGTCCATGAAAATTTTATCTTTCTATCATTAATGAATTTTGTGAAGCTTGCTTTCTCTTTGGGATCAAGTGACATCGCATGGTATGTGATCCTTGGGTTCTTTGTTGTGCGAACATTTATGGATTTTGCTTCTTCCACTAGGAGTATTGATCTTTATTGATATTCAAATATGGGGAGATTGAACCCTCTATCCTCAGGTGCCTCAGAGAGGTTTTCACCTTCGGATGTGTCCTTTATCTTCTACTTTTTAGGATTCAATAGAACCACGCTATGGATTTCTCTAGGGGATTGCATTTTCATATTTTCCTTTTCATTTTTGTGACTAGCAGATACAATCTCCCCATTGAAGTACGCATCTTATTCGAGCTCCATGATGAACCCTGCTTTGTGATCTCCTATTGGTATGTTCATCTAAGTCCCATGAACTCTATGATTGCTTCATCATTCTAGAATTGATCCAGAATATGTGTATGTTGTTATTGGTCCCAATCTATCAATTGTGGGTAGTAGAGGGGTAGGGCTATCATCATTATCTATAAAGCTTATGGAGGTTGTTGAAATGGTTAATATGGCTTTGGCATCATTATCCCATTGGGTGTCTAGGTCATCATCACTTGAAACAAGGGAACTATATTTGGTGATAAAGGAAGGACAATCCCATTCGTACTCATTATAGTCCATTCTAGAATAATAGTAGTCATTGGGAATAGTTTTGAGAAGTTGGAGAGGGAACCTAACAATGTTAAAGTTCTCAATTAAGTCTTTGATGGGTAAATAATTGTTCATAATGTGGTAGATATCCAATGCCTTAACACTAGTAGAATTTTCTCATTTCTTAAAAGAGGTTCATCTGGTATTTAGACTAACCACGTCTTTTGGCTCATAACCTAGTCCCATATTTTTCTTTCTTTGTTCTACTATGATAGGCTCCCACCTTCCTTGTTTGTGTATCCCAAGGTCATCTATTCCCTAATATACCATTTGTTTAGCTAATTGATAACCTTTACTAGTAGAATCCATTAGAATGGGTTGTGGTTGTTCTGGTTCCTTTTGGTCTTCTTTGTAGATCATAGATGTCAAGTCCTCTTTGAATATCTCTTCATCCTTCATATCCCCTCGCTTGGTGAAAATTGTGGGTTTGGCTATCATTTGTATTGTTTGAACATATTTGATCTCCTTCGGGCCTCCATAAACCTTAGGTGTTGGTGGAAGCATGCCAATGCAAAATGCTTGGTTGAAGTGATAATTTCTATTCCCCTTGTCAAGTACTTGAACCTTGGTTTATGTTTTTGGCTGCTCACTTGATGTGATCTTGCTTGAGGTTGATGGTAATATCCAAAAGGGCCAACGTATGAGAATGAATGAAAGGATATGTCATTGTTGGGTATACGCTGGATTTTATCATACTTCTCCTCCAATTTTGCACAAAAGTGGAAAGGTTCAAGATTGGCATATAATATCACTTATTTTCCTTCGTGAGGAAACTTTAGACATTGGTGAAAGGTTGAGGAGACTACTTGTAATGCATGAATCCAAGGGTTTCATAAGAGGAAATTATACAACTCAAGGTCAAGTACTTGACATGTAGTTTCCATCATGGTTGGTCCTCTTTGTACTAGTAGCCTAACGATCCCTTCTGAATTCCTTGCAAGGTCATCATAGGCTTTTATAGTAATACTCTTTCCTTTGTCTATCACATTGTCAGAATACCCCAACTGTTTGACAAATTTCAAGGTATAGATGTTGAGACTTGCACCATTATCTATCAACACTCTCTTGACCATGTTCTATGTAGAGGTCTTGGTTTTAGAATGTCCTTTATGGAAGGTCTTTCTTAGAAAAGACAAAATGGTGATTGCCCGTTATTTTTCCAACCATGGTGTAGGTGATAGTTTTAGTTCTAGGATTGAGATCAAGCAAGATTCTTCGAGTGATGACTTAGCCATGGGCTTAGGTGGGGCTCCCTATATTTTAACTCTCCCTCGATGAGTAGTTACGTTACAGTTGTTTTCCCCACCTTGTATATTCACTACATCCACCCTAGTGTCATCTGCTTGAGAGAGGGTACCTAAAACTGTCACCATAAGTGTAGTTAACATTGTGATAGTCTTGGTCCTTTTCTTTGTCATTCTTCCTAGCATAGTTTGGGATTGGGTTTGTGTATATTTGGAGATTCTTGTCTCCAGGTCAATGTTCGACATCTACTTCTCCTTTTTCTATAAATTCTTGTATTATGTGCTTGAGTCTCATGCAATTGTTTGTTGTATGTCCTTTAATTTTATGGAAATCGCATAAATCCTTCTCGTTGTACCATGGAATTTTGAATCTTTCCTCCTCATAGTTTGGACGATCATTTACCTTGATGAGGTTTTGTTGCATTAGTTTACACATGACTATCTCAAGTGACTCTCCTAATACCATGAACTTCCTTCTTGGTTGATCATATTGCCTTTGTTTCTCTCCCTGATTTGTCTATTGATTGACTTCTTGATTGTTTTGGGGATATGTAATATGGTTGTTTTGTGATTTATTAGAAGTGTAGCTTGTTTGGGCCACATGAGGTTTGTTTTGAGCTAAATTTGGGTTTTGTATATTCCATATTGCTCTAGCATCCACTACCCCATCATTTGTAACATTCTTATTCTTGGCCCAAATTTTAGGTTTCTCATTTGAACTATAGGAACTCTCATGGTCGTTTAGCTTGATCACTCCTCTTGCTACGAGGGCCCTTTCTATGTGCAGTCCCTTTTCAATGGCCTCTTCAAAGTTTGTGGGACACAACATGATAAGTTGATAGTTGACTTTTGCTTGGACATTTCAAAATAATATGTCAACTAGTTCCTTGTCAAGAATAGGTGATTTGCATCGACTAGCCTTATGTCACCATCATTGAAGGTACGAGGTGAATGATTCACCTTGACTTTCCTTAATATTGCATAGGTTTGTGATGGTGATGTATTTTTCTATATCGAATGAGAAGTGGGTTACAAATTTGGTAGAAAATTAATTGAATCTTTTAATTATTGGTTGTAGATGGGTGAACCACTCCATGGAATGACTAGTAAGACTTCATGGAAAGAGCCTCATGAGGTAAGCATCATTTTTTTGCATCTCCATGCATACTACCAAAAAATATCGTGTGTGTTTTACTGGGTCTCCCCTTCCTTTGTATTTGTCAAACTTGGGTATTTTGAAATTCCTTGGAAAGGGAAGCATAGTAATGGAACAATCAAAAGGAAATGGACATATATCTTGAAGGGTATAAGTATTCTTTGTTTTCCCTATCTACATATCTAATATCTTTTGATTCATTGCTTGTACTTACATTTCCATCTCTTTTTTTAGTATGTTGGTTTGGGGATCTTGCACGTAATAAACTTGTTGTCCTACCACATTTTGGTCATAGATTGGGTATTGCGAAGGTATGGGCCTTGGTAACCATGCTGGGTGGAAGGAGGATTAACTCCTTGTTATATCTAAGGAGTATTAGCTCCTTGTTGAATGTAAGGAGGGTTAGCTCCGTGTTGAGCATAAGGAGGTTTAAATCCTTGTTGAATGTAATTAGGGTTAGCTCCTTGTTTTGGGGCGAACTATACCAAAGGTTTCCCTAATGGTGCGTTGGTGGATTAACTTGTTGAGGGGATGACTGGGGAAGGGTGCCTTGTGGTACACCTTATTCTTGGGATAAACTATACTAAAGGTTTCCCTAATGGTGTGTTGGTAGGTTACCTTGTTGATGGGATGACTGGTGAAGGGTACTTTGTGGCACACCTTGTTGTTGGGATGAACTATATTAAAGTTTTCCCTAATGGTTCATTGGTGGGTTACCTTGTTGGTGAGATTAATTGGGAAGTGTATCATGTGGCACACCTTATTATTGGTAATATTGACTAGGAAGGAGACCATGTGGCCCACCTTATTGATGGTACTATTGAAAAGGAAGGGGGCTATATGGCCCACCTTGTTGATGGTACTATTGACTAGCAAGGGGGTCGTGTGGCCCATCTTGTTGATTGGAGAGTGTACCCTATGGCACACTTGGTGGTTGGTACTTTTGATTGGGAAGGGGACCATATGACCCCCCTTGTTGATGGTATTGTTGTGGTAATTTCCCTTGTTGATTTGATACATTTTGGAAAGGGTCAATATAAAAGGTATTTTGATGGATGTATTGTCTTGGTGGTAGGTTGTTTCCTTGCAACACGTATTGGGATGTACCTCCTTGATATTTTTGGGCAACTACCACTTGTTCAATTTGAGTCGGTTTTCTATACAATGGGTTTTCCTTTGGTTTACCATTGTTTTTTGAGAATACGAGTGACATGTTTGGAATATTTGTGCATTCATATATTTGTCTCACAATCGAACTATCCCCTAAGGGGATAAGGCTAGGGTCTTTGATAGATTCCATGTCAAATTCTATTAGCAATTTGGCACCACTATGTGCTAATTTGAAGAAGTAGGAATTTGGGTTCTTTTTCAATAGTTTGTCCATAAATTTGAGCACCTTGGGGTTGTTGGAATGTTGAAATAGTTCTTACTCATTTACTTCCTCCTCACTATCCACCTCTTCTATGACCACATCTTTTGGGTTCTAGATTGATTGCTCCATTACTTCTTGTCATTTGTGGTTTATCTCTTCCTCACTAAATAATTATTTGAACGTGGGTCTCTTTTGAGGTGTTTCAAGATCACTTGGCCTATAGCCCCATGGTCCACTCTCATCGTTTGTGGTGTTTGTTGGTGGTAGGGTAGTGTTGCTTTTGTTTGTTTCCATGTTCTTTCTATGTTGTGACCTCGTAGTTGTCATAAACAAATCGCAAGCTTTTGTAACGATTTGTGACTCCTAACTATTGAAAAAGAATGCTTTTATTTTTTTGGATTTTCTATTTTAAGGAAAATGAAGTTGCATTTGTTTTTACAATTTTATAATTTTTGGAGGATGGTGTATATTTCTATGTGAACTGTAAGGTTATACAACCCTAAGAAACTCTAGGATTTCAATTGGTATATTCGGGTTGGATATTCACGTCTGGCTTGCCCGTTAAAAATTGAGTATAAAATTTTCTTAGTCGGATGTCACAGTTGCAATAAGTTTTCAAGATGTGCCCCTTGGAAAACATTAGACTAGGGAAGTTCTTTGAAAGTCGAAATATGGATTTCCACTTAAGGATTTTTCTCTTTCTAGAGGCCATGAAGGATGAATACCTATTTCCACGCAGGAGGTGGTAACATAGGTCTTCTTCCTGTGAGGTATGCTTTCTCTTCCTCTTTATCTAGGATGTTGGTTAGATTTCTCCACTGGTTTGGTGTTTTGTTCTTCTCAAATATGAAGCTCCTTAAATTTCTAATGATATCCATTTGTTCACCTTCAATGTTTGTGATACTTGGTTGTAGGATTGATGTTTTAAGGTTAGGTTGTTGTACTGGAGCAATTGGATACCACATGGTCATAAGGTAATAGTTTTGGTGTTTTGATATGGTTGTTATGTAGCTCAAAACCCTAAGGTTTGAGAGTTATTTTGGAATGATCCTATTATTGGATCTCAAAATGTTGGAAGGCCTAGATCGATATCTCACTTCTTCTTCTAGAGGATATATTGTGGAAAATCTTACTTTCACTAGCCTTGAGGTTCAAGCAACTATTATTATTTAGAAGTGTGGGTGAGGGACTAATTCAAGTTTGTTTATTTTGACTTTGATTTCCAAAAGTAGGATGAAATGTTGATAAGGGACTATATGACCTGTTCTGGTTTCCAATTGTTTTGTTCCAACAAGGTTATTGTAACCAACTTCAGTTTATTTTTCTCTGATTTTCAGAGGAACACAAAGTAAAGACGGTAGGATTGAGGCAAAATCAACCAATTTTATCAAGTTTGGCTAGGATTTTATCAAGTGCGCTAAATTTTGGAAAGCCAATGTGACTAGTAATTTCAAGTGCAACCTCTATTGGTATTCTTTAAAATCTAGTGAATTGCACAGTCAGAAGTGATCTTTTTTGGGAAAGTGCAACTAGTTTTTTGACAAGTGCACTAGAAAAGATTTGGAAGGTGCGACATAAAAAGATCAAGGGCTGTCAGTTTTGCATCAAGTGCATTATTTTTGTCAAATGCAATAGATTTTTACTAGCGCTTGTTATGGGACAGAGAGAAAAAGTGAGTTGTTTCTAGAAAGTGTGACCAATATTTGGTCAAGTGTGATAGAAACAGTAGTAGAAGTGGCCTTTGTTCAATTTTATTTTCCCATTTTAGTATTTTGCAGCAGCATTGATGATTTTTGTAGTTTTGGATGATTTTGTTTGATCTATATCAAAATTTGGCAAGTGATATCCTGCAACATCACAATAAAATCTTGTGTGACCTAAATGTCTCTACTTTAAGAATGCTTCCCTCTAAAAAAGCTCAAAGTTCATAGAGGTAGAAATGTTAAAGTTATAGTTTCCAATGTTTACTTTTTTCTAATACGACTTGAAATGTGAACCTAGATATCCAGAAACCTTCAAAGATATTGTTTTAAGATATCTTTTTGGAATGCAAATAGATGGCTCTTTTCAAAGGATTCACACTAAGAAAAAAGGGTTTGTCGTTTTAGAACCATGTTAAGTGATTTTTTGGATGTTTCATTTTAAATCAAGCCTAGAGTTTGATGTCAAAGGTTTTTGATAAGGAATGGTTGTTTTTAGAAAACAATATTTACACCTTAAGGAGTAGGTACATTCTTCTTAGTATGCTTGCCTCATGTCCTTCGTAGTAGAAGAGATGACTTTACATGAAATTTATGGGAAAATGTAGAGATATGTTAGGAATGAACTCTCAATCTCTATATTTCCATCAAAATTATACATGGTAAGTAGCTTCTTGGAAATAAATTTCCAATTCAACACTTTAAATAAATCATTGGTAGAATTAGTTGGCCTCTATAATAAAAGGTTGTAATGACCACAAATTATGAACACAGTAATCGACACTCAGCCATTGGCCACTTAAGGCGTGCGATAAGGTGTAGTTTGTTGTCATCACAGCTTGAAGCTACTTTCTTCTGATTTCACAACCTTCGATGTAGCCTACCAGTAAACATTCTTGGAGACCTTGCAATGACTTCTCCAATGTGGGATGTGTCTCAAAGAAATCCCTCTTTCTAAGGATAAAAGATAAAAGTGACCAAAGTGTGAAGCTCAAAAATATATTTTCATCACCCAAGATCATCACAAAGACGCGAGGGGAGAGGATAAAATAATTTAGTTTTTCAAACACAACATACACTTCATTGCAGTTTGATTCTTTTTAAGCACCTCGAGCGGTGCTAGCCACAAAATAAAGTGTAAATAAAATAAAAAAAATCTTTTTAATTACACCAAAGTGAAGTGTTCTAGATATCAATCAATTAGATAGCAAAGGCACAAGACAAAAATTGATTTGTTCATTTTTTAAGCCCAAAAAAGAGTGTTTTTCTAGATCCTTGTCGTAATGTTCAACAAAATAAATTGAGCGTTTGTCAACAAATTGAAATCATTTGGTAAACAAAAGAATCAAACATTCAGAGAAAAACCAATTGAAAACTTCAAAACACCCATTTTAGAGCACCAATTTGAAAGCATTTTGTTTGTGGGATTCCTTTTACACACCAAATTGAGTGTTCTCTAACTATGAAAGGTTTGAAAAAGGTTCATTTTAGAGAACTAAGTTGAAAGCGTTTGTTTGTGGTGTTCATTTTAAGCTCCAAATTGGAAGTATTTTTCTAACTTAGAAAGCTTGAAAAATATTCATTTTAGAGCACTAAATTGAAAGTGTTTATTTGTGGGGTTCATTTTAAACACCAAATTGTAAGTACTTTTCTAACTTAGAAAGCTTGAAAATTTGAAATTCTTTGATCATTCATCTTCCATGTAATAAAAGGTGTTAATGGTTTTCTGGATAGATGCTCGTTATACCTTAGCAAATACTACATAAATAAACATTAGTACTTGTTACACATTCAAATCAAGTACCCAATAGTGTTAGAAATCAAATTTTAAATTGTAGATCTCGAACACAGACTAACAAAGCAAAAGCAAAGGAAAAATATCCAATAGCGGCCTCTGTCAGAGGTCAAAAGTGCTCTCTATTAGAAAACAGAAGTGCTGGAAAAAGTCAAAAGTGCTAGAAAACATGTCAAAAGCGCCAGAACTATGAAGTCAAGTACAAAAAATTTCTTGAACTTGTGCGTGAAGATTTTTCTAGAGCACTTCCAAAACCTGCAACTTCAATTTAAACTCAAGAAATGATTAGTGCTAAGGACCAAGGTCCCACCGAACATGCCAAAATGTGTAAGGGGGAAATCCACAAGAATAAACAAGATAATTACATTGAATAGAAACTAATATAAATTAAAAACAATAATCAAGATTCATTCCTTCACTCATGAAATGAACCTTTCTAAGCTACTGAAAATAAACAATGAAATCCTATGATATCAAAATGAATTCAAAAACAAATGAAAGTTTACCATCCCATATCAGAGTGTGTTCACGAACATGTGGTTGTTTGTATAAATGTGAAGTCCCCATTGTTGTGTGCAAGAGCTTTGAAGAGTTTGCGTATATTTGATCAAAGATGTTGGTTGAAGCTTTGTCAATGTCGATTATGATCTTTGCATTAATTTTTTATGCAAACTGTATTGATTCTTTGATTCTTTTATGTGAGGAAAAAGGTTTGTTATATAGAATTTGTGATTTCAAACGGACAATCAGGATTACATAGTAGAATATCTTGATCGAAAGTCAAAAGATGGGAGGATTTAGATGGGCATAATCTGTGTCAATTGATTATATGATTAGCATGATTGAAGGAATATATTCAATAATCTATGGGATTGATAAATAGATTGATCAGTCAGAAAATAGATTGAACAATCAGGGGATCATAATTTACTCAATCAGAAACATGGGTGAGGATAATTAATTAATTATTTTTGGAGTTGAACGTGCAAATCAAGTTTGAATTTTGCAAACAAAGTTACATTTGTTTGATTTGATTTTTGATGATGTTTTGAATAGTTTATTCAAATTATTCCAATTTGGAGGGAAAGTGGGTTAATTAAATTATTATGATTTAATAATTTAATCGATTTAGGGTAATAAAGTGAATTAGCGACATAGTTTTGATTAAAAGGGAAAAACATGTTTTGAAGGGGCCTCGAAGCCCTTTACAACACCAGATACAAAATGTTAAATGAAAGGATATTCTAAAAAACCACCAACAACAACCCAACAGCCAAAAACATTGTTGGCAAAACAAGGATAGACAACTGAGAGGGGGTGTGAATCAGTTGTTATTAAAAACTAACTTATGCAACATTAACCAATCTTTATATCACAGATCTAATAATTAATAGTGCCAGCATAAGAAAAACATATCAGAGACACATGAACACCAATATTTTATACATGGAAACCCTATTAGGGGAAAAACCACGGTGGATGTTAGTCCACAAGATTATACCTCGTTAGAAGTATAATGGAGAATAACAAGGGGAATGCACTTGCATTCAGGCACACTGCCTAGAGCACACTGCTCAAAGGGAAGGCTCACTGCCTTACATACAGTAATTAGATTAAATCCATTTGATGAATATGAACTGAGAAAATAGCTTATGCAAAAGCCTGATGACAGTTTCGGTTAGGCACAAAAAAAACTTCTTCAAACTCTTCCACCCTTCTGCTCAAACTCTTCCATACTCTGCTCTGAATAATCTAACCTTAATTCTCACTTGTACACTTGAGCACGCCTTCTAAATGAGAAAAAAAATCTCATATATATATATATATATATATATATATATATATATATCCACTATATGGATTTACAACCACTATTCAGTCAGACACAAATAAAAAATAAATTACAACTTTCAGCCTTGATACATGAATAAATTACAATGCATACCAACACAAGTTAGTCACAACATAGTGAGGACCCAAACAAACATCTCGAAATATTCCAAACAATGAAATATTAATCTTCATGGATCCGCAACACGCTAACACCACAATGTCGGCCAAGAACATGAACACTCAGGCACATATCAAAAAAAATCTTTGATCACGAACACTTCAATCACTACGGATGTACAACAAGGATAGATTATGATCTAGACTCATCCATGAATGTCATAGATACATGCACAACACATGAGATTACCATAATTTCATCCGCTCCAACTAAGAACACCATCTACATAAACTGAATAACTGTAGGCACACAGATCTTCATAACTTCCACAAAACTTTATGCACACCTCTAAAACTTTTGAACGGAATACTAGAAAGGTTCAACAACAAACCCTTTGAAGTGCACCTTCAGATCTTTAATACATAGAGCTTTCCAACACTTTGACCTTCTCAGCTCCACTGTCTGCCTGAACTATATTTTTAACAATTTTCTCAATCTCCTCGACATATACAACCTTAAGCAAATTAAAATGATAATAGTGTTGACATCAATGACAACCACATATTAGCAGCACAACCACAACATCCAACAATCTCCCCCTTTGGCATTGATGGCAACACATGATGTGAAAAAATAATACCATCAACCCAACTAACTTTTTCTTCAACAATCTCCCCCTTTGGCATTGATGGCAACACATGATGTGAAAAAATAATACCATCAACCCAACTAACTTTTTCTTCAACAATATCCCCCTGAAATTGTGCACTTTTTCTTGTTTCCTTCATTTCTCTTCTTTCCCACTTTTTCACATTGTTTCTCTCCCCATTTGACATCAATGGAAAAGGTACACATTCTCTAATCTCAAATTTGAAACATCTGACTACTCCCCCTGAGTAGCAGTCACCACAAAATTAATTTGTAATATAATATGGCAATGAATTATTGGACTGACGCAAATACCTACATCTTAGTTCTGATCAGGATGGTAAATCACCCCTAACTTGCCTCTGAGGTACTCAAAATTATCCTTAGGCAATGACTTTGTAAAGATATCTAAAATTTCCTCTTTGGTAGGTATGTACTCCAGTCTGACTTCTTTGTCACTTCTCAAGAAGTGATACTTGATGGATATATGCTTTATCTTTGAATGCAATACTAGATTCTTAGAAATTTTAATGGCGCTTGAGTTGTCACAAAATATATAAATGGGTTCTTCATACTCAATTCTGACATCTCTCAACATTTTTTTCATCCATAATACTTGGGTACAACTATTTGCAGCACCAATGTACTCTACCTCAACAATAGATAATGAAACTGACTTTTTCTTTTTACTTAACCAAGATACCAACTTCTTACCTAAGAATAATGCACCACCACTGGTACTCTTCCTGTCATCTACATCTCATGCCCAATCAGCATCAGTAAAATCACTTAGAGTAAGATCATCATTCTTTGGATACCAAATACAAAGATCAACTGTCCCTTTTAGATATCTGAATATTCTTTTCATAGAAGACACATGGGACTCTTTAGGATCAGCTTGAAATCTAGCAACCATTCACACAACATTCATTATGTCTGGCCTGGTTTGAGTCAAGTAGAGTAATCTACCAATTATTGACCTATATCTTGTCTGATTTTCTTTGGGAGTATCATCTTTCTGTGTAAGTTTTCATCTGATCACCATAGGTGTACCAACTGGATTTGAATCTTCCATGCCAAACTTTTTCAGTAACTCTTTCACATACTTAGATTGAGATACAAAGATTCCATCATCCAATTGAGTAATTCGTAATCCTAGAAATAATTTTAGTTCTCCTATCATTGACATTTCAAATTCACTTTTCATTTCATTAGTAAACTTCATACACAAATCATCATCACCTTCAAAAATGATATCATCAACAAAGACTTCAATGATCGGTTCTTTGCTCTAATCCATTTTGAAATATAAATTGATTTCAACAGTACCTTTATTGAATCCAAGTTTCAACAAGTATTTATCCAATCTAGCATACCAACCTCTAGGGGCTTGCTTTAGTCCATAGAGGGATTTATTCAATCGAAATACCATATCTTTTTCATCAGTCAACAGAAATCCATCTAGTTGTTCAACATAGACTTCTTCTTCTAGTTCACCATTCAGAAAAGTTGACTTCACATCCATCTGATAAACTTTGTAGTTCTTGAAAGTAGCATAAGCAAGAAATAATCTAACAGCCTCAATTCTAGCAACAGGAGCAAAAGTTTATTCAAAATCAATACCTCCCATCTGTGAGTAACCTTTGCAAACCAATCTTTCTTTTTTTTTGACCACATCACCTTGTTCATTCAACTTATTTCAAAACACCCACTTGGTTCCAATCACATTTTTGTTTTGAGGTCTGGGAACAAGATCCCATGTATTATTATTTTGTATCTGCACTAGTTCTTCTTTCATGGCTTCCATCCAATATTCATCTTTGCATGCTTCACTTATATTTCTAGGTTTAGCTTTAGAGATTAGACAATATTCTTCTAGAATTCTTTTTTTGGTTTGCATGCCTTTTCTTTTGTCTCCTGTGATCTGACTATCAGAATGATTTCTTCCTAATACTTGGGAGTTTTGAATTTCTCTCTTACCTCTTGTTCTTGTGTCCTTTCTTCTACACTTTTTCTTACTTCTGCTTCTTGATTTCCTTGGTTCACTGGAATAATTTGAAGTTGATTTTGTGTCTAAGAATCATTGTTATTATCATTATGTTGATCATCTAAATCATAATCACTAGATCTAAATGATTTACCAATATCTTCATCAACCTTAACATTTTCATTTTCTTCAACCTTTTATTAAAGCACCGGTAAGCTTTGATCTTAGTAGAATATCCTAGGAAGATTCCTTCATCACTTCTAGCATCAAACTTACCCATATCATCATCTCTCTTGATGTAGCATTTGCTTCCAGAAAATTTGAAGTATTTGATAGTAGGCTTATAACCAAACCATAGCTCAAAAGGTGTCTTACCAAAATTACTCTTGACATTCACCCTATTAATAGTATACACAGAAGTACTTATAGCTCCTCTCCAGTAGAAATGAAGAACATTTTCTTCCAGCATCATGGTTCTAGCAGTATCTAGAATGGTTTTGTTCTTTCTTTCAACAACTCCATTTTGTTGAGGGGTCCGGGGAGTAGATAGTTGCCTTTGAATTCCATGCTCTACACAAAAATAATTGAATTCCCATGAAGTAGATTCACCACCTCTATCTGACCTTAGACATTTGATATTTTGACCTATCTCATTCTCTGCCATAGCTTTAAAATTTTTGAACTTTTCTAATGCTTCATGTTTTTCTCTCAAGAAAGCGACCCATATCATTCTAGAATAATCATCAATGAGTAACATAAAATACCTTTCACCTTGTAGGCTTCTGATTTTGGAAGGACCACATAGATTAGTATGTATCAAATCCAGTACTCCATTAGAGTTGTTATGTTTTCTCTGGAAGGAATTTCTCGTTTGCTTTCCCATCTTACATTCCTTGCACACAGTGTTAGTAGGCTTCACTAACTTAGGTAAATCTCTGACTTCTTGAGTAGAGCTTATCTTGACAATGTTATCAAATTTTACATGACATAACCTCCTATACCATAACCAACTTACATCAATTTGAGCAATCAAACAACTTTGACTAGTAGCACTTAAATGAAAGATATTACCTTTTGTCTTTGTTCTTGAAGCAATCATATTTCTTAAACTTACTGTTATTCTGCACTTACCATTCTTGAACTACAGATTGTAGCCTTTGTCTACCATTTGGCCAATACTCAACAAATTATCCTTTAGGCCTTCTATATAAATAACATCATCAGTATTGTGCTTACCACCAGAATAAATAGTGCCTCTACCACGAATCACACCAGAAGTGTTGTCACTGAACCTCACAACACCACCATCATAGTTTTCCAAGCTTACAAATTTTCTTTTGTCGCTAGTCATATGATGTGAGCATTTTTTGTCAATTACCCACTCATCTTTCTCTTCAATTTTGGCTACAAGAGATTTCTCAACATTCACATGACTAGCAGATTTAGTGGACACCTGACCATTTTCTTTGATAGCAATAAATACCCATTCATCTTCATTTACAGTTTCTTTATCAGATTCTTCATCAGTTACACCTTCTTCAACATAATAGCACTTTCTTTGAAATCTAGTGTTCTCAGGCTTATATTTTGAAACTCTTTCAGGACATCTAGAAGAAAAATGACCTATCTTACTGCAAGAAAAACATTTAATAGGTAACTTTCCTTTGTACTTACCATGACCTCTTGATTCTCTTTTCACAATCAATGCTTCCAGTTCTTCCAATTCTCTTTCTTCATCTTCAATCTGCTTCATCTCATCTTCATATCTAAATGCTCTCTGGGAACTTTCTCCTGAATCATGTCTCTTTTTCCTGAATACAGTAGCCTTGAAAGCAGACTCAATATTAGGAGCACTCACTGAAATCACTTAATTCAAATGCAGCAAGTTTTGCAATCAATATGTCTTTTGTAATATTTGTCACTATTCTAAGCTCATCAATAGCATGAGCTCTTGTCTTGTAGGAAGGGGACACAGATCTAAGTATCTTAGCCACAATTTCATAATCATTCATAGTTCCACCGACACATCTAATATCCATCACCAATTCATTTATCTTATGCAAGAAGGAAGAGATGTTCTCATCTTCACTCATCTTCAAGTTCTCCCATTTTCCTTTTAGACTTTGTAGCTTAGCACTTTTCACTAGTGCATCTCCTTCATACAATGTTTCCAACTTTTTCCAAATCTAGTAAGCAATCTTCAATCCCATCACATTTGTCATTTTTTAATCTGTCAAAGCACTCACCAGTGTTTCTACTGATCTGGTATTAATTTTTTCTTTCTTGATCTCGTCTTCAAAGGAGGGACCATTCTGAGGAATATTATATGCAATTTGTGTCATCTGCCAGAAAGGTTCACCAATGCACCTCAAATGCCATTCCATCCTGACTTTCAATAGAGAGTAGTTTGTACTATCGAATCTAGGACTATCCTTCTTAAATGATGCCATCGTGGATCACCTCATGTTGTTAAGCTTCTTTCAGAGGAACTTTCTCTTATACCAATTATTGGAAAAACAAGGATAGACAACTGAGAGGGGGGTGAATCAGTTGTTACCAAAAACTAACTTATGCAACATTAACCAATCTTTATATCACAGATCTGATAATTAATAGTGCAAGCATAAGAACAACATATCGGAGACACATGAACACCAATATTTTATACATGAAAACCGTGAAAAACCATGGTGGATGTTAGTCCACAAGATTATACCCTATTAGAAGTATAATGGAGAATTAGAAGGGGAATGCACTCGCATTTAGGCACACTGCCTAGAGCACACTTCTCAAAGGGAAGGCTCACTACCTTACATACAGTAATCAGATTAAATCCATCTGATGAATATGAACTGAGAAAATAGCTTCTGCAAAAGCCTGATGACAGTTCTGATTAGGCACAAAAAAAAATTCTTCAAACTCTTCCATACTCTACTCTGAATGATCTAACCTTTATTCGCACTTAGACATCACTTGTACACTTGGGCACACCTTCTAAATGAGAAAAACAATCTCATATATATATCCGCTATATGGATTTACAACCACTATTCAGTCAACCACAAATAAAGAATAAATTACAACTATCGGCCTTGATACATGAATAAATTACAATGCGTACCAACACAAGTTGGTCACAACATAGTGAGGATCCAAACAAAAATCTCCAAACACACCAAACAATGAAATACTAATCTTCATGGATCCGCAACACACTAACACCACAATGTCGGCCAAGAACATGAACACTCGGGCACATATCAGAAAAATATCCAATCACGAACACTTCAATCACTGTGGACATACATCAAGGATAGAGTATGATCTAGACTCTTCCATGAACATCACAGATACATGCATATCACATGAGATTACCAAAATTGCATCTGCTTCAACTAAGAACACCATCTACAAAAACTGAATAACTGTAGGCACACATACCTTCATAACTTCCACAAAACTTTATGTGGACCTCTGAAACTTTTGGACAACATACTAGAAAGGTTCACCAACAAACCCTTTTAAGCACACCTTCATATCTTCAATACACAGAGCTTTCCAACACTTTGACCTTCTCAACTCCATTGGATGCCTGAACTATATTTTTAACAATTTTCTCAATCTCCTCGACATATACAACCTTAAGCAGATTAAAATGATAATAGTTTTGACATCAATGACAACCACATATCATTAGCACAACCACAACATCCAACAAAAACAATAAAGTGGATGTTGTTCTAAAAATGAGACAAGAATTTTCCATCAGCACCCAACAGCCACAAAACAACAAAATAACCTATAAGAAACCTACACCTAGCAGGAAACAAAAAGCAACAAAGAAAAAGACTAGTTCAGGCCACTCAAAGTATTGGCCACCTCCATATATTGGTTGCTATGCTTTTCAACCATATCTAGCAACTCCTTCTCAACATAAAATGATTTCTTTCAGTCAGTCGACCCTCCAACAACAGGTCCTTTTTCATCATCCTTAGCAGCTTTCTTACCTTTTCCCTTTGCCACACACTCTTTCTCCATAAGCTCAGATAAATAAGCATGGTCCTCTCTGAGCTCACTAATTTTTCTGAAAAGGAATTCCAAAGAGTTTGCATTATTCTTTATAGAGATATGGCACGCCTACAAAAGCTTTTTGATATCCACATTTATACCTAAAACCTTTGCTTCTAGAGCAAACAATATTTCATCACAAAGATATGTAAAGTCATGATAGGGACCTTTAAGGTCCACCATTCTATCAATAAGAATTTCTAGTACCGAACCTTTTGAAACATTCTTCTTATTTTCCTTTAAACCTCTGATTTTAATGTTAATCTTATTGAACTTTTGAAAGAACCACCTAGCTAATTTGAAGATACCAATGGCCCCATCTCTAGCCATATCCAACAAATTATACATGGAGGTAGCATCATCATCAAGATAATAAAAGTCCTTGGATAGAGGATCTACCTTCAAAGGCTCATGTTTGGCTTCTTTATTTTTCGCATCCTTCTCCTCCTGATTCCTACTCTCCTTGTCCTCCTCCTCCTTGGGCAAGTCTCATAGAGGAGAATCCATAATGGTTACCATCTTATCACTAGCATTCTTGTCCTTGCCAGCCTCATTGGGGTCCTTGGTCAAAAACTCCAAGGCCTTGTTCTTCAGGTTAGCAATACGCGTTAACAACCTCCTCGATTTGTTGACCACACCCACATCTTTGTCCTGTTTCCCCACCTCATAGCCACCACCAACAACATCTTTACTAACAACCACCTTCATAGACTTGGGAGAGGGATCATCCGACCCCACCTCCATGTCATCACTCCCAGAAAGGGAAATCCTTTTAGTTGTCCTATTACTCTTAGCATCAACCACCTTCCTTTTCTTTGAAGACGTAGCCATAATGGCAGGAGAAAGATCCTCCTCCTCTTAGTTTCATTCATCCTCCTCATCGAAGAGGACTCTGACCCCAACGACCCAGACTCATCACTTAAAGTCTTCTCCTTGCCCTTGATGGCAGGAGTAGGGAGGAGAGTCTTGACATGTTCCATGAATAGTAAAATAAGCCCTTCGTGGAGGACGAGGGCCTTCCTATTCTTTATGTGTGCATACACTGAAACCTCCAAAGATGATAAAAAAAAAAAAAGGAAACAAAATGAACACACCATATCTGAAATGGTTGAGAGTAAAATGGAGTCCAAGAATAGCCCTAAACCTCCCTTCGAGAGTCATATAACGCATCAGCACCTCAACAATGCTCGCCCAAATTTTCATGAGGGAAGTTCTCTCATATCCCCAACTCTCCAATTTAATTAATTGCTTCCTCTCATCATCTTTGAAAAATTGAGTCTTCACCTCTTCATTGCTCTTTTTATCCTTGAAGAAATTCCAACCAATTGTCGATATCCCAGTAACCATGGCAACCAAATCCTAATTTACATCCACTTCTAGACCTTTAACCCTAAGCTTCTGATTGTGCTAGAAAAACTAGCGACATAGTTAAATAATTGACATTTTGATTAAGGGTAAAAAATGGGTTTTGATGGGGCTTGAAACCCAGTACAAAGGAAAGAAAGGTGCAAATAAGATAAACCATAAACCATCAGTAGCTCCATGGCAACCTCTAAAAGATTATCATGACTATACACTGCAACTTACAAACAAGCAAGGGCCTAAAACCCTTAAACAACTTGGTTTTAATCAGGACCAGAAACCCTTTTAGCTACACAAATAACCCGCCTTCATCTGCCAAGCATCAACAAACTAGCTGCTCATGGAAGACACCACTGAGTCAAGAAATATAATCAGCATAATGGTGTAAAACACCATTAGACCCCTAAGAAAAAATGTGAACAAATCCAAAAACCCCACCTCAATAGGGGAGATGGATAGCACACCAAACCACTGAGCATAAAGCCATTGCTCGAACTAGGAAGATAGCTTTGAAACCACCTCAATGGGAAGGAGCTCCACTCTATTGGAGAGAATGATATGCCTACCATTTCCACTACCACAAGAAGACTCTAGCACCCTCAACCTCCACCTCCATAGGAGAAGCATCCACCTTAGTAGGATCAACAACTGAGGAAACCAAAGATAATCTCCTCCCAACTCCACATCCATAAGAGTTGAATCAACCTCTATAGGATCCACAAAGAAGACCAAAGCAGTAGCAGAAAAAGTAGCCAAACCACCCTTAGGAAAAACCTGGTAAGAAGCCAGCACCTGCAAACCACAATCTTCAAAAGAAAACCATTGAGCCTAAGTGGGCTTAGCCCACTGGGACAAAAAGAGAAACTTAGAAAACCACCCAGCCTATATCAAAAAAGGAGAACCCAAAGAACCCAAATCATCCATAGACAACACCAGCAGCAAAAACTCAAACAAACCATTTTGCTTCAACACAAAGGTAGCAAAGATAGGCTCCAACTCCAAGAATAACAGAGCTTTGAGAAAGGACTTAGGAAACAACCCAAACATCAGCAAAGTGATAAAAGTAGAGGCAACCTTCACTCCCAAAATCCTCCTCAATAGGAACCAAACTTTCCTCCAAAATAAATCCCCAAGTGAGATAGGGACAAAACCCACCCAACAAGCACAACAACACACCACTTGTTACAATACCACCACCAGAAGATCCCTCAAGAGGGAACCAGCACCATCAACCACCAGCACCAAGTAGCTACCCAGAACAACTTTCAACAACAACAACCCTTCTAGCATCAACAAACCTATAGGAAGATAAAGGAATCCCTCACAAGAAAATTGAAGAGACTTGACCAATCTATTAAGCACCCTATCCTCCTCGACATGCCAGCCAAGAATAAGAGATACCCATAACTCGCTACACACTCCTAAAAATGGAAAACCATACCTCACCCCAAGTAAGGCCACAAACGAGAGAGGGGTCACACAATAGGAAAATGAAAGCCTCCACAAAGAAAGTCCCATAGCATCAACAACAACTTCAAACAAGAGCCTACCAGCAACCACGAGCTCCTCGCATCTACCCAGCATAGCTATCAGCGTTAGCAACAAAACTATCAACAACAACCTCTAAACAACAAAGCCAACAGAAGAAGAATCCATAAAAATGAAAACACCAATATCCAAGAGCTCCAAGCAGGAACCCACAACAGGCTCGGCCATAAGAAACCCTATTGATGACAAACAAACCTCCCACAATAGTCCACTAGAGATAAAAGGGAGACCTGCACAAGAAAAAAGAAGGGACCCAGCCAATCCATTTAGCACCCCATCCTCCTTGAAATTCTAGACAAGAATAAGAGAAAGGCGAAAAACCCAACACAATCCTGACACAGGAGAACCAAACCTCGCCCCAAATAGTAGCAGGAAATCCGCTACCAACAGCAGCCCAAAAAAACCAACAAAAACATCTCCCCGAGAGATGCCAACAACAACCCAGACCATATTCGTCTACAACTCGTCAACCGTTTGTGACCCACCAGGCAACCACAACCTAAGAAACCCTACTATTGGTAGAAAAACCTCCAGAAATAGTCCACCAGAGAGGAAAGGGAGACCCACACAGGAAAAAAAAGGGAGCAAACCAGTCCATTTAGCATCCCATCCTCCTTGACATTCTAGTCAAGAATACGAGAAAGCCTAAAAACCTAGCCCAATCCTGATATAGGAGAACCAAACCTCACCCCAGACATCAGCAAGAAATCTGTAGCCAACAGCAGCCCAAAAAAAACTAACAGAAACATCTCCTAAAGAGATGCCAACTACAACCCAAACATCAGTCATCCGCAGCCCGTACGAAAACCACATTCCATCTGCCTCATCTTTAGATTTAGCATCCCCCTCACTCTCAGCTGCAGAGGAATTCAAAATTCTACCCTTTCTCCAAAGAAACCCTACTGTTGGCCGAAAAACCTCCAGAAATAATCCACCAAAGAGGAAAGGAAGACCCGCACAAGAAAAAATAAGGGAACCAACCAATCCATTTAGCACCCCATCCTCCTTGACATTCTAGTCAAGAATAAGAGAAAGGCTTAAAACTCAACCCAGTCTTGATACAGGAGAACCAAACCTCACTTGAGACAGCAACAAGAAATCCATAGCCAATAACATCCCAGAAAAACCAATAGAAACATCTCCCAAAGAGATGCCAACTGTAACTCAGACATCAGCCATATGTGACCCATCAGAAAACCATAGTCCATCTGCCTCATCCTTAGATTTAGCATCTCTCTTACCCTCTACTGCAAAGGAATTCAAACTCCTACCCTTGCTCATGTTCCTATCGCTCGCCATATTTTTTCTCCTTTTTAAATAATTGACGTTATTTAATTAATCAAGAGGAATAAAGTTAGATTAGGACTTCATTAAATAAATGACATTTATTTAATTGGTCGAATTTGATAGAAAAGTGAACTAATTAAATAATGTCGTATTATTTAATTAATAGTAAAAATTAGGGTTTTTGATGTTATTGATGTGAAATGCAGTGATGTTCGATGATTATGATGTCGATGATGCAAAAATGTCATTTAGGGTGTGTGATAAGTGTTAGGTCAATTTAACATGTCTACATTTTTCCCCTCTTTGAGACAAATTATTGGTTGCTTTATTTCAAAGATTTTGATGTTAAGATCAATTTATGAAAAAATTTATATGCCCCGATGGTTAGTGGAATAATGGTATGACTCTAGGCTACCCCCTCGAGAGGTTGGCCAAAAATTTCAAATTTCAGGTCAGGCTCCTGACACTATTTTATTTCAATTCAGATGTGTAGAGGGAAAAAAATTAAGTCTATAGGTGTTTTTTTGCTCATTCAAGTGTTCCCAGGAGTTCCTAAGTAAAAATTAGGGTTTTAGGGGGTTAAAATAGGTAATTAGGGTCCTAATTTCCTCATTTACACTTTAAGCCTATAGAGAATTCTTGCATTTGGTTTTTGCTCATTTTGTTAGTTGTCGAGGAGCTATCGAGAGGATTCAGTGAGCCCCACATCACATGGACTCAGTTCAAGAGTTTGGATAGCCTACAGGCATCGATGCCCCAGTATGTACCCTTTCTATTTTCATTTTCATCTTTCAATGTTTTCGTAATTAATGCATGAAGTCTAACTAGTCAAGTGTGCAAGATTTAGGAATCTCACACCTTTGCATCGGTTTTGGTGCTTTTTCCTTTCTGAAATGGTTACTTTTGCTATTTTTCATGCACACTTGCTCACATTTTACACTTTTGACCTAATTTTGCGCTTTTGAAGTTTGCTTTTGACTTAATTTTTGCCTTTGATTTTACTACATCATTTTTCGTGCAATTGTAATCAAACTATGCTTTTGAGAAACTTTTGCGCTTTTGATTTCTTCGCTCTTGAAAATTTTCTTCGCTTCTGCCTAAAAATCCTTCACTTTTTCCTGTTTCTCTCACCTTTGAAAAAACTTCATCACTTTTAACAACTTTTCGTTTTTGACTTTTTGGAACCCTTAGCCAATTTATTTCATCATTTTTGGTTTGTTTTGTATTTTCAAAGCAAATCATAAACATCATGGGTTAAACGATTGTAGGTGGTCCTTAATCCACTCCATTCAAGGGAGTGATGACCATGAGATCTATTTGATTTGATAACGAGTTTCGATGTTTTAGAGCGATATTTAGGTTGCAACACATTTGTTACATGCCCACCATCAGATGTCATAGCACAATGATGACTACACTCGCGGAGAAGTGGCACTTGAAGACCTCTTCATTTCATTTACCTACTAGGGAGGCCACTATCACTCTTGAAGACGTGTGGAGGATCCTCCACGTACCCATTCATGAAGAGCTCATTACATACTCCATTCGATGGGGCACTTGTTCCATGTGTCACATTCTTGGTGTGAGATGTCTCGAGGTTCAGTAGTCAAAGTTAGCTTTATCATATTTTTTTAGCAGTGCCCATCTTTTCTCTCATGTTTTTTGTGGTTTGGTTTCAAGGCTTGTTTTTCCTGATAGGAGAGGTCGGTAGTTTCTTGTGGGATGGGGCATATGCATCAAGCAAATATTCCAGCATGGCACCAGATACAAATGGGGTCCATGTCTCCTTGCCCACCTATGCAGAGATATGCATGAGTTTGCATATCGTGGTGGGAAATCTATTTCCATCAGTGTTTCCCTTCTTCATGTATGTGCCTAGCAGCATGTTCTTAGTCATGTGACCTGATGGTATATTGGATCGTATTGTTGAGGATTTGTACTCTTATCGCTATGTATTTTTTCTAGCATTATACATTGCATGGACAACTTCCCTACTGGCATTGTGTATTCGATGATATGCTAGGTTTTGTGTGGAGACCATATATGGACTATGAGGCATGGCTTGATGATCAAGAGCATCTAGTGTACTGTAGAAAGAATAGATGGTTGATTGGTCACAAGAACTCTCTTTTGGAGAGATATCTTCTTGATAGGATTTAGAGGTAATTTGGAGAGAGACAGGGTCACTTTCCAAATACTTATGAGGCTCAGTTTGGTCAGACCACTAGAGAGGTCTGTGTTTGGGGTTTATAGGCTGATTGAGATGTTGTTGTTGCCATGTTTAGATCTCTTTCTCCATTTGGATGGGGTTGGCCAGTGGTCTTAGCAGATCTAGGTACTCCTCCTGATTATGATCAGTGGTAGGAACAATGTGTTCCTTTGAGATTCACAGATCCTGGTCATGATCTTGTAGTGGGTAGGACAGGAATCATAGGTCATTGAGGAGAGAGACAGTGTCTTGAGATCTTAGCAAAGCAACTTAGAAAGGAACAATAGGATGGTGCATAAGGTTATCTGATGCAAGAAGATCAAGGATAGGATTCAGGTCCCCCTCCACCACCTCAAGATGGAGGTGCACAGTTTGCTACAGAGATAGGGTGGTGACAGGCTACAGAGGCATAGATTTTTATATAGACATTGGAGGAGACATTGCATGGAAAGAGCGAGATGGTTTCAGGGTAGAGTGAGACACGGATATTGGGCACTGTCTTATTGCTAAGACAAAATTATAGGTTGTTGCTATTGAGAGAGATAGTATAAGGATAGAGCATTGCAGTCTTTGCAGTGAGCAAGATCAATTGCTATAGAGGGCTATATATTACCAAACTATGTATGATGCCTTTATTCCTTGAGCACAGTGAAGACCACAGTTTGGAGAGCCCGGTGTTGCTACAGGTGCCAATTCAGGTGGATAGTTAGTGAGATAGCCTCATCTGTAGCCTAGTCCCTAAAGTCTTCTTCCTTTTTTTGAGTAGTAGTGTTTTGTATTTGATCTTTATGATGTTTATTGTTCAGAGACTTATATTGTAGACATGATTTTGTATATATTCATCTTCCCATCTGAGGCCTCGTATATATGTATATTTTTGTATTATCCTATCATACATGCTTCATTGACAATGATGTACTATGACATTCTCCTTTTTTTTTATGATGATATATGAGATATGCATGCTTTGATTCGGCTCATTATATGTTTATGTGATGATTTATGGATGTCGATGTATGATGATGTATGTTGATGTATGTTTTTATACTTTTCTAATGTATGCACATGATATGGATGGATGGATTGATCATATTTTATTTCATATGATGTTTTATTATGTATATGATGAATTTTGATATATGATGCATGTATCTCTTATACATGATACATGATGTTTTCATTGCTTTATTATCATCATGATATGTATTGACGACATTGTGGATGCAGGATGGATGTGGTACTAATGATATTATGATGCAAGATGGATGTTAGTTAGAAGAAATATTTGATGATGGATATAACTGCGATGTTGTTAGTACTGATGAGTTGATTTCACTTTGCTTGGGGGCTTCACATTTTTAACAATCCCTTTTGATGTAGCAAATTGATACAATGCACTAGGGTATTAATGACCAAGGTCACTTTGTATCCATTGCATGGAATTTGAGTCAACATAGAAAGAATGTTTTTTACTCATACTAGACATGCGTAAAATTTGTTTAAAATAAATGATTGAGTTATGTTAAAACTTTTTGTATCAATTACACATATAGGTATAGAATACCTAACATGCACTTGCTACATGAACTATTTCAAAACAACTTCCATACACTCAATAAAACAAGTATTCATCGTGGTAGTATCGCAAAAACATTTTAAAAACAACAAACCAAAATGATGCTCAATTACCCCCATTCATTCTTCTCTAAATCCTTATGGACATCCTCAAGAGATCCTAGGAATGAGTCAATAAAATAAATCAAAAAAATAATACTATAAAAAATAAAACAAAGTTGCAGTATCACTTGCCATATCTATTTGGGTTGGGGCTATTATTCAGTGTTGATCATGTCTATTGTAGGAACGGATCCGTTAAGGTATATCTCAAGATGTTGGTGAATTGTCAAAAATATTGGTAGTTAATACTCTAGTCGTGTTTTAGTCTATTTTGAGATCAAATCTTTGTGGTTGTTTTCTTGAAAGTTCTATCTTTTGGTATTTTCTCTATTTGTTTGTCTATTTTGTCAAAGGGATAAGATGATTTGTTTATTATGGATGGAAAGTTTATTATGGATTGTGACGATGGAGTAGGACTTTGTTTTTAGTTTTATGATGTTTTTTTTGTTCTTTTCAGGGGACTAACCTAGGGCCTTAGGGACTCATCAAAGATAAGCCTTGCCTATGTTGTACATGCAGAGGCTCGTAGTTCGCTTGGTTTGACATAAACATGTTTTGATATTTTATATTTTGTGAATGTTTTTGGATTTTATGGTTTGTGAATATTTTTTGGATTTTTTATTTTTTGACTAAGTTGAAAGAAAGCATTATAGAAACCTAAGGGGGCTAACCTAGGGCCTCAGGAGTTGATAAGAGATAATCCTTTCCTACGTTGTACATGCAGAGACCACATAGTTTGACCAATTGACTCAAAGAATAAACTTGTTTTTGGGATTTAAACAACATTGATAACTTGGATTGATATCCCACTTCTATTTCTAGATGCTATGTCAGAAATCTACTTGAACTAGCCATGAGGTTCAAGCAAATGTTGATATCTTAGAATGTTGAGTGAAGGAATGATCCAAAGTTGTTGTTTTGTCTTTTTTGTTGTTTTTCGAATGTTATTGATTTTGTTTTTTCTAGATGTTTTTGATTTTGTTTTTTTCTAGATGTTTTTGATTTTCAATAGTTTTCACCCTAATAAGATGCATAAAGATCTAATCCATGACTAGCTTCAGGAAGTAGCCCCCAGTTCAGAACAAGACTACTTTCCTAGATTAGTAACAAGTCGTTGCTGGACAATGCTTTATTTATGGAATGAATGAGTGGATGTTATGGATAAGATTGATGGACAACGATGCAAGTCTTATTTAAACATAACGCTTACTTTCCATTTTTTCATTACGACACCTATTCTAGGAGCGCCACAAAGTGGTTTTCACTAAGAGAACGTTTTATATCTCTTTACCATTTTTCTTACTTTTTTTTGCTTTTTTACCTTTCTTATTTTTTTGGATTTTAACCATTTTTCTTGGGTTATTTTGACATGCTTCAAGTATAGAACTTCTTGAGGTGTCTATTGTTCAACGGTTCAGCCAAGGGTTCCCCTTCAGGAGTAGCCAACTGATAATCTCTAGAACTATAGCTTGTTGTGATGATAAATGGGCCTAATCAATTGGGTTCAAATTTTCCTTTGCCATCTTGATTTAGTTGTACCTTCTGATTATCTTTGAGGACCAAATCACCAACCTAAAAGTTTGTATTTAATTTTCTTATCTTAGCTTTGTTTGAGCTTATTATGATAAACCTGAAGATGGTTGAACACACTCAAATTCCTTTCATCTAGGAGCTCCAACTAATTTAATCGAGATACCCGATACTCTTCGTTGCCGACCATGCCTTTTAGTGGGATTCATAATTAGGGGATTTCAACCTCGATAGGTAAGACTGCTTTTAATCTGTAGAGCAAGGAGAATGGTGTGGTACCTATAGGTGTTTGGATACTAGTTTGATAAGCCTGGGGAGTTGGGTTTAGTTGTAAATGCCAATCACGAATGGCGTGATTAACAATATTCTTTATTATTTTTAATATGGTTTTGTTAGACGCTTTAGCCTAACTGTTTCCTTAGGGGTAATAGGGCATCTAAAATCTATGCTAGATAGATAATTTAGAACAAAGCTCTTGGACATATTGATTCTTGAATGGGGTTTCGTTATCTATTATTATTGTTTGGAGAATTCCAAACCTACAAATTAGATAATTCAGAATGAATTTTGATATCTATTTTCTAGTGATGTAGGTCAATGGAATTGCTTCTATCCATTTGGTGAAGTACTCAATGGCAGTAATAATAAAATTATGCCCATTAGAGGAAGCAGGAGAAATCTTTCATACCAAGTCTAAACCCTATTATAAAAATGGTCTTGGTGTTGTGATGGGTCTCAAATCTTGTGTTGGTGTGTGAATGAGGTCACTACGCTACTGGCATTGATGACAATTTTTAGAATGTTGAATACACTCTTGCTCCATGGAGGGGAAATAGTACCCTGTTCTTAGCAAATTTTGGACTAAGTTAGGTCTGCTAGAGTGGGACCCACAAATAACTTTGCGTACCTCTTGTAAGTCCATTTATGTGTCTTTTGTGTTAAGACATTAGAGTAACATACCATCTAGACTGTGACGATATAGGGTATCTCCTAGGATTGTAAATCAAGATGTCATATGGGTAAAGGTATTCTTTTAGGTGGTTGTTAAGTCAAGTGGAATGATACCATGTTGGATGTAATGAAATGTGTCTTGGTACCATGGGGAGTTAGGGCCAACAACAACACACACTAGTTCTAATTCCAAGATGTCAAATGTTGGTATGGGAAGTTGTTCTACAAGGAACTCATACTTGGGAATACTTTGTGGAATATCTAGAAGCGAGCCTATTGTTTCCATGGCATCGAGTGCTATGTTGTTGATCTAAGGAATCTGTTCAAAGGTTATTGTGATAAAATATTGCTTGAATCTATCCATTATTCTTTTATACGACATCATCTTTTTTTTGGTACTCATCATTCACTTTCTTGATCACTAGCTAATAGTCTCCAAAGACATATAGTTCTTTAACTCTCCATTCTTGAAGTAGCCATATTTAGCCTCGTGATTAGAGCTTCATACTTTGAGATATTGTTTGTGTAGGGAAAAGAAATTTGGTATGCATTGGGTATACTATCTCCCTGTGGTTTGAGAATTAGGATACCTACTCCAGATCCATGTTGCATGTGGGACCCATCAAAATAGAAGGTCCAATGGCCTATCTATTCTATCAGTAGAATACTCTCATCTGGGAACTCTACTGTGGGAGGCTTATGATCCTCTATCAGTGCCTCTTCTAGTTGTTCTGCTATTATTTTTCCCTTGATGGATCTTTTATCCACATACTCTATGTTGAACTCACTCAAAATCATTACCCATTTAGAAATTCTACCTATTAAGACTCCTTTTGCTAGTAGGTATTTTAGTGGGTCTACATTTGAAATCAACTTGACTTGTCTGTTTAAAATACAGTGTCTTAGATTTTGAGTCACAAATATGACCGAGAGACACACTCTTTCTATGGGTGAGTAGTTAAACTCGTAGACCACCAGTGTTTAGTTGATGTAGTAGACCACTCTTGCTTTGTTATTATCATCTAGCTAGGCTAGAAGAGCTCCCAACACTGCTTGTGTGGTAGACACATAGAGTATCATTTCTTTGTTTGGAATAGGCTGCATGAGTACATAAGGAGTGAGTAGGTACTCCTTGAATCGCTGGAATGCTTGGTCACATCTCCCATCCCACTTGAAGGTGATGTCCTTGTGTAGGATATGAGTGAAAGGGTGACATTTGTGTGCCAATTGTGTGATAAGTTGCCTAATAGATTGTAGCTTTCCTTGTAAACTTCTTATTTGATTTAATGTCTTTGGTGGAGGCATCTCTTGTATTGATTTTACTTTCACAAGATCTACTTCAATTACCCTTCTTGACACTATATACCCTAGTAGCTTTCTATATGTTACTCTAAACACACATTTTTTTGGGTTGAGTCTCAGATTATTGTTCTAGCCTATCAAACACCTTTGCAAGATTGGCCAAGTGATCTTCCCTTTTGATAGGCTTTTTCAAAATATCATCGACATAGTCTTCCATGATTGTATGTATCATATCATGGAAGATGGTCATCATAGTTCTTTCATATGTTGCTCTTGCATTCTTTAGACCAAATGGCATTACATTCTAGCAAAAGGTCCCCCAAGCATAAGTAAATTTTATCTTTGTATTGATCATCAAGGGATATTTTAATTTGATTATACCTAAAGAAACCATCCGTTAAAGATAGCATCTCATGCCTTGCTATTAGATCCACAATAATTTTAATACTTGGAAGCACAAAGTCATCCTTTGGGTGTGCTTTGTTCAGGTCTAAAAATTATGTGCAGATTTGTATGCCCCTAGTTGGTTTGGACACCTGTACTAGATTTGATATCCATTCTAGATAATCGATGGGTCCGATGAAACCCACATCTAGTAATTTCTTTAGTTACATCTTTACCAACAGTCTATTTGAGGATGAATTTTCCTGAGTTTTTGTTTGATAGGTTTTTCTCCCGGGAATATAGCCTAATGATGTACCACTAATGCTAGATCTAGTCCATGGATGTCCGCATAGGTCCACGCAAAGTTTATCTTTTTGTCATGTATAAATGTTGTGAATTTTTCTTTCTCTTTGGGATCAAGTGATGTTGCATGGTATGTGATCTTTGGGTTCTTTTTTTTGCAAACATCTATGGATTCTACTTCTTCCACTAGGAGTGTTGATCTTTCTTGATATTCATATATGGGGAGATTGAACCCTCCATCCTCAGGTGCCTTAGAGAGGTTTTCACCTTTGGATGCATCCTTTATCTTCTTCTTTTTACGATCTAATAGAGCCACATTGTGGTTCTCTCTAGAGGATCACATTTTATATTTTCATTTTCATTTTTGTGACTAGAAGATACAATCTCCCCACTCAAGTACACATCATGTTCGATTTCCATGACAAACCCTGCTTTATGATCCCTTGTTGGTATTTTTGTTTTAAGTCCCGTGAACTCTATGATTGCTTCATCATTCTGAAATTGATCCAAAATAGGTGTATGTTTTTGTTGGTCCTAATCTATCAATTATGAGTAGCAAAGGGGTTGTCTATCCTCATTATCCGTAAAGCTTATGGAGGTTGTTGAATGGTTAATATGGCTTTGGAATCATTTTCCCATTTGGTGTCTAGGTCATCATCACTTGAAATAGGGGAACCATATTTGGTAATAAAGGAAGATGAATCCTATTTGTACTTGTTAGAGTCCATTCAGAATAATATTAGTCATTGGGAATAGTTTTGAGAAGTTAGATAGGGAACCTATCAATGCTAAAGTTCTCAAATGAGTCTTCAACGGGTAATTTTTTGTCCATAATGTGGTAGATATCCAATGCCTTAATGCTAATAGAATTTTCTCATTTCTTAAAAGAGGTTCATCTGGTATTTGGAGTAACCATGTCTTTTGGTTCATACCCTAGTCCCATATTTTTCTTTTTATGTTCCACTATGATAGGCTCCCACCTACCTTGTTTACGTAGCCCAAGGTTGCATGTTCCCTGATATCCCATTTGTTTAGCTAATTGATAACCTTTACTGGTAGGATCCATTAGAATGGGTTGTGGTTATTTTGGTTCCTTTTGGTCCTCTTTGTAGATCATAGATGAAAATTCCTCTTTGAATATCTCTTCATCCTTCATATCCCCCCACTTGGTGAAAATTGTGGGTTTGGCTATCATTTGTACCATATGAACATATTTGATATCCTTATGACCTTCATAAACCTTAGGTGTTGGTGGAAGCATGCCAATGCAAAATTCTCAGTTGAAGTGATAATTTCCATTATCCCTGTCAAGTACTTGAACCTTGGTTTCTATTTTTGGTTTATCACTTGATGTGATCTTGGTTGAGGTTGATGGTAGCATGGAAGGGTCAACATATGAGAATGAATGAGAGGATATTTCATTTATGGGTATACGCTAGATTTTATTATACTTCTCCTCCAATTTTTCACAAAAGTGGAAAAGTTCATGATCGGCATATAATGTCAATTATTTTTCGTTGTGAGGAAACTTTAGGCATTGGTGAAATGTTGAGGGGACTACTTGTAATGCGTGAATCCAAGAGCGTCCTAGGAAGAGGTTATACAGAAACTCAAGGTCAAGTACTTGACATGTAGTTTCCATTATGGTTGGTCCTATTTGCACTGGCAGCTTGGCAATCCATTATGAATTCCTTTCAAGGTCATCATAGGCCCTTATAGTAATACTCTTTCCTTTGTCTATCATATTGTTAGAATACCCCAACTATTTGACAAATTTCAAGGTAGAGATGTTTAGACCTACACCATTATCTATCAACACTCTCTTGACCATGTTCTTGTGGAAACCAACCTCTATGTAGAGGGCTTGGTTGTGGAATGTTCTTTGTGGAAGGTCTTTCTTAGAAAAGACTAAATGGTGATTGGTCGTTATTTTTCCAACCATGGCTTGGAATTGATCTAGATTGAGGTCATTAGGGACCGATGCTTCTAATTATTTTTCTACTATCTCCCTATGTGTGGGTGATTTTTTTAGCAATTCTAGGATTGAGATCAAAGTGGGAGTCTTCTTCAGTTTCTCCACAATGTTGTAGTCATTTGATGACTTAGCCATGGGCTTAGGCGGGGCTCCCTATATTGTAATTCTCCCTTGACTGGTAAGTACATTACAGTTGTTGTCCCCACCTTGTATAGTCACTACATCCACCCTAATATCATCTGCTTGAGAGAGGGTACCTAGAACTGTGTCACCATAAGTGTAGTTAGCATTATGATAGTCTTGGTCCTTTCCTTTGTCATTCTTCTTAGCATGGTTTGGTATTGGGTTTGTGTATATCTAGAGGTCCTTATTTCCAGGTCGATGTTCGACATCTACTTCTCCTTTGTCTATCAAATCTTGTATGATGTGCTTGAGTATCATGTTCGACATCTACTTCTCCTTTGTCTATCAAGTCTTGTATGATGTGCTTGAGTATCATGTTTGAAATCTACTTCTCCTTTGTCTATCAAGTCTTGTATGATGTGCTTGAGTATCATACAATTTTTTGTTGTATATCCTTTAATTTTATGGAACTCACATAAATCCTTCTCATTGGACCATGGTGTTTTGAAGCTTGGCTCCTCATAGTTTGGGTGATCATTGACCTTGGTGAGGTTTTATTACACTAGTTTACACATGAATATCTCAAGTGACTCTCCTAATATCATGAACTTCCTTCTTGGTTGATCTTCTTGCGTTTGTTGTCCTCCCTTATTTGTCTGTTGATTGACTACTTGATTGTTGTGGGGATATGTAAGTTGATTGTTTTGGGAATTATTAGGAATGCATCTCGTTTGGGCCACTTGAGGTTTATTTTGAGGTACATTTGGATTTTGTATATTCTATACTACTCTAGCATCCACTAACCCATCATTTGTGATGTTCTTGTTCTTGGCCCAAATATTATGTTTCTCATTTGAACTAGAGGAACTGTCTCTTGGGTTGTTTAGCTTGATCACTCCTCTTTCTATGAGGGTCCTTTCTATGTGCAGTCCCTTTTCAATGGCCTCTTCAAATTTTATGGGACACAACATGATAAGTTGATAGTTGACTTATGCTTGGACATTTGAAAAGAATATGTCAACCAGTTCCTTTTCGAGAATAGGTGGTTTGCATCGATTAGCCTTATGTCACCATCATTGAAGGTATAAGGTGAATGATTCACCTTAACTTTCTTAATCTTGCATAGGTTTGTGATGGTGATGTCTTGTTCTATATTGAATGAGAATTGGGTTACAAATTTGGTATACAATTCATTTAAGCTTTTAATTCATGTTGTAGATGTGGTGAACCACTCCATGGCATGACTAGTAAGACTTCATGAAAAGAGCCTCATGAGGTTAGTTTTGTTGTTTTGCACCCCCATGCATGCCATTGAAAAGTCTCGTACATGTTCTACAGGGTCTCCCTTTCCTTTGTATTTTTCAAACTTAGGTATTTTGAAACTCTTTAGAAAGGGAAGCATAGTAATGAAATGATCAAAAGGAAATGGACATATATCCCAAAGGATATAAGTCTTCTTTGTTTTCCCTATCTACATATCTGATATGTTTTGATTTATTTCTTGTAGTTGCATTTCCATCTCTGTTTTCGGTATGTTGGTTCAGGGATCTTGTGTGTAATAACCTTGTTGTCCTACCATGTTTTGGTCATAGATTGGGTATTGTGAAGGTACGGGGCCTTGGTAACCATGTTGAGTGGAAGGAGCGTTAACTCCTTGTTAGATGTAAGGAGGATTATCTCTTTGTTGAATGTAAGGAGGGTTATCTTCTTGTTGAACGTAAGGAGGGTTAGCTCCTTGTTGGATATAAGAAGGGTTAGCTTCTTGTTGTTGGGGTGAACTATACTGAAGGTTTCTCTAATGGTGCACTGGCGGGTTACCTTGTTGATAGGATGACTAGGGAAGGGTGCCTTGTGGCACACCTTGTTGTTGGGATGAACTATACTGAAGGTTTCCTTGATGTTGTGTTGGCAGATTACTTTGTTGATGGGACAACTAGTGAAGGGTGCTTTGTGGCACACTTAACTGTTGGGATGAACTATACTGAAGGTTTCCCTTATGGTGCATTGGCGGGTTACCTCTTTGGTGGGACGAATTGGGAAGGGTACCATGTTGCACACCTTGTTGTTGGTACTATTGAGTAGGAAGGGGATCATATGTCCCACCTTGTTGATGGTATTGTTGACTAGGAAGGGGATTGTGTGGACAACCTTGTTGATGCTATTGTTAACTAGGAAGGGGTTGTGTGGCCCACCTTGTTGATTGGAGAGGGTACCCTGTGGCATAACTAGTGGTTCATATTGTTGATTGGGAAGGGGACCATATGACCTGCCTTGATAATGGTACTGTTGTGGAAATTTCCCTTGTTGATTTGATACATTTGGGGAAGGGTCAATATATGACATATTTTGATGTATGTATTGTCCTGGTGGTAGGTTGTTTCCTTGCAGCTCACGTATTGGGATGGAACTCCTTGATACTGTTGGGTCACTGTCACTTGTTCAATTTCAGTTGGTTTTCTATATAATAGGTTTTCCTTTATTTGACCATTGTTTTATGAGAATACGGGTGGCATGTTTGGAATCTCTATGAGTTTAGATATTTGTCTCACAACTGAATTATCCCCTAAGGGAATAAGGTTAGGGTATTTCAGAGAGTCCACGTTAAAGTCTATTAGCAATTTGGCACCACTCTGTGCTAATTTGAAGAAAAGTTTAGGTCCTTTTTCAACAATTTTTCCATCAATTTGAGCACCTTGGGGTTGTTGGAATGTTGAAATAGTTCTTCCTCATTTATTTCCTCCTCACTATCCACCTCTTCTATGACCACATCTTTTAGGTTCTGGATTGATTTCTCCATTACTTCTTGTCATTTGCAATTTATCTCTTCCTCACTAAATGTTTCTTCGAACATGGGTCTCTTTTGAGGTGTTTCAAGATCACTTGGCCTATAGCCCCATGGACCACTCTCATTATTTGTGGTGTTTGTTGGTGGTAGGGTAGTGTTTCTTTTGTTTGTTTCCATGTTCTTTCTATGTTGTAACCTCGTTGTTTTCATAAACAATTGCCAAGCTTTTGTAAATATTTTGTGACTCCTAAGTATGGAAAAAGAATTCTTTTGTTTTTTTGGATTTTTTGTTTTGAGGAAAATGAAGTTGTGTTTGTTTTGGGATTTTCCATTTTTGGAGGATGGTGTCTATTGCTATGTGGGCTCTAAGGTTATACAACCATAAGAAAATCTAGGATTTCAATTGGTATGTTCATGTTGGATACTCAAGTCTAGTTCCCCCATCAAAAAAAAAGTATAAAAATTTATTAGTTGGATGTCATAGTTGCGGTAAGTTTTCAAGATGCTCCCCTTGGAAAACTGTAGACTAGGATGGTTCTTTGAAAGTTGGAATATGGATTTTTGCTTAAGGATTTTTCTCTTGCTAGAGATCATGAAGGATGAATACATCTTGCCATGTAGGAGATTGTAACATGGGTCTTCTGACTACGAGGTATACTTTCTCTTCCTCTTTATCTAGGATGTTGGTTGTGTTTCTCCATCGGTTTGGTGTTTTGTTCTCAAATATGAATCTCCTTAAATGGCTAATGATATATGTTTGTTCACCTTCAATGTGTGTGAGACTCGGTTGTAGGATTGGTGTTGTAAGGTTCGGTTGTTGGACTAGAGCAACTAGACACCAAATGGTCATAAGGTAATAGTGTTGGTGTTTTGATATATTTGTTATGAAGCTCAAGACCCTAAGGTTTGAGTGTTATTTTGGAATGATGCTATTCTTGGATCTCAAAATGTTGGAAGGCCTAGATTGCTATCTCACTTCTTTTAGAGGATATGTTACATAAAAGCTTGCGTGGGTGAGGGATTAATTCAGGTTTTCTATTTTATTTTGATTTCCACAATTAGGATGAAATGTTGATGAGGGACTATATGACATGTTTTGGGTTTCCAATTGTTTTGTTCCAACAAGGATCTTGTAACCAGCTTCAGTTTTTTTCTCTAATTTTCAACAAAACATAGAGAAAAGGTGATAGGATTGAGGAAAAAGTGACCATTTTTGGGAAAAAGCAACCAATTTTATCAAGTGCGGCCACGATTTTGTCAAGTGCACTAAATTTTGGAAAGCAAGTGCGACTAGTAATTTCAAGTGCAACCTTTGTGGGTATTCTTTCAAATCTAGTGAATTACACAATCAAAAGCAAGCTTTTTTGGGCAAGTGCAACTAGTTTTTGATAAGTGCACTAGGAAATATTTCGTAGGTGCAGCATAAAAAGATCAAGTGTGGTAAGTTTTGCATCAACTATGCTAGTTTTGTCAAATGCAATATATTTTTGTCAGTGGTTGTTATGGGACAGGGAGCAAAAGTGAGTTCTTTCTAGAAAGTGTGACCAATATTTGGTCAAGAGCAATAGAAATAGTAGTAGAAGTGGCCCCTATTCAATTTTGTGTTCCAGTTTTAGTATTTGGCAGCAACGTTGATGATTTTTATGGTTTTGGATGATTTTGTTTGATCTGTTTTGAGATTTGGTAAGTGACATCCTGCAACACCGCAATCAAAACTTTTGTGACCTAAATTTCTATACTTTAAGCACATTTCCCTCTATAAAATTTCAAAGTTCATAGAGGTAGAAATGCTAAAGTTATAGTTTCCAATGTTTTCTTTTTTCTAATACACCTTGAAATGTGATCCTAGATATCTAGAAACCTTCAAAGATATTGTTTTAAGATATCTTTTTGGAATGCAAATATATGGCTCTTTTCAAAGGAATTGCACTAAGTGAAAAGGGTTTGTCATTTTAGAACCATGTTAAGTGCTTGTTTAGATGTTTTAATTTGAAATCAAGCATAGAGTTTGATGTCAAATATTTTTATAGGGAATGGTTGTTTTTAGAAAACAATATTTACACCTTAAGGAGTAGATACGTTCTTCTTAGTAGACTTGCCTCATGCCCTTCGTAGTAGAAGAGATGAATTTACATGTAATTTATGGGAAAATGTAGAGATATTTTAAGAATGAGCTCTTAATCTCTATATTTCCACCAAAATCAAACACGACAAGTAACTTCTTGGAAATAAATTCCCATGCACCACTTTAAAGAACTCATTAGTAGAACTGGTTGGCCTCTATAGCAAAAGGTTTTAATGACCACAAACTATGAACACAGTAACCAACACTCACCCGTTGGCCACTTAAGGCTCTTTAACGATTCTCGTTCCACTTAAGGCATGGGATTAGGTGCAATCTATTGTCAGCACGTCTTGAAGTTACTTTCTTATGATTTTGCAAGCTTTGATATAGCTCACTAGTAAACGTGCTTCGAGACCTTGGAATGAGTTCTTCGACATAGGATGTGTCTCAAAGCAAGCCCTCTTTCTAAGGATAAAAGATAAAAATGACCAAAGTGAGAAACTCAAAAATGTATTTTTGTTACCCAAGATCGCCACAAAGATGTGAGGGGAGTAGCTAAAACACCTTAGTTTGCCATATACAACAGACACAACATACACTTCATTGCAATTTGATTCTTTTTAAGCACCTCAAGCAGTGCTATCCCCAAAATAAAGTGTAAATAAAATAACAATTTTCTTTTTAATTGCACAAAAGTGAAGTTTTTTGGATATCAATCAATGAGATAGCAAAGGTGCAAGATAAAAATTGATTTGTTCATTTTTTAAGCCCAAAACTAAGTGTTTTTCTAGATCATTGTCTTAATGGTCAACAAAATAAATCAAGCGTTTGTCAATAAATTGAAATTGTTTGGTCAACAAAAGAATCAAATATTTAGAGCAAAAATAATTGAAAACTTCAAAACATCCATTTTAGAGGACCAATTTGAAATTGTTTTGTTTGTGGGATTCCTTTTAAGCACCAAATTGAGTGTTCTCTAACTATGAAAGTTTTGAAAAAAGTCCATTTTAGAGCACTAAATTGAAAGCGTTTGTTTGTGGAGTTCATTTTAAGCACCAAATTGACAAGTATTTTTCTAACTTAGAAAGCTTGAAAAAGATTCATTTTAGAGCACTAAATTGAAATCATTTGTTTGTGGGGTTTTTTTTAAGCACCACATTGAAAGTATTTTTCTAACTTAGAAAGCTTGAAAGCTTGAAAATTTGAAATTCTTTGACCGTTCGTCTTCCCTATAGTAAAAGGTGTTAATGGTTTTTTGGATAGATGCTCATTATACCTCAACAAATCCTACATAAACAAACATTAGTACCTATTACACATTAAAATCAGGTACCCATTAGTGTTAGAAATCAAATTTTAACTTGCAGATCTCAGACATAGACTAACAGAGCAAAAGCGAAGGAAAAATAGCCAATAGCAACCTCTACTAGAGGGCAAAAGCACCAAAATCGTGAAGTCAAGTGCAATTTTTTTTTGGAACATGTCTATGAATATTTTTTCAAAGTGCTTATGGAACCTATAACTTTAATTTAAACTTAGAAAATCATTAGTGCTAAGGACCGAGGTCCCAATGAGCATGTGGAATGTGTAAGGGGGAAATCCACAAGTATAAACAAGATAATTGCATTGAATAGAAACTAATCTAAATAAAAAACAAAAATCAAGATTCATTCCTTCACTCATGATATAAAGATTTCTAAGGTGTTGAAAACAAACAATGAAATCCTACGATATCAAAATGAATTCAAAAACAAATGAAAGTTTACCATCCCATGTCGGAGTGTGTTCACGAAGATGTGGTTGTTCATATCAATGTGAAGCCTCCATTGTTGTGTGTGAGAGAGATTTGAAGAGTGTGTGTACATTTGATCGAAGATGCTGGTTGAAGCTTTGTCAATGTCGATTATGATCTCTACATCACTTCGTTGTGTAAACTGTATTGATTCTCTAGTCCTTTTTTGTGAGGAAAGAGGTTTGTTATATAGAATCTGTGATTTGAAATGGATGATCAAGATTGTGTAGTAGAATATCTTGATCGACGGTTGAAAGATGTTGAGAGGATTTAGATGGGCATAATCTATGAAAATTGATTACATGATTAGTGTGATTGAATAAATAGATTGAGTAATCTGTGGGTTTGAGAAATAGATTGAGCAATCAAGGGATTGTAATTTTATCAATTAGGAAAGTGGTTGAGGATAATTAACTAATTGATTTAATTAATTAATTCTTTTTTAAGTTGAATGTGCAAATCAAGTTTGACTTTTATAAACAAAGTTGCATTTTTTTGATTTGATTTTTGATGATATTTTGAATAGTTTATTCAAATTATTCAAATTTGGAGGGAAAGTGAGTTAATTAAATTATTATGATTTAATAATTTAATTGATTTAGGAAAATAAAGTGAACTAGTGACATAATTAAATAATTGACATTGTTTAATTAATCAGGAGGAATAAAGTTAGATTAGAACTTCATTAAATAAATGACATTTATTTAATTGGTTGAATTTGATAGAAAAGTGAATTAATTAAATAATGTCGTATTATTTAATTAATAGTAGAAATTAGGGTTTTTGATGTTATTGATGTGAAATGCAGTGATGTTCAATCATAATGATGTCGATGATGTGAAAGTTTCATTTAGGGTGTGAGATAAGTGTTAGGTCAATTTTACATGTCTACATTAGGAAAAATTGATTTGAAACACTTAGAGCGAAACACAAACTATGGATCTTCTTAAGATAGTTTAGGTGAAGTGAGGACATTGTAAACTCAATGTCAACGATTATTAATTTTTTATTAGCCAAAGGTAACTTCCATTATGAATTAAACTCTTATTTACTTATTGTAGCACGTTGAAAGTAAAGAATTAGATGGTAAAGTAGATAAGATGTTTCAAATTTGAAACCTTGAATTGCTAGATGAAGTGTGAAACCTTATAATAGTTAGGATAAATTTAGAGATACAAGTAGAGACATGGAAACATAAATTAGGATATGAATAGTTTTGTTCATGTGTGTACTTGCAATAGTAATTATGGTTCAAAATTGTAACATAGGAATGTCAAAGTAGCACCAGAATAATAGAAGTAAAAGGGATATAAGTTTTAGTTTCCTTCTAAGTTGCAATTGTTATGCTTTGATAAGTACAATTAATAGAAACTAAATGAAGGGAAAAGAATGCAGATCTACTGACCCAACAGTGCGGAATACATTCCCTTAACACCTTTACTTTAGGGGAGAGAAGCAAAAATGAAAAACTAACAGTTTCAAAAACTTATAGAGATGCATACAACCATGGCAATGAGAAACCAGAAAGATAAGCAAACAAAGAGGACACAGTAATTACGTGGGAAAACCCTTTCAGGTAAAAAACCCACCACACAAAGTCAAATCTATTGTATTACACTAATGAATCGATTACATACAATATCCAGACTTCTTTGTTCAGCTCACAATCACCCAGAGAGTTTCAGATTCACTGTTACAATGTTTTTATAACATACAGTTCAAAACCCTCCTCAAGAACTCACGTCCTTCTGTTCTTCAACTCGCAACTTCAAACTTGCTTTGCAACTTACGACTCAATTCTTGGCTTGTCTAACTTATAAGAAATAATGCATCTCTCATACATATGTAACCGACTCTGAAGAGCAATGAAGTCCATCCTCAAATCACGCAACTGGTCGGATCTGACAGATTTCCTGCAATGAGCCGACTTTGCATTCAAAGCCATTACTCAAAACGGTTGAGCTCGCCACCCTTCGTTGACAAATGCAACTGCCACAATAACTATCTTGGTATCCGTCCAATCACTATTCAACCAGGTGCCACGCGTCCAAGACCCATCAGCAATCGCAGTTAACAAAGCAACCAAAACGGTCAAACAGACATCGGGCGCGACCAAGACTTCAAGTCATTTCTAACACTGTCGGAGCCGAAGTCAGAACAGGAGTGGAAACAGGACTCCACCAAAAATGCATACTGTCGGAGTCGGAGTCAGAGTTGGAGTCAGAGACGGAACTAGAGTTGAAACATGACCCTACCAAAATTTCAGGTTCAGGAACCATTTCGGTTCCGCATCCGCCCACGGCAAAGGGGAACTCATCGGAAACAGTTCTGACCGGGTAAAGTCAACCCGGGGTCAAAACCAAGACGGGAACACAAAGAGACTGGAGTCGGAGTCGGACCCGGGGACGGAACAAGAACAGAAACAGGACTTTACCAAAAGTCCAAGATCAAGAACCAATCTGGTTCCGGTTCCGCCTCCACCAACTGCAAGAAACAACAATCCAGAACCAGGACAAGGCGGAGGAAAACACCCCGAGGAGAATCCAAACATCCAGAGGAACTAGATCGTAAAAGCAGGAGTCGGGTGCAGAGTCAGAACAGAAACTGAAACAGGAACCTGGCAAACGGGCATTGCTAACTTCCAAAACTAGTTCCACCTCCACCAGAACCTGCGAAACGAAGCAAGAAGAAATAGACGGTAGGAAGCGGAGTCGGAGCAAGAACGAGAACCGAAACCCAGAACTTAGGCAAACAGAAAAATGCCAAGTTCCATCGCGGTTCCACCTCTGCCAAAACTTTGCACACAACACAAAATCACCAAGGCATGAAAATGAGGACTTCAAGCTGGAAGTTGAGACATAATTTCTCAACACTAAATAGACCTAAAGAGGTATGTAGAATCATGTGGAAAGTTGGTGGATGTTGTATTTCTGACTCAAGTTGGGACACATGGTATCCAACTTGGAATGAGGGTGTGGTGGACATCTGGTGTGATCTACCTATGTATACTCTTATGTTCATTATATTGGATATAAATTTAAATGTAAAGATATAATGCTTCATTGTTGTGCATATTTTTGGTAATGCAGTGGAGCTTTTCAGAGGACAAGACCTTTTGTCTTGAGTTTCATGGGTTGAGGATAGATCGGGTGTGCCAAACATTGGTTAAGTTGGGTTGTAGATGTGGGGGATTCAGAAGAAAAAGTATTGGATGTAATTCATAGATGTGAGATACTCTTATTGTTCCATTTTGCAATAAGGGTTAAAGTTTAGAAATCATGGGTCATGAATAAAATTGGAAAAGAGTGGGAAGAATGAAGACTATTTTATCCATATTATTTGAGACCGTAATAAGAAGCAATAAAATGCAAGGTTCATGATAGTGTAACATCATGATGTTACATCACTAACATAACTTTGGCTCTGCTCTCTGCAACTTTCTTGCTCTTGTTGTTTTTGAATTTTATGTTTCTATTCAGAGTTGCCTACCCGATAGGATGGTCGCGTGGGGGGCCTGAGAAGGCTCCCCATTCTAGGGATGTTGTCCCTTTTTTTGGTGCTATGCTTGCTTTAGCAACTCCCAAAGTTGTTGTCCCCCATTTGGGCTCTCTTTATCGTACTTTTTTCCCCTCTCTTGTGTTGATGGTGTTTTTATGCACTTCACAACATAGGTAATGCATAGGTGCATTACCTCTCTTGAAAGACAAACTTCCACAATAAAATTGTAGAACACTATCCCAAGGTCTCTCGGATGTCAGGTCTTGATAGTGCTTGGAATATCTCAGTTGATTTATGTGATTTGCTGGAATCACAAGGTGGACTTACGGATGAGTTACAAAGTGGGGAAGTTGGATCTGCAAATGGAGTTCTTAAGATGGGAGAGTTACTAAGCGTTTGCTGCAGGTTCAAATAGTAGTCTAGAACTCCATTTCAACACTGGATTTAGCTTTATAATGTGAAATGAACCTTGCCTAAGGTTACTTTTTTTAAAAAGAAAGGAAAAAGGGCAGGGAAGAGAGAAGGTTCCTGGATCTGAAACTACAACTGAACAGTCATCATGGAGGCTACTACAGTAGACAAACTCCCTAAACTGGGTTTTGCTTGGCCAAGAGGATCCTATAGTTACACAAAACCAGTGCAATCTTCTAAGGCCTGCAAATTTTTAGTTTGCATACACACATCATGAACATGCAAGTGAAATAAGTTGTAGCAATCAAATAAAGAAGCCAAGGCTAACTTTGCACAGCAGCTTGTCATCAACAAGTGCCAAAAGTATGGGTTGGAAATTCATCAAATATTGAAATAGCAATCACCATTACCACTTCCATTCAATAAACTAACAACTAAAACTAACTTGGAAGGTAGAACCATGCACACATAATGAGAAAACTCAGAAAGTAACACCCATAGATCATGCAATGTTGCTTTCTATTGTTGCAGAATGTTTTTACAACAGCTCTCCAACCCCTTAGAAATGAGGGGGAGACCCCTTATTATAGTTTTCCAAAGCCCAAATGAATGGCTAGGATTGATTTACATTGCGTGGCTCAGATTCAATTACATTAGAGCTTCACCTACCCCACAATATACAACAATTTAAAATACATCTTGGTCTTTTTCCTATTTTGTCTTGTAGTGGCCAGTCACTGTAGCAATTTTGTCTTCTAGTTGATTTCCCTTTTACTGTAGTTGAAACTGATTGAAAGTTATCTTCTTCTCGATGGACATGCAACATTCTTCATTGGAACAAATGAGTCTATCGACGATTGGCATCAATGGATTGGTTGCCCCTGATTTAGGCGGACAGCTCCTTAAACATCATCATCATCCGGTGAAAAGTAGGACAGCTCCCTTGTGCTTTTGTCATTGATTTCCTTGGCATAGGCCCTCTTCTGATGCAAGATCTATTGATGTGCACCATGAGGAGATGTGGGAATAAAATGAATGGTGATGGGAACTATGTGATTTTCCTTGTTCAACTTTCTCAATGGGTCTCCCAGCGGACCCGCGGTAGGCTTCTCAAAACCTGCATGCATGAAGTGTCGTAAGTGATTTCATACACAAATCAAGGCAAATGTTAATCAAACATTGCAAAATCCTTATTAGATTCACCCATGCATCATCAAAATATCATAATATTCAGTGGGGATTTCCATTAGTAGTTTACTGGAGGGTGTTTGAACGTTCTGGGACCGAGAGGCCGAAATGTTGTTTTGAAACGGCAAATAGGGCAGGGCAACCCGGATGGTATCTCCCAGTTGCAAATTTGGAATTTGAAAGGTCCATGCAGGAAATGATGCAATTTTAGCATCTGGTTCGAAGTTTGTTTCCAAATTGGGAGAGTGTTTGGACGTTCCAAAAACGAGAGGCCGAAATGTCATTTTGAAAGGGCGACGGACAGTCCAGGCCCTGGATGGTATCTCTCAGATTCAAATTTAGAATTTGAAAAGTTCATGCAGGAGAGGATGCAATTTGAGCATGTGGGTCAAAGTCCATTTTGGATTAGGAGGCCATGGAGGTGTCGGGTTCCGAAATAGCCAGGGGTAGACGAAGTTCTCAGATGACGGCAAAGGGGTAGACTTCCGGACCATGGAGGGGTCAAGCTCTGGAAGCCAAAATGCCGAAGGCGGACGGATGTCCAAAAATGGAAAAAGGGAGACGACATTCTAGAAACGGCCATGGAGGGGCCAGGTTCTGAAACAGCCAGGGATTGATGAAGTTCTCGAACGGCGGGGGAGGGACGGAGTTCTAGAAACGGCCACGGAGGGGTCAGGCTGTGGAAGCCGGAATGCTGGAGGCGAATGGATGTCCAAAACGGCAAAAGGGAGATGACATTTTGGAAACGGCCATGGAGGGGCCAGGTTTTGAAACGACCACAGATAGACGAAGTTCCCAGACGGCAGTGGAGGGATAGAGTTTCGAAAACGGCCACGGAGGGGCCAGGCTCCGAAAGCCAGAATGTCGGAGGCGGGCGGATGTCCAAAATGGCAAAAGGGAGATGACATTCCGAAAACGGCCATGAAGGGGCCGTGTTCTAGAACGACCAAGGATGGATGAAGTTTTTGGATGCCGACGGAGGAATGGAGTTCTGAAAATGGCCACGGAGGGGCCGAGCTCTGAAAGCTGGAATGTCAGAGGTGCACGGATGTCCAAAATGGCAAAAGGGAGATGACATTCCAGAAATGACCATGGAGGGGCCGAGTTCCGGAACGGCTAGGGACGGATGAAGTTCCTAGATGGTGGCAAAGGGACGAACTTCCGGAAACGGCCATGGAGGGGCCGGGCTCTGGAAGCTGGAATGCCGGAGGCGGACAGATGTCTAAAACGACAAAAGGGAGATGACATTCTGAAAACGGCCACGGAGGGGCCAAGTTTTGAGACGGCCAGGGACGGACAAAGTTCTCAGACGACGGTAGAGGGACGGAGTTCTGAAAACGGCCACTAAGGGGTCAGGATCTGAAAGCCGGAATGCTGGAGGCGGACGGATGTCCAAAATGACAAAAGGGAGACGACATTTCGAAAATGGCCACAGAGTGGCTGGGTTCCAAAATGGCCAGGGACAGACGAAGTTCCCAGACGACGGCGAAGGGACGAAGTTCCAGAATGGCCATTTTGCAACTTCTGAAACTTGACGAAACTTTGGCAGTTCACTTAGGCACCACAAAAACATCCCAAATCCATGGGAAACTTGTCCCCAAAGTCAAAAATGAAGGAAAAAGTGAATCGAGCGAGAGGGGAGGCGATGCTCGAAAAACCCAAGACTTAGCAATTTTTTATTTTTAGGGGCAAAATATGGTCAGCCAAAAATGAGACTTTGAAGGGCACATTGACCAAATAGGACATGAAAACAAGGGGCACGCAAAATGAGGCAGCAACAAAATGACCCGACAAGGCAAAATGAAAGAGAGGGTCCCTGTTTCGAATGGGGCGTGTGTGCAAAACATGCACAACATCTTGCAGGAAGGATAGTTAGTACCTCTGGCAATATGCCTTTGTCCCCATCTTTTGGACTTGACTCTTTCTTCTCTGACGAAGAATCGGTCTCTTTTGTGGAAAAACTGGTGGGTGTCAGGGCACTAACTATGGGTAGACTGAACATGGAGTCTAACTCTTGCTTAGTTTATGGATGGGAAGTAGATGTCCTTGAAACATTGATGATGAAGGCAATGAAGATCCTCAAACTATCATTGGTTGGAAAATTATTAGCATATCAGTCGAGCATTAAACAAGGCTCTAGCCTACTTTTGTATAGAACCTAAAAGGCGGTGTCTTTATCAAAAAAATGCCCAAAGGTATCTTTCTCTTTTCCTTTGTGGTATATGAAGATATGTTAAAGGTTTTAACAGAAGGCCCCTAGGCATATGATGTTAGCTTTAAGAATTTCCTCTCTTTATGCAAGTGGAAACCAGGCTTTGACCTTTCCACAGACTTGGGTGTTATGGCCCCTACCTGGATTTGTCTTCCTGGGCTACCCATAGAGTTTTGGGAGTTGGGCATGCTTAAAGGGATTGCCAATTCTTTTGGTAGTCTCCTAGTGGTTGACAAGATAACACAAGAGAAGTCTAGGTTAGTATACGCCCATATTTGTGTTAATGTTGCAATAAACTCGGTTCTGCCAACCTTTTTTCTCCTTAATTCAAAGTTTGGAAACTAGTCCCAACCACTACAGTATGAAAACTCTAGACAGTTCAACCAATTTTATAAGAAATTTGGTCACCTTATAGATTCTTGTAATAAAAGGTCTCGTGAGGAGCTCAATGTAGATTCATAGCCCCTTTTAGAGCTAGTGATATATGATCCTAAAGTTGATTTTGCCACCCCCTCCTCTAAGGGTGAGTGTGTCCAGGGGGTACTATCCAGATTTTTTCCCCCTCTCAACCCGATGCTTCTTTCGCTAACAAGGTTGATGTTTTTCATGACCCCCATGTTGCTTATCTGGTCACAAACTCTAAGGTCTCTAAGAAAGCAGCCTTAGGGGATGGAATCCCAATCCTAGGTTTGTAGCAAGGGATGATACTTAACGCAGTAGAGGAGGCTCCTCATGAAAAATAAATGAAGAGATTAAAAAGGCTCATGGGGGGGCAATGAATAGACTCATGATAAGCTGATCCTAGTGTTGCTAATGGGGATGGGATATAGGGAGGGGAAATTTCTACTGCCCTTGATTGATCCTTTGAGGATATATCTTTTTTCTTTCAGAAGAAGGGTGGAAACCTAAATGATTCTTTGGCTATTCTGGGTTTTCCCCCTCATTTTGGTGATAGAGAAGAGAGTGAAGATAGGGTATAATCCTTTAGCAAGTCAAAAAAGAAAAAAAACCAAATGTTGGAGGGAATAAGGTTGGAAGACCTTCCCAAAAGGAATCAAGGAAAAAAGATATTGTGAGGGATGTTGCTTCAGGACGACAAAAAACTTTGGACTCAATTACGAGTTTGAAGCCTAAAAAGAAGTAATGGAGGTTGTTTCCCTAACTGCCTCTTGGTGTTCATGTTTCAATTTTGTTCTAATTATGAAGATTCTATCCTGGAATATTAGGGGCCTAAATAGCCCATATAAAAAAAATTTGGTCATGTATTTTGGATAATAAGGTGAATATCTTGCTCCTTCAAGAAACTAAAATGAAGAAAAAGGTTTTCGAAAAGGTTGTTTTAAAAATCTAGCTAATGCAAATTACTTTATGAATAATTTTGAGGGAGCCTCGAGGGGAATAGACACTCTATGAAATCCTCTAAAACTTAAAGGGTCTCTTGGATTCTCTAGAAATAATAGTTTAATGGTTTCTTTGGAAGACCATTCTTCCTTGGAAAAATCGAATCTAATCAACATTTATTCTCCCAACTTTAGCACGGATAGATTGCAGTTATGGGATTATTTAAATGATGCTATAAAGAGAATATTGGATGATTATTGGATGTTGAGAGGTGACTTCAACTCTCCTCTTTACCCTTAGAGAAGATGGGAGAATTGGAAGACTACTCTAAGAGCATGATGGAATTGGTTGGGTTTTTCAATTCTAGTGGGTTATTTGATGTTCCTTTATTGGGTTCCAAATTTACATGGTCCAATAGAAGGCTTGGAAATTAGCTGATTCAAGTTAAGCTGGATAGGTTTCTCATCTCTTCCAATTGGAACATATCCCAACATCTCTCACTCTCAGCCCTCCCAAGATCTAGTTCAAGCCATAACGCCATATTGTTAAAGAGAAATGTTGATTATAATAAAGGCCCTTTCCCCTTCAAATTTGAACTAATGTGGACTTTATATCCTAACTTTGTTGCTCTTGTTAAAAATTGGTGGGTTGAACCCACAGGGGGCACCCCCATGTTTTTTCTATTGGAAAAAAAGAGAAGAATTAGAAAAAGAGTGAAAGGATAGAATAAACTCACCTTTGGCAATATTTTGAAACTAATTTTTTTTGGGGGAACAACCTCAAAGAAGTACAAGATAAAATGGAGGCTGGTCAAGTGTGGATGAAGAGATTTTCACTCATGAACACAATTTGAGATCCCAATGGTTTAAGGTTAACAAACAAGAGGAGATTTTTTGGAAGCAAAAATCTCAGGTTCAGTGACTCACAGAGGGAGACTGAAACACCAAATTTTTTCATCAGTCCACAATGAAACATAGAAGCAAGAATAGAATAAGAATGCTCAAGAAAGAGGATGGCACTATGGTGACTACCGAAAGAGAAATAGTTGATGAAGTTGTGAAATTTTTCTCCTCTTTCTAGAATTCCCAAGGGAATGTAAACCAAGTATTTGATGATATTTTAGAAGTTATCCCTAATGTTATTATTGAGCGAGATCTTAAGTTCATGTCTAAGGTTATTTTTTTTCAAGAAGTTAAGAAGGCTATTTTTTCTTTTGGGCCTTATAAAGCCCCAGGGCCTGATAGGTTCCCTTCAACCTTTTTCCTAAATTTACTGGGATATTGTTAATAGTGACCTATTATATGCAGCTAGAGTTTTCTTTAGGTTTGGAAGGATTCTTAATCAAATGAATGTTACATTCATAGCCCTTATCCCCAAAGATGAAGATGCCTTATCTATTAAGGACTTTAGACCCATAAGTCTCTGTAACACAGTGTATAAGATTTTCTCAAAAATAATTATGTTTAGGCTCAAAGTTGTGTTAAGTAAAATGATAGCCCCTAATCAGAAAATTTTTGTCCAAGGAAGAAACATTCTTTATTTTTTTGTTACTACCCATGAAATCCTCCACTCAATGGACCTAAGTAAAAACTTGGGGATGACCCTCAAAATTGACATTTCTAAGGCTTATGATAGAGTCTCCTAGTTGTTTCTCTTTGTTGCTCTCAAGAAATTTGGGTTTGATGGTAGACTCCTCAAGTTACTCAAAACCTATGTTACCACCCCTATGTGCTCTGTCCTTGTGAATGGAGTCCCCTAGGGCTTCTTTTCATGTGGTCAAGGACTGAGACAAGGAGACCCCCTCTCTCTCTATATGTTCATAATTGTTGTTGATGTCCTTGGAAGAAATATTCAAAATCTCATTGGTTCTAAAACCTTGAGAGGAGTTAAAGTTGCTTTGTCTCTCCCTCTTGACTCTCCTCAACAATTTGTTGATGACACTTTACTATTTGGAGAAGCCAACCAATGGAAATTTGTTTTAAATGACTATGCCTCTACCTTTGGCTAGCACATTAATTGTAATAAGAGTAAGCTATATTTTTTCAATGCTAACCAAATTGTGAAGGAAAAAGTGGTGTGGATTTTCGGTTGCCATGAAGTTGTTCTACCTATTGCTTACCTTGGTCTCCCCCTCATTTCTAGAAAGTTGGACAATAACTTGGAATCATTTAATTGAAATGGTCCAAAAAAAGCTATCAAGTTGGAAATATAAACTTTTAAGCCTTGTAGGGAAGATACAATTATTGAAAGCTTCTCTCTAGAATATCCCGATATATTATTTGTCTGTCTTTAGAATTTTGGCCTTCATTGCAGAAAAAATTGAACAAATTTAGATAAGATTCATGTGGTCTCGAACAAAAGAGAAAAATAGACTGGACTTGGTTGGTTAGGAGAAAGTGTGTACCCCTAAGAATGTTGGAGGATTTGGAATAAGGAGAATAAAGCTCTCAATAAATCCCTCACTACCAAGATGGAATGGTGTCTCCTAGAAGGGAAGAAGTATCGAGTAAAGATATTTTAGGCCAAATACCTTAAGAATAGAGACCTTGGTTGTTTCCCCGCCTCCTTTGACCTAACTTATGGTTTTGTTTTTTGGAATCACTTAATCAAAACCAAAGTGTGTTGAATGTGGGTGTGAGAAAGCATATTGGAAATGGGAAAGATACAGACTTTTGGAAGGACCCTTGGGTTGTTCAACCCCCTCTCTCTTTTGTTGATGGCTTTAATCCCTTAAAATAGAGTCTAACCAAAATTTGTGGAAAAAGGTGTTTGATTACATCAATTAGGAGTTCACTGACCCTAAATGGAAGGAATTTGATAGGTTGCTCGGGAGTTCCAACCTGAGAGGCCAAAGATAGCTGAATTGGGAGCCTATGATGCAAAGGTTATAAAGCCTCATTAGGGAGGTGACTTAGTTCTCTAAATACAAGAATGATGAATGGATGTGGATCAAGAATTCCTCAGGCTATTTCTTGGTCAAAAATGCTTATAAGGAACTAGAAAAAACCTCTTATAGATTGCAGAGACCCTCACAGCGACAAGGTTTGGATTAAAAATCTTACTCCTAAAATAAATTATTTCTGGTGGGCTGCCACATATGGCAGAATTTTGACTATTGACAACCTTGTTAGGAGGGGATTTCAGCTTGTTAGCAGATGCATCCTTTGTAAGCAGGAAGATGATTCAATTATGCACCTTTTCTTTCATTATATGTACTCTAGATAAGTGTGGTCATTCTTCCTCCCCTTTCTACTCATGGATTAGGTGTTTCCCCCTACTATGAAATCATTTGTTGAAAGTTGGTCAAGTTTCCCTTACTCCCATAAGACTATAGTGGACCTATGGAATCAAGTCCCTCCTTTTATAACATGGGGAATCTGGAAGGAAAGGAACAATAGAATTTTTAGGGAAGTTGAGAGAAACAACATGGAGCTATGTGTGTCTATAAAGACCCAAATACATGAAAATATGGAATTAGGAAGGTACAACTTCTCAAAAGTTTGGCCAACTTATAAAGAATTAAGAATCAAGCAAATTTGGGGTTTAAAGAAAGACCTCATTAATATCAATTGGACCACTCTTGCTACTAGGAAGTCGATTGTGTGGTCTCTACCTAAAAGAGATTGGATCAAATGTAACTTTGGCAGGTGCTCAAAAGGTAATCCCATAATTGCAGGAGTTGGTTGGTTGTTGAGAAATCATTTGGGAGATTGCATAGTGGGATATGGAAAAAACTTGGGTGTATGTTCCAACAATAAAGCTGAGGCTATGACAGTGTGGGGTGGAATAAAGGCTCTTAGAGATTTGGGTTATCAAAAATTCATTCTAGAAGGAGACTCCAAATTAATAGTTGATATTTTAAAAGGTCGTGTCATGGTTCCTTGGGAACTCAAAGACATTATTGACAACTACAAAGTCATAATGATATTCTTTACTCATTTTTTAATACAACATGTTTTCAGGGAAGGCAATCTTTCTGCAGACTGTGTGGCCAATGAAGCACTTAGGTGTAACACATGGACCAAATGGGAGTACAACCAATTGCCTAAGGCAATGAAAGACAAATTTCTTAATGAAAAATATGCTAATGATTACATCTTTTAATGTTGGCATAAAGGATCGACATAGGGGGACTATGTGATCTTATGATTTAAAATACTCTTATTTTAATAATGGTAATGATGATTCAAAAATGACTATGAAGCTCACCCCTTGTGAGAACTTTAATTTTTATACTATTTCTAAGGTTTCCCAGATTCACATGGCTTATTTCAAAGTTAAGGCTGGCATCAATTCTCAATGCCCCAATGTGCTTAATGTCAAATCTATTCTCTCCACTAAAGATCAACTTGCTAGAAAATCTTTGGATTCATTAATTATTTGTAAAGGTAATGACTATATTCCTACCTAGGGAAATGTGCTAAAGATCACATCCTTGAGAAAGTTCTTGAATTATATTCCTAAAAGAGTTCTTCAGAATAGAAATTGTTGTGTGCTCTTCAAGATAACCTAGTTGTTAGGGTGTTGTGGTGGGATGAGAGAAGGTTTGAAGAAGAGTAACACAAAAAAATTGTAGTCATCTAAATTGGGGGGCCCTAGAAAAAGAACTAAACCTCCAAATTGCTTGGCCTTTAAGCAAAACATTGATTTGTGGAGGTTATTCAGTAGAGCAAGTATGGTTTTCTTTTTTGAGGTAATGAAAGGATACAATGAGAGCCTCATTACTAAATTTACTAATTTCTGGAGGAAGGGGCAAGTGGCCATTGGTAGAGTCAAATTTGAAGTCACTACATAGTTCATTGTGGAGGCGAAGGGGTTACAGAACTAGGGCAGGAAGGTTGCTAAGAAGAGCGAAGCTAATTACTAGGTGTTTATGGAAAACTTCCCCCATGACGGAGAGAAACTCACAAGGTTTCAAATGGGTATGCTAGACTTGAACTCCTGCCACCTTTTTCTCTTTTTAGCATGTTTTTAATGAGATATTTTACTTTGGAGGGATGTTATATTGTTCATGCATATAACTTCCCCTACTTAACCACATTCATCATGGCGAACACATAAACCTTCCATTTTACCTACTTTCCTCACTACAACAAAGTATTGAAAATGTTGTGAACCCCCCTCTGCACCAAGGCCTTATGCTTACTCTTTATAAACATGCTAATAATCCCCATGGAAATCCCCTACCTACTAGATTGGACAACCTGAATCAAAATTTTGGGAAAGATGATGAACCCCAGGTTGTGGTTAATCCCATTCCCATGCCTAACCCTAGGCCCCTATCCCAAAATTATTGTCCACAATGTGATTTCCCCTATTAATGCTTCTTCCTCTATTGCTAAAATCTCCACTCCTTCCACCTCAGTGGGTAAGTCAGCCCATGCAAAAATTCCCTTGAGCTCAAATTGATTAAGGCAACCCCAAAGAAGCAAAAGCACTCACCGCTTCTCTTGGAATCTCCAAAGGCTAAGATGTAGAAAAACAACTTGAAAAAATAATGTGAGGTCATAACAATGAATGAAGAAAAAGAGGGGAGTCAAAAGGATTTTATGGCGGAAGGGCAGTTGGGTCATTCTAGTGGAGGTCAAAGATCTACCCGTTCAGTATAGGTTGCTTCTCAGGATAAAAAAGGAAAACAAAATTCCATTGCCCACAATGATGAACCTCTGGAGGTTGAAGTGTTTGAGCCTCAAATGGATGATGACAATGAGGATATGGAATTTGAAGAGACTACATATGACATGGGAGAAGAAGGAATGGAGGAGGAGAATCCAGACAAGGAGGAAGACTCTGGTAGAGAGGAGGAGGTGTATAGGGTTGATATGTCAAAAGAATAGGAAGATACTGGTAAAGAGGAGGAGGAGCATAGGATGGACATTTCAAATTCCATTGTGAATGATAATATTGCTATTGCTATTAACACTCTTGAGAATTATAATATTGATTTTCTTAAAAGCAGGATCACCTACATGCATGTGCAAATGAATGACATGGAAAAATCCATAATCACTTTGATGAATTATTGATGGCCTCATGCACAAAGCAATGGTGGGTGTTGTTTTGGGTCAAACGAAGATGAGGAAAATGCTAAAGAAGCTAGGTAAGAATGAAGATATTTAGGACCACACTGTAGAAGAGGGACTTGACTGGAGGGAGTTTTTCTCCCAAATTGGTGACCACTAAGACTTGATTGCCAAAGCCAGATAATGGATTGCTTTCTTTTATCTGTCTATGGTTGCTTTACATATTTTGAACTGTTTATTTTTAATCTCAAACTACTACTATGTAATAGCTATGTTATGGTTAAGTTTATGTTGGACTTGGATTGACCTTATTAATGGTCTTCATTTCATTAGTAGGATTAGTAGGGGTTTTATGTTTTTTATTAAGTTTATAATGGTCGTATGGTTACATCTCTTGGACGATTGACCTGTGAGCTATTTTGGTTGTTGGTACCAGGATTGTTGTTTTATGGTGCTAGTAGTTGTTGTTCTTTCCTGCCTGCTTTATTTTTGTTGTTTTAGCTTGCAACCATGGGATCAAGGCCCTTCCCTTCTTAATTAATCAAAAACATCATGATGTTACTATGGTTATATTATTTGAGTGTCAGTTTTGGTAGTGTTAGTGGATTAAGACCATTATTCCCCTCCACCCCTTGAGTGGCTTAGAGAAGTCACATTGTGGATGTAATGTGCAAATTTTGTAAAATGTGTATTATTGTTAATTTCTTAATTGATAATTCTTTATGTTTCATTGATGCTAGTCATGTTTTATCTTTGAGCTTTTTAATTTGTGTTAAATTATTTTATGATCCTTTTTTCCTCGAGGACTTAATTGAATTTAAATGATTTTAATGTGAATTAAGATGTTTTCTTTGTTGTCACTTGTTTATTATTTACTTCACATTTACGAGACTTTTGTTGTAATTTTGGAACTTTGTTTTACTTTCTTAAGTTTTGAGGGTTCTTAATAATTTTATACTACTGGCATGTGTGGTGTAATGTGAAAGATGTAAATTGTTATATCAAGGGGGATCCCTAGCAAGTCGTGTGGGGGTGCAAATACATTGGGGAATTTATATTGTGAGCATAGATCTATAAATGGGACTAATATGGGGCATTTTTAATCTATTTTAGGTGTGATTCTTGTGAACGCTAACCCTTTTTCAAATAAAGAGGAGGTACTAGGAATATTTTGAAGGGATCTAAATAAGTGGGCCTCAAGACCAACTTTCCTATAATGTCTTGATTTTATGGTAAATTAGTGATGGCATAAAAGAGTTGCAGCTACATGGTTTTCAGATTAGTGATTAAGTATATGACTATTTAGTGGTGTTTGGCAACATTCATTCTCATAAATTCCATCTCTTAAACCTTGTAGTATGTTAGTGTTGTGTTAATAAGCATGTGGTTGTGGAATGTCAATATAATTGGGCTAATGGAAGTGCTTTTGTCATAAATATATTTATCCATGTAGTGTAGTCTTTGATAATCATATAAATAAAATACAAAGTAATATGGATTTGATAACATTGTTTTAGTGTAATATGGTCGTATTGATGAAGATTACTCTAATATTTTAGGTTACTATGTAAAAGAATTTTTTTAATTTTCACAACTAAAATTGTACGTCTACAAATGGTGTGAGTGGAAAATCACCTAAATCCTTAATGACTTCCAAGAGGAAGTCCAATTCTAGGGCGAGAATGTGATACCTCGCCTTTCTTTGATCCTATTGAGTCCATGTGTCTTGATGGTTCTTGTCTGATATTTTGTGTGCTTCTATGTTTGGATATTATACCCGAGTTTATGAGTGATGATCATTCATGTATACCAATGATGTTTGTATGTTTGATTGTTAATGGATAAGGTTAACTAAATAATTATATTTATCTAATAGTTATCATGACTTCTATGTGATAACCAAATGTGATATTTTGATTTATTATGCAATTATGTGTTGAATGATAATGCTCAGTCATGATGGATTAATGTTTATTTATTGCTAGTAGTAGCACCATTATGTATATTAGATATATTAAGGGTTTTGGAGATGATGGATCAGATGATGCATATTTACTTTCTCATGGATGGTTTTTGAATGTACTTATAAATGTTAGATTTTGTGTTGATTATTGGATTTCATATTACTTCCTCTATTGGGATCACCTCTATTGATGTATATGGTGAATTTTATATGCCATTCTATGGTTGCTTATTGATTTATAGTAATATGTTATTTATGATGGATTTATTTTGGATATATATATATACACATTGTACCGACACTTCTTATTGAGTGCCCAAGTGGATTTTTATGCCAATGATGATGGGGGGTTCATTCAACCACTTTATGTTGTTTATGTGTGATGTCACACCTAGGCATGGGATTTTATGGTCTACTAGTCATTATGTTGAAATATATGATTTTTAAGTGTTGTGTGGTTATGTTTTGTTCAATTTTAATTTGTAAATTGTTTAAATGTGACTTTTAAGTGTTTTTAAGAGGTCTAGGGTGTATTTTATGTGTTATAATTTAGCCTAGGACTTAGGTGCATGGATTAGAAGGTTATTTTTGTTATTTATGACCTTATAAAAAGTGTTTAGACCCTCCTTTTATCCCCAATAATAAAAGTGGTGAAAATGAGAGGGTTGTTGGGTGGTTGTATTAGCTATTGGAGGAAGTTATCTCTCCCTCCTCTTTAAAACTCCTCCCTTATAGAGAGTGTTATGCCTTGCATAACCACCCCATCTTTTGCCTTGGTCAAAATGGGTCCCCCTTTGTGTTTTTATCTTTTGTTGTTTTCAAAACAAATTTGGGAGTCGTTTGCTTCCAACACTTTGTTTTCTTTTGTTTAGAGTCTGTCGGAATCAGAGCCGAAACCAAATTGGGTTCTGAAACTTCAAACAAAACTCGTTCCGGGCCCCATCTCGATAGTCTTAATTTTTGATCTTTTGTTTTGTCTCTATCGGAGCCGGAACTGGAGTGGGTGTTAAGTTGGTGTTTAATGAAAATTGCAAAATCAAAGTCCATCCCGTCTCCGCCTCTGCTTTTTCAACTTTTTGTTTTAGTCTAGTCCTTGTGTTAAGTTTTATTATGTTGGTCCTTTGTTTTAATTTTTGTGTTTGGTTTGGTTTTCTGCTTTATCGACGGAATCAGAACCAGGACGAGAATGAAGTTAAGAAATTTATTAAGTTTCTGAATCAGTTTCCATTCCGACTCTGCCCCCGCTATTTTCTTGGTCGTTGACTTTTTGACTGAAGTCGCACTGTAGTGAACTGTTGGTTCTCTTCCAATTCTGACTCCGCCTGATTGCATTTAATGCATTAATGACAACTGTTGGTGTAGGTAAGAACTTTGATTTTACCTTCATTAAGGATTAAACGTATTATTATTACATTGTTAAAATCTTGAAGAGTGAAGAAGAGTAGCGACGGAGTTCATTTGAGCGAATCGATTGAAGGAGGAGAAGATTATTGTTGTGAATCAGTTCAGAAGGTTAGCTGGGTTCTATTGTGTTCGAGGTAGGGTTTCTCATTGTTGTGGTTCTTCGTTTATTTATTGTCGCATTTTTTATGTTTGCTCGTGCTTTGAATCATTTTGTTTTGAACGAATTTGTGGTTCTTAGTATGTTTGTTTGAAGAGGTTATTGTTTTATTTTGTTTGTCTGGTTAATTCTTCATTTATTTTTCTTTGTGTTTTAGGGCACGGTCACTTTCACATTTTAGTCATGATCGCGTCATGCTATTTTGGTTTGCAGTAAGTTAGGTTTTCAAATGGCGTTAGTTAAATTAGGGATTTACAGTGAGGTAGATTAAATTCATGTTTTTACAGTGAGTTAGGGTTAGTTAAATCTGTTGTTTTACTTAGGCTTCATTGTGCATTCGTTAGGTTAAGTTGGCAGGGGTTAAATCCGTGCCCTAGTTTTATCGAGTTTTCTAGATTAGGGTTTTCGTGTGTTTCGGTGATTGCATTTAAAGATTAAAATATGATGCCCTAGAATACAGTCTTTCCCCATGGTCATATGAGTATAGTGTTTTTTAAAGCCTCTTTTCATTTGAATATGACCTTAGTTTTAGTCATGAAGTTATACGTTAATTCATGAAAAATCTTTGATGACATCATGATTAACATGGTTGGAAGCGGGATCGAAATTGATTTAGAGTCTTGAATGTCTTTTTTGTTTCGTGTCAATTCCATTTTTCATCTCGTCTCCGACTCCGCCTATGGTAAGGAGTTTTACTTTATGAAAATGTTTACCTAACAGAAACGGGAGCGGAACCGAATCCGAATATGAGAACAAAAAATCTGAAGGAAACTAAATCAGTTTCCATTCCGGTTTCGGTTCCGGTCACGTTTCCATTTTTTACTCTGATCCCACCTCTTGTTAGTAAAATTACCATTCTGATTCCAACTCTGGTCCCGACAGTATGTTAAAAGAGACTGTTTAGAACATGTTTCTGCCTGGTTTCGCCTCTGATGTATACATGAAAGGTATGGTTTAAAGCATGTTTTATGATGATATTCAAAGATCTAATTGAAGGTTTTTTGTGGCAGGAAAGCTAGAAAATGTCAGGAACATCAGGAGAAGCTGCTCAAAGGAATCGACCTGTAAGAACATCAAAGGCAACGCCCAAACCAAAGAAGATGAAGCCGAAAGAGTTACCTTATACCCTGAGGTATAATCATAGGAGTCCTGTTATCAAAGTTAGCAAAGTGGAATCCGACTGGTCAGACATCACTGACACAAACTTGGGCCAGTACAACTTTGAGGAGGCATATGCTGAAACATTCAATGAGGATGTGATGCCTAGAATGAAGAGGATTGTTGAGTCTGGTTTGGCTCATATCACTTTGTTTCCCTTGTCAATCCAATACCCAGAATTGATCTTAACAGTAGCCAGTGCCTACAATCCTACTACTAGACAGTGCATGGATTCCCAAAATAATGTGATTATTGATCTTACTCCTCAAGCATTACAAAGTATATTCAATGTCCCGAATCCTAAGAACTTGGTGCAATTGGATGAGGCCGAAGCCTTAGAGAAGTACAACCAGTATAAGGACTCCAATAAATCTCATTTAAACAAAAGGTGGTTGAAGACAGAAAAAAATTCTTTGAGCAAGCTTGCAGACCAGCCAAAGAGGGCAGATTTCTACAAAGAGGTATCAGATATAATTATGATGCTATCTAGAGTTTTTGGAAAGAGAGATACATTTCAGTTCAAGGAGTGGATGTTTCCTTTCATCCAGACAATCTTAAATGGAGTCTAGCAGTTTGATTGGTCGACGATTGTATCGAATGCTATCCATGATCAGCTGACTAGCATCAGAAACACTAAGTGTTTCTTTATGACTTCTTATATTGTATATGCAGCGGCAAGGTTGGGTATTTTCCCAGGTTTGAACAGAGTGGGAATAATGGGAGTATTAGATGGACAGAAGAAAGTGTGGGAGCACTATGACCAGTTGTCTTTACAAGTTTCTGAGACTCATTTTAGGAGAGTCAATGATGCTTTCATATATGTAGTCATCAACCAATTGAATGGAGATGCAGGGTATAGGTTGAGTCAAGAAGCCATGGCATTCATTGTTGAATGGGGATGTTGGTACATTCAATACCCCAAATTCACATATTTTAGGTTAGTTGGTTTTGAAGGCCATCCACATCTGCTTCCAAGGTGTTGCACTAATAGGATAGTTTGATGGAGTTTGTATATCAGGCTCTTGGAGTCAATGCTAGGTTTGGAATAAAGCATAAAACAGGATGTCACAAGTTCCCCATGAAGTTGGGTGAGTATGGTTGTCAGCATCTGGTAGGAGCAAAGGTTGTTTGCAGTGAGCTAATACAGTTGAAATTGGGTTTATACACAGCTCGTAAGTATTTTGATCCAAAGGGGAAGATGTATGCCTTGTTGCCTTCAGTGTTTGTCAAACATTTCAATTTGTTAGAAGACTTTTGGAGTGACCGACGAGATGAGTATGATCTAAGAAAGAAGAATTATGAAAGATTATCTATCTCACTCATGTCAGAGCTTGGAGTTAAAGACAACATTCCTGACACATTGGTGGATGATGGAATTGTATTGGATCCATCCTATGAAGCTTTGAACATTGGCACCAAGAGCCTGGATCCAATTGACTGGGATGTTGAAGAAACCATTGATATTAAGCGGATTGGAAGGACAATATTGGATAGGAGTGTGCAGTGGTTAGTTCTAAGAAGCAATACTCCTCAAGGACCAGCCCCTAAAAAGGGTAATGGATACAAAAGTATCAAAAGGAAGACACCTCCTAAAGAGCCATTGGAGTTCTTTCCCCCAGACATTGAAGAGATGGAACTTGAGGCGGTAGATGATGAAGAGGAAATACAAGAAGAGGATGTACAAAAGGGATCAACTGTTTCAACACTTACATTGGGTGAATCATCCGCACAAGTCCCACTTACAAGGAAGAAGAGTAAAGAAGTTCAAAAGGGAGCTCTTCATAGTATGGCTGAAGTTGGAAAGGGCAAAGAGGTGGAGAAGGAAATTTTGGATGTTGGGACAGATTCGGATGAGACTAAGTCAGAAAAAGATATGCAAGAAAATGTGCCTTTAGAGGAGGATATTGAGCAGGTTTTGACACAAGAAGATCAATGGGAGCTATTTGAAGAGGCGAAGAAGGATTCTGATGCAAGAGCTACAACCTTAGAGAAACAAAAGGAAATTGAAGCCAAGGCAACAACTGATGAAATAGAGAAACAAAAGAGGCAACAAGAACATGAACTCAAGGTCAAAGAAGAGAATGACAAGTTGGAACTAATACAAAAGATTCATGACCTTGAAGAAGAGAAAGCAAGAAACCGGAGGGGGAAAGAAATCTTGGTTGCTAAGTTGAAACTTGTAGAAGAAACTCACTAAAAAGAAGAAGAAGCAGAAAGATTAAGAAAGGAAAAGGATGTCAAAGAGTTGGTTACGAAGCAGCAAGAAGAAGAAGTAAAGGAAAAAAAGCTTAAGGCTTTGGAGGCAGAAAGACTAGAGGCTTTAGAGAAAGAGAAACTGGAAAAGGAAGCTCTAGAGGAAGAAAGAATAGAAGAGAAAAGATTGGAAAGGGAAAAGTTGGAGAGAGATCAACTGGAAGAAGAAAGGTTGAAGAAGGAAGAAGAAGAGAAGAAGATACAAGAACAAAAAGATAGGGAAGAGGCTGAAAAGCTTGTGTAGATGCATATAGTGCAAGAACAACAAGAGAAATCAAGGGTTGATTCTCAACCCAAGGTAAATGTGCAACCTCCTTCTACTATTATTGCTTCCTCTTCCTCTATGATGACTGCTGCTCCAAGTGCTCCCACTTGGTTAAAACTGGACCTGCAGAAAAGGGCGGTAACACCTTCACAACCTCTTAATTGGGAGGATATGATGAAGGGGATTGAATAAGAGAGGCCTAAAAAGAAGGCCAAGATTTTACACTCTACTAGACTCACAGACAAAGGAGAGATTGTTGCTGAGTGTGCCATGCTGATGACAGAAAAGGAGGTAGGGGACATGCAGCTAACAGATTATCAATTGAGTACTGTCAACTTGGGAAGGCCCACTAGGAATCAACAGATGAACCTAATTGATGTAGTGGCTTCAACAACCAAGTCAAGAATGATAAAAGATAAATAGAAGAAGGATGAGCTTAAGGCTCAATTTGATCAATTACATTCATTTTTGAAAAGTGTCTCCTCTCCGAGATCACAACAGGTAACGACCATTGAGACTCCTATTTTGTTAAGTAAAAAGGAGGTAGATGATTTGGTGCAGGTAAGAGGTAAAGCAAAGATGGTAGACAAATGGGTGGATAAGTTGAATCGGGAAGTAGGTGAGGTTTTGGTTGAGGGTTTTGAAGTCTACAAAGGCACTGAAGAGTTAATAAGAGAAATGCATCTGTATATTGAAGCATCAGAGAAACAAGAAGAAGAGTATAAAGAGTATAGTCAGAAGTTAGAGAAAGTTAATACATTGCCTTTGACTACTCTTCTTGAGCAGTCAATACATGAGAAAGATAATAAATATTTTGTTGGAAAAACCTCTCGTATACTCCGATTTAGAGCAGATTTCTTGTGTAAACATAGGAATGAGGTTCAAGATGTTGTTAATAATCCGACTGAACAGTTTGAGGAGCTGGAAGCAGTCATTGCTATCATTGTAGATGTAAATGTGTTAACCAAGGAAGGCATGCCTTTAAGTCAGATCAAAGAGAAATGGGATGAAAGATTTAGAGGACTCATGGAGAAAGGAGATGATGGCGAAGATTTGATGATAGATTGGTTGATGGATGTCAAGGAAGAAATAAAAGCTGCTAGAAGAGAGTTGGCAAAGATAAAAGGTATGAGAGGGTTTGCTGCAGAAAAGTTGGAGCGAATTAAGTTTGAGGACAGTTGGGTTGATGGGCCAGAAATAGATATATTACAGCAAGCCTTCACCAGTTATGATGAGTTCGTTGCAGATCCAGCTTCACATGCATAAATCTCTTACATGCATGATTTCCTTCTTCCTTGCATGTTGCATGCAGCACTGACAGTTTTAAGCGCATGACCTTATTTCTCTTCTATTTTCTTTTCTCCAATTGAATTGAATGTCTAATGTAAGAACTCAAGATCAAATTGATCTGAGTTTCCAAAAAAGTCTTTGTCCCTAAAAAGGTGGATGACTTAAAATAGAAGTGGAGTTCGAATTTTTGTATATCTATAAATACCCCTTGGGTATCATATTGTAAGGGTCGGTTAATTGAGAATAGAATTGGCTTACCTGATATTAGGAGATAGGATTTTGTAGTGATTACTGAGATACATTGTACTTGATCTTTTACAGTTAATAAAATTACAGGTTTTACGCAATATGGAGTTAGAATTGAGTTGTTTTATTTGATAAGGCTGATAAGTTATAATCTATCTGAATGCCAGTGATTGTGCTGAAGCATGATAGTTTCTTATGTGATGAAAGTCATTAGAAGAAACCAGATTTAAGGATTATCTTGTTAGATTATCATTGAATTAAATTTATTGAAGTTTGTTGATCTATAATCTTGATGATGAATGAATGTGCGTTGTTTTGAAATCCTTGAAGTATTTGTGATGTGTAATTGTGAAGTTAATTAAGCATCTAAAATGTATGAAATGGTATAGATTATTCTATAGATTGTGTCATCTTATGGTTTTCTTGATCTGATTGGAAAAACATTCATTGTTGAAGATATATGTCTGGATGCTAGATAAGTTTTGTTCTTTTTACTGGTTTTCCCTATGATCCATCTTTTTATTTTGTTTGAAACCCCATTGATTTACTAAAACAGTTCGGTAAAATGAGTCATTGCTTGAATCTTTTTGTTACCAGCACAGGCCCCTTGAATATTACAGTTGCATGAACTGATTGAGTGACACCAGACAGTTGAGAACCAACTACCAGGACCTTGGGAGTTAGGCTACTATATGTTGTCTTTCTTTTTCAAGAGAAATAGAGTAGAAATATTTTTTTTTAACGTTGTTTGTGTCATTTTCACCATCAACAGAGAGGAGACGGTTATGTGCTCATTTTATGTTTTGGAAATTTGGTGAATTTTTTTTGGATTTTTTGAGAGGGAGAGTGTGTTGGGAAAAGGAGACCCAAAGATACGGCTTGGAGGAGGAGGTTCCCATCTGAGAAGCTTACCATTAGTGGGATAATTGCAATTTTAGGTTGGGCATTCTCTTTCTTTGATTTCATGTAATTTTGTGTAAACTTGATTTTATGGGGTTTTGATTTGGGGGTTTCTTGAAGTGATGTGCTTTATTGTGTATTTTTTTGTCCTTTTCTTGTGTGATTTTTAGGGGAGTTGACCCTTTCTTGCAAAGATGAGACTTTGGTCCTCCATGTACAAGGGATTTGAGTGGGTGTGACTCCTAAAAATATAAGGGCATATTTATATTTTTGGATATGAGTATCCCTTGTGCATATTGTCCATTTTCAGGGTATGAGTACCCTTGCTTCTTTGGGTATATCAGTATCCTATTTCTTTATACAATTTGGTTGCTTTTGGAGGGATAAGGGTGTATGATGTGGTGTTTGATGTGGTGCTTGATGTGGTGTTGATATGGTGTTTGATGTGGATATTTGACTATGGTGTTTATGTATATGTTTTCCCCTAACAGGTTGAGCCCCTACTATCCCTATGTGGTAAACCAATGTGTTAGATAAGTGTCTTTGCGAGATTTGGAAAAGGCTAAATGTGAGTCCTTTTGTGTGTTCATCTGAAGTATGTTGTGTTAAAGTGTTGTATGTTTTGTATTTTGAGTTGAGTCTCTCTAATTGGCTAAGTATTTCCCCATGCTCGGGGGTGGGTTGTCTCACAACCCTATGGATGCGTGGAGACCCCATTGGCCCATATTGTTGTTTTCTCTTGTTTATTTTCAGGTTTCTTGATGGAGGTTGAATATGTTTTGGAGTTGTTTAAGTCTTTTGGAAGGAAAATCAAAAGTTAATTAATTTCAAGAAAAAACACTCTTGTATTATCATGTATTTGTGTATGAAATATTTTGGATCATAGGTATAGTGTTAGAGCTACAATTGTAATGTTACATATGTATTTGAGAGTAAAGGAAGAAAAAGTTATTTGTTAAGTTGTAAATTAAACATATGTGCAAAACAAGTTATGTGTTTCTTTGGAAGAAAATATTGTCTTCTTGCATTAATTAGTTATCAAGAAGGTTATAATCTCCTTGGGTACATTGATTTTGCTAATTGATTGTGTGGTTTATTGTTTGAAAGAAAGGATTATATTCATTTTAATTGAGATGAACTTGTAACTAGTTTTGGAAAAAGGTAAGGTAGTGAATTAATTTGTAGAACATAAATGAGTACATGTTTCTTGTAATTCTTTCCTTGTGGCTCAATGGGAATAAAAAAAGGAAATTTGAGTATTGTAAGGAACTTAGATATACATATGTCAATAGGAACTTAAGATTTGTTTTGAAAATTGATTATGTGGTAGTTTAGGGAAGAGTTATAAAGAATACCTTACACATTAAACATTTTAGAGTGATTCTTTCTTCCTTACCAATTTGGCTCAAATTCAAAAAAATCGTGCATATTGAAAATGCGTTACAAATTCAATCCTTTATATAACTTAAATATGTAATCTAAAAAGAAATATAGATTGGAAACTCGAATGTCCAATAAAAATCAGTTATGAACTATTATTAAAAAAACCAGAATAGTCTATAGTAAACAAATTAAAAATGTAAATCTAAAATAATAATATAAAATAATACAAATTATATTAATTACAGTTTAAAAAAAATAAAATTTAAAAGGGGTTTAAGTGACTTGAGATAGTCAGTTAAGAGGGTTGCCATCTCAGGTAGTCACATGGGGGCAATGCCATGGTTGCAACACCCTTCCGACAAAGGCAATGCCTTAACAAAAAAATATTTAATTTGTATTTGAGTCTTGCAATCAGATCTACATTTTGAATTTTTTTACATTTGGAACTGCCTACAAAATGATTAACATTTGTGATTAAAGTTGTTTCCTGTCACAAGCAGTCATGGCAAACTAAGCAAAGAAAAACACACTCTGTGAATTAAATCTAAATAGATTATCCATTGATCTAGAATTCAACTATAAACATTGAACTTCTACAATAAAAGAATCTTGAAATAATATAAATGTTCCTAAATGGTTTCACCAAAAGAAATTTGAAAAAATTGAGATCTTCCTGCTCTTGATACAATCAAAATTCTTAATTAAATAAACACTTTAAATTTTGAAAATTAAAATTTGATTATGTTTGCAATCAAATCAAATCTAAAGGTTTAAAATGACAAAAGGGAAAAATCGTAAACATTGACAATTAAGGAAAATTTCCCGAATGTAGATCAAGAAATGCATTTAAATAAGTATTGATTAGTTGTAATAGTTAATTGTTAAGAAAAAGTTAGTTTTAAAAATCTATAAATTAAATCTAAATTTATAGAGTTCTTATCTTCTTTTCATAACATGATCCAATAAAATGAGGATTTTCCCTCTCTTTAGCATCGGGATGTATCTACTAATCTACATTACAAAGTGTTATATCCTATGGAGGCCTTTGTGATCTAGTAGGTGAAACAACATGCATTTCTATATTTTGATCTAATATGTCATTTACACTCATTTTTGCATCCCTAGACCTATATTTATTTCCTCTAACAATCATAACTATTTGCACGTCATAACTATTTCTATTCATTATTCTTCATGTTCTATTTAAATTGTTAGCTAAATCCTCTAAAGTATATGAGTATTAATGCCTTAAATATATAAATGTATTATATGTATTTACTTGGTCATGATCATTTGGTTTGGAAGACTTGCCAAAATCTCTATCTTTCCATCTGTTGTGTTGATTCCTTGCATGTAATATAGAGTCCTCACGTGCTAAAAAATACCCACATTGTCTTCTTTTAGATCCATGGAAAACATTTTTGTGAATGTTTTATTGAACTTTCTATTGTCACTTGCATACATAACATATTTTTATTCAAAATTTACAATAAAATTTTTAGTGGTCACATAAAATATATAATTATATGTATTATTTTAAACATGAAAATTGATAAAGGGGAGAAAAAAATTGAATCCACATGTTATTCCTACACATGATATATTTTCAATGGTCTTTGATAGATGTTGGTTAGAATAATATCAAGTTGTTCCCTTAATATTAAATGAATGTGTAATATTTATTTATAAAGGATAAGTAATTTCAGTTACAAGGGATCTATTAAACCTTTTTTTTGGAAAATGTCACCTATGGGTAAATCTCAATAGAGCGATAGGGAACCATGCCTAGGAGATTCTAGGAGATATAGTTCATATTGAAACATGGATGAAGTATTAATCCTCACAGTAGTCATAGGGCAGACACCAATTATTACTGTAAGGAGAGGGATGACATAGATTCCTACCCCAATAATAGAACTAATGAATATAAAAAATTTAGAGGACGATACGAAAGATATTTCAGAGGAGCTTGTTTTGAAAATGTGAAGAAGGGAATTGGGAATTTGAATGTTACTAAAGTCAAGGAGGTCTAGGAAAGATGGTGGAAGAAAGAGAAAGAGGGACACATACTAATGAAGAGATCAATGGAACAACAATTATACAAATAAACTAGAGAAAGGAAAATCACTTGTTTCTACAAGAGCCTTATTGGGATGCAAGGATGAGGAAAAACAAGTGAAAAGAAATAACTTGTTCATAGCCATATATTAATCATAAGGTAAGTATTGTAAATTCATGGTTAAAAATGGCATTATTAATAATTTAATATTAGAGGAAATGGTTAATGAGTTGAGGTTAGGTATATTAGATCGTGCCCTAGACCATACTAGATTGGTTGATTGCAAAAAGGGTACAAGGTGTTGGCAAAGGAACAATGCTTGGTAAGATTCAACACAGGATCACACCATGATGAGATCTTGTGTGATATTGTGCTATTGAATGTATTTCATTGGTTGATGGGAAGGCCATAACAATTTGATAGGAATGTTGTAAACAATGGGAGAGATAATACTTATACCATTTTGAAGAAAATTAAGAGATACAATTTGATTCCATTTCAGGAGACATAAGGATAATTTTGTAGTAGTGTCCAAGTTTATGTAGGGGATGATAATTTTACATTGACATTGTGTCACCAAAAAGGGTAGTCTTTGACAATTTTCACTCATTTGGACCCTTGCCTATGTATTTTGGTCCTTGGACCTAAATAACCCCTTTTCATCATCATTAATAGGCTCCTATGACCCCTTATTGTGCATCCTGAGGCTTAATTTGATCAAATATATGATAAAATCATCATATAAACCTGATTTTTTCACTCCCCAACAATCCAGCTGGCAAAAGGGCCCCTGTGGGACTAGGTCGCCCATCTAGGAAAATTAGTCTTGTCCAAGTGGACTAGGTCGCCCAAGGTGGTGACCTAGTCCCATTGGAGCTATTTTTTGGGGTTTTGAGCAAGTTCATGTCGGCCTTGAGGATCAAATAACAGGTGTTTTAGGTGGATTGCCTATAAATAAGCCTCAAAACCCTAATTCAGGAGGACACACTTATTATTCAATCTCCCATTCACCACTCTTCTCAAGCAAGCTAGGGTTTTCTACATTCTAAGTCACCAAGACACATTTTTGAAGAATTCAAGGGTTGAATCTCTCTCCATTGTTGTTGCAACTCAAGATCAATCATCATGACAAGGTATTATTTCATTTATCTCATACTTCATGCTACATTATCTTGTTTCTTCACTTGACTTAACTATCTAAAAGGGGCTTGACCAAGGCAAACCCCCATGCCCTAACACCCAATATTTCCTTCTCTCTCTTTGTATGTGTTTGCAGATTCAGGTCTCTAGCAAGTTTGGAGATCATTCAAGAATGGGTTGAAGACTTGTCTAGGGAATCTCCTTGTTGGTTAGGACAAGAATCTACTCAAAAAGACACCTACAGGCCGAAAATTGAGGTTTTTGGTCCAAACACTTGGAGGAACATAAAGTGTAGATCAGGAGCCTCCATTTCCACCTTCATATTTTTAGAAAAGGCAAAAGAGACACTTCATCTAGTTGTGGTGACCTAGTCCCACTATGCATATTTTTTAGAGATTTCTATGGATCTGGATACCCATTTGGTTGAACCAAGCCTTAGAGTAGTTTTCCAAAATCACCCCAAAAAAGGACTAGGTCACCCAACTTGGCACAAGTGTCACGCCAGGCATAAAAGTCAAATTTTTGCTGAATTTCTAGGACATCCATAGTCTTCAATCTAGCCTCTACCATTTCCAAGTGCATACTTCCATTTTTACAGTTTTCTATCTTGTTTCATAAGCTTTCATAGTTTGTTTAATTTAATACTTGCATATCATTATGTGTTTTCAAACATAGTTCATTTTGGGTAGTTTTACATTAATAGTTGATTTCTATTTTTAGCTTATATCATTTAGGGCATTCCATATCACACACCACACACCACACACCTTTAAGCCCCTAATTTGGTATGAACACCATAAATACCTAACGCGAAAGAGGCATTGTACCAACCAACTTCTAGGTGAAAAACCCTAGGGACCTATTGCGGAATACTCTTTCCCTAAACACCATGTTTTTGGTGGTTCATTTGGGTGAACCTGACCTTCGAATACCCTTCCTTTCTAGTTTAGAGTCCTTTATTGTCCTAAAATTAGCTTGCATTACATTTTGCATTGGTTAAGTTGCATTCTAGGGTTTCCAATTTTTGCATTAGTGAAAAGTGCATTTAGGTTGCATTTTTGTATTTAAAATCATTGAAAATTTCTAAAATTTTGAATTTTCATCTTAGGTTTGCCCCATACAATACAGGAAACCACTTGAATCCATCCAAATATTCTAAAAATTTTCAAAAAAATCACTAGGTGGACTAGATTGCCACCTTGGGCAACCTAGTCCCTTTCCACCCTTGAAACAACCTTTTATAGAGTTGAAAAACCTGTTTTTATGCTTATATTTTGTGCCATTACCTATCTGTATCAACGGGTTGTCTTTCTGTTACATGCATTTTACTTAATCTAGCTCAAATTAGCTCATTTTATGCATTGCGCATTTTCAATTTTGTATTCACAACATTTTACTTTCAGTGCAATCAACAAATAATATTGTTTGAAATCTGAAAATTGCATTTCATCCTATGTCTTTACATTGCATTTTAAGTTTACATAGCTTCTATTACATTCTAAATAGCATTCATGGCACTTATGGATAGTATTATAATTTTTGAATTTTCATTTTCAACATTAGTTCCTAGTTCATTTAGATCACATCCATTACAAAACGAAAACAACACATTAACAACATCACAAGCTCTCACTCACACCCTTCTTAAGCCCTTTAGTAGCGATGAATTGGACATGTTAGATGAATCCCTTGATGACTTCATCTCTCCTCACTCATCCAATAAATCTTTGCCACACGAAGATGCAAACATCGATAATCATGATAATCATAATTGTTCTTCTCCTAATATCTCTCCCATTGGTGACAAAGGTATCTTGTGGAAATAAGACACAATCATTGAAGATCATGATGGTCTTGGTTGTCTTCCTCCTCCTCTCCCTTGCCAAGACCTTATGACATACGAAGCTAAAATCATGGTTGCTACCTTACCTAGTCTTCAATCATCTCCCAACACCTCCCCTATTTGTTATCATGATTTAATAAATAAGGATATCCTGGTGTCAAGAAACCCAATGATTGAGAGTTATAGCATTATCTCTCTCCTTCCTAATGTTCCTCACATTTGGAAGGGTCTATTTGAACAAACAATTCCACTCATTGGTATCCATAAAACTCCTAGTTATCCTTCTATTAATGCCTTTCCTATGAGCGATGAAGCTCCTTTACCAAATCCACTCATGACATGTGATGAATCTATTGTTTGTCACTTTTCAAAAAGCTCTCCTCCTAGGCTAGATACTATGGCACAAGAGAATGACACCTTAGAGAAAAATAATGCAATCATCGACAATCACAACAATCAAATTTCCCCCTCTCCTAATATCTCTCCTATTATTGAAGAAGATATTATGGTGTTATAAGATCCAATTGATGAGAATCATGAGAATCTTATGGAACACCACACTTCAACCATAGATCATTCCCTTCCTTGAGATGAAGTCAATAGTGTAGAACCAAACAATGAATGTCCTGAACATCTTATTTGTAGTTCTCCTAAATACTCTCCTACTAGGGAAGGTGTCATGGTGCAAGAAAACAACATGGTTGCACTCCTTACATGCAATAGTCATGTGTCTTCCTTGAGTAATGGTCAAAAGATGATACTAGATTGCCCTTTCTTAGAAATACATCAACCCAAGTCTGCTAAGGTTATGTATACGCAAGTGTCCATTACATCCCCATCTACTATTGGACCTCCTAAGCACCCTCTAATCTTTCCCCCACCTATCACAGCAACCAACTCACCATGACATTACTCACATATATGACAAAGTCTATACCATCAAGGCCAAATTTGTTGAAACCTTATTTATTCATCCACATAAATAACATTAGGTGTTTCTCCTTGCCTTGTAATAGTTGTAGGGTCATAACACACTCACTATTGCATGTTTTACTTCCCTCGTGAGGAGAAACATACCATCATCCCTTCCAAGCTCACCTTTGTCCTGCACTAAGTGGGGGAAATCGGTTAACTAGCCTTGCCCTCGTATGTCACTTGTCGTTGTCTCTTTCAAGTACTCGTTAACCTTTCATGAACATATAAGAGCAAGCTTGGGATGTGGACGACAAGTTTTAAGATGACTCACATGTGACACACTATCCCCTTATTCATGATGTAGCTCACTTCAGAAATATATGACTTGGCATAGGGATTTCCAAGTTAGTTGTCATGTCTTCCTTCCTCTATCCTTGGCTACTTTAAAGCAATTTCTCATAGTTATGTTGTTAGAAACTACCTTAAAGTGGGAGCATACACAGACAAAATTTTTCCATGGTGTGATTTTTCTTTCCTTGTGATGTGTCCTTTTCTTGGTGGTGTCATTGGGTTTGATGCCTTCCAAGAGTGTATGATCAACTTTTTTGGCCTGATGTGAATGAGGAATCCCATGGATAACGATATGACACCCTGACTTGTCCTCTCTTAGAGACATTAGGCACAATGCTCCCTAAGAAGAAGACCTTGCATGAACAAAGAAAAATCCCCTTCAACAAAATCTTTACATAACATTCAAATTCAAAAGCATTTACAAAAACATTATGGTGCCTTATCAAATTTATCAAGCGAGGTAACTTTGGTATGGTTAGTATAATGGGAAGCCAACACACTGGCATGAATTTCTCACTAAACCACCTGCATCTTTTTGGACAAATAGCTTAGATTTGATCCACAACTAGCTGGACAAATGATCGAAGCTTGATCCAATCACTTTTACTTTTGTTCTTTTGTCCATTCTAGTTCTTGTCATTGCATGATTGTGTATCTCGTTTTGTTGAAAATCATTCACCCTTGAATGCAACCTCTTGGACCGATGTCTCTTTGACTTAGAATTTTAAATCTTGGGGGCTTGACCACCTCCTTTCTCTTCCTCATTCTTCACCATCTTCACTTGGGCTACTTTAGTGTGAGTTTGAAGCAAGTTCATCCTCTCACTAAAGTGGGGGCTAAATGTGTCACCAAAAAGTGTAGCCTTTGACACGTTTCACTCATTTGGACCCTTTCCTATGGATTTTGGACCTAAATAACCCCTTTGCATCATCATTTATAGGCCCCTATGACCCCTTATTGTGCATCTTGAGGCTTAATTTGATTAAATATCTGATAAAATCATCATATAAACCTGATTTCTTCACTCTCAGACAATCCAGCTAGAAAAAGGTCCCCTGTGGGACTAGGTTGCCCATTTGGGTGAATTAGTTCTGTCTAGGTGGACTAGGTTGCCCAAGGTGGCGACCTAGTTCCATTGGAGCTATTTTTGGGGTTTTGAGTGGGAAAAGTTAGGGTTTTAGTTTATTTCTCCTTCATGTTGGCCTTAAGGATCAAATAATGAGTGGTTTAGGTGGATTTCCTCTAAATAAGCCTCAAAACCCTAATTCAGGAGGACACACTCATTATTCAATCTCCCATTCACCACTCTTCTCAAGCAAGCTAGGGTTTTCTACATTGCATGTCACCAAGACACATTTATGAAGCATTTAAGGGTTGAATCTCTCTCCATTGTTGTTGTAACTCAAGATCAATCATCATGACAAGGTATTAGTTCATTTTTCTCATATTTCATGCTAAATTATCTTGTTTCTTCATTTGATTTAACTATCTAAAAGGGGCTTGACCAAGGCAAGCCCCCATGCCCTAACACCCAATATTTCCTTCTCTCTCTTTGTATGTGTTTGTAGATCTGGGTCTCTTGGAAGCTTGGAGATCATTCAAGAATGGGTTGAAGAAATTTCTAGGGCATCTCCTTGTTGGTTAGGACAAGAATCTACTCAAAAAGACACCTACAAGCCAAAAATTAAGGTTTTTGGTCTGAACACTTGGAGGAACAGAAAGCATAGATCAAGAGCCTCTGTTTCCACCTTCAGATTTTCAGAAAAGGCAAAAGGGACACTTCCTCCAGTTGTGGTGACCTAGTCCCACTGTGCATATTTTTAGAGGTTTTTGCGGATCCAGATATCTATTTGGCTGAAGCAGGCCCCAAAGTAGTTTTCCAAAATTACCTCGAAAAAGGACTAGGTCACCAGCTTGGCACAAGTGTCCCACCAGGCATAAAAGTCAAATTTTTGCTGAATTTTTGGGACATCCATAGTCTTCACTCCAACCTCTACCATTTCCAGGTGCATACTTCCATTTTTACAGTTTTCTATCTTATTTCATAAGCTTTCATAGGTTGTTTAATTTAATGCTTGCACATCATTATGTGTTTTCAAACATAGTTCATTTTTGGTAGTTTTACATTAATAGTCGATTTCTATTTTCAGCTTATAGCATTTAGGGCATTCCATATCACACACCACACTCCTTTAAACCCCTAATTTTGAATGGACACCAACAATACCTAGCGTAAAGAGGCATTGTACCAACCAACTTCTAGGTGAAAAACCCTAGGGGCCTATTGGGGAATCCTCTTTCCCTAAACACCATGTTTTTGGTGGTTCAGATACCAAGGGAATTTAGTATTGTAATAGTGTCAAACCCAGTATAGATATAAAGGAGATACCACATAGGAAAATTTTAGAGCTACTAATAGAACATGGGGGCATTGGTTACCATAGGGAACTAGTTCTAAAGATAATATTTTTAGGTCAAATAGAACAAAGAATATAATTGAATAAGGATAGGAAATGAAACAATGTGGAGGAAAAATTATTTGTAGAGCATATGAAGGAAATGTGTATGAAAATAAATATTTAATTAAAGGAGATAGATGATAATTGTGGGAGAATATTTTTGAGAAAATGAAACACAATGAGTTTTTGGTTGTAGATATGTATCGATACCATAAAAAGGAGTTAGAAGGTGTGTCATAGAAGTATAATATCATTAAAAAAATATCACAAGCATGAAAGAAGGAGATCAAGGGAATTTAAAATTAGTAAGGTTGGGAGAAGCAACATGAATTGATAATATGAGGAATATTTAGTAGAATAAAAGGGTGGATTATAAGAGATTCATCTTGGATTTCAAGGGCTGAGATAGATTATATTAGTTTCCTTCTAGCCCCTATAAAGTGAGATACTCACTTTTCAAGCAACCTTGGGTGTTTGATGTAGGATCATCCTTAGGAGTAAGAGTAATCTCGCATCAATCAAAAATATTTTATCACTTTTTTATAGGTGTTGATCCACATTTTGATCATAACATTGCATATCCTATCACATTTTAATGTAGATTACACATCTCACCCTAGGGTTTGAAGAATATATGGACTATATCAATCCTTCAATGTCATATTCACTTTCTAGAAGTTTTTGATCATTATGAAGGTGTAAATTGGTCTTTGAACCATTACTAGGATTAATGGGCTTACACTCAATTTCACTATTCATGGCTTGTGATAGCTTTCTAGAGTGTATGACAATAAATGATCATATATCAAGGTGCATTATACCTAGAAGTTCTTATGGAATGTATCACATCAAGTTTCATCATTCCATCATCACCACATTCAATTTGGGATTTTTATCTACATGTTTAGTTGCCTACACATTTATCTACCTATATGTTTAACTACCTAGATGTTTAACTAACTAACATGTTTCATAACGATTGGTGTTGTACCACATTATGGCCAACTAATATCAATCCTAAAACTTGAAGCTAGTATATATAAACATTTTTCATGATCATTTGAAGGAATTTAGAAGCAAGCAAGCAAATTGAGAGAGATTTGAGAGTGAGAGTGGATTAGAGTGTTGATATTTCATTATGTAATTTATATAATCAAATGGTTGAGGCCTAATATATTGGTAGCCCATTACATTAGATTGTAATTTATTTGTGACTAAGATTGAATAAAGATCATATTATTGATTTGATAGTTTATTGAGTTCCCACTATGTAATTGTGTGTTATTCATTTCATTACATGACTGGACAATCCTTCACTAGATCCTCCATCCATGAATTCATCACAACATGAACAATGTGATGTCCTTTACAATAAATAATTTTTTCAAAGAACAATAAATACAAGAAATAAAATATTGAAAAGTGTTATGTACCAAAGAATATAGGATGAATCAAACCTAAATTGACTATTTTTAAAGCTCTCATTCCATTAGATTTACGATAATATTAAAGATAATTTGTTAAATATAGATTAAATAACTTGGTAATAAAAGAAACATAATTTCACAAGGGACTAGTACTTCAATGAAAACCAATCCAATACTATTACAAATAAAGGAAACAAAGCAAAAAAATAGGTTCGCAAGCCAAAGCAATAACTTATTCTAATTGAAAACACATTTATTAAATAACCCCTTTTAAATAAGGATCCAAGACACTCCTAAGTGCAATCAACATGACTAAGTTAGAGGGTTTTCCATCTTAGAATTGGGAAGAATATAATCTTTTGGGAGATGGATACTACAATCACTTTTTAGATGACTATTCTCTATTTACTAATGCTCATAATTTGATATAACTTTACATGAATTAATTTAAAATTCTATTTAATTTTTTATTTTAATTTATTTCTATTCATTTTAATTGAAATAATGTGGATGACACAAAGCCATCTTCAAAGGTGCATGTTGACACACAGTCATGAACAATTAATTTTATTTCTTATTACACCTAATTTATTTCCATTTATCTCTATGTTTCCCTAAGGATTTGGAAGGATGCATACCAATGTGAGTGTCCTCATCAAACTTCATTCATGTTGACCAAAAAATATAGATCTCTTTACTCTTTTCGTTCTTGATTTGTTGTTTTACTATGCCAAGATTGTGATGGCATTTTTTATGTAATTTACTTGGAATTTTATTACTACATGTCTTGCTTATTGTTTTTCATTTAATATTCATTACTTTTATCTTCATTCCTTTTACATGGGTCTTTCCATTAAGATGCATATCTTCATACATCTTCTTGCACATTTAATTATGTCTCTTTTACTCTCATGGCACTTTTCACCATTACACAAAATACATTTCTTGGTTTACCTATTTGGGGATTAAAGCATAGATCCCCACCCCACATGTGGAATATCTTTATTTTGCCTAAAAACACATGTTTTAAGAACAAAGCATGATTTAAGCCTAAAGGGTTTCCATCTAAGGGGGTCTGATTGAAGGGGTTAGATCAAACCCCATTGAATATAACCCTAAGGCTTAAATCAAACCCTTAATGGAGTCTCCTCCATGCTTATCAGAATTCTAATAAAAATGATTTTCCTTCACCTTTTGGGTGATCAAATGAAGTCATTTGAAAATGTTATTTTTACAAGTATGCAGTCCTTGGTGTTAGATTTTTGGAAAGTATATTGTGTGTTATATTTTTTTAATAGTGTACACATTTTTTTTTTTTATAATGAAAATAGGCCAATTACAAAAAATAATGGCCTTTATTCAAGACAATAGAAAAATAACAAATGCTATTAGAAAAAATTAAAAAATGCACTACATTCTACATGGATGATTATATTTCAATGGAAAAGAAAATTCTAATTTTGATATTTACACTAAGAGAAATTCGAGATAGTAAAATATATGTGAAATTCTTCTTAGTACCAACTCAAAAATAATAATAATTAAATATCTATAAAGAGCTACCAAAAACTATATATGCAATAGAAATTGGAGTTAATGATCTAATTCCAAGAAATTGTAAAAATATTTTATTTGTAGTGAAAGTTATGCAAGATGGTAAAATGTTAATCAATAATAAATACAAAAATTAAAAAGATTGATTGAAAATGTGAAAGAATAATTATTTAAAAAAATAATCTAGATAGAAAATATAAAAAATCATTATTTTACATCATTTTTAAATTCTCTATTGTTTGTTCAATATAATTTATACAAATTGAAAAATACAAATATCAATTTAAAATACTTTAAAAAAATGATTTTGGTGTCTTAATTATGTTTAAAAGTGGGATACACCTTTATGATATCACCTTTGACCATTAACATACGAGACAAGTAATTCCTAGTCTTTGTTTAGAGAAATAAATAGATATTATACTTACATGCCCATATCTTATACACTATTACTTATCTTGATCTCCATGATGAAACTTGGAACATGACCACCTTATTCACATCAATGCTTGCCCTTACACTAGGAGTAACATTTGGGGCTGTTATTTATCTCCCATTGCATGATATTTCATGATCACACCTACAACTTACATCTATGACTACCATCATTTTTGAACTTGGTCATTACACCTTTTATATCTACTCAAATTTAATGCATAACAATGTTATGCACTCAATTTGAGATGGGGCATACTATCTCTATCTTTGTCATATTTATTGGGGCCAACTTAGTCACAACTTGATGATTTAACCTACATCCTAATTCTATTCTTAACTTTACATAGCTTTTTGGTTACATATATCAAGTGGGCCAACTCAATCAAAAACTCATAACAACATTTGTAGTGCTATAACTCCGTTTCATCCTAGTTTAACATGGATTCATGCTTACACACTTCACATGGACAACTTTGTCACAACTCCATGATTGCCTCATACATCATGATTCAATATCTTAGTCTTAATTTTACAAGGAATCATATAATTACATGCATGGAGCAACTTGATCACAACCCCAAAATTACCTCATGCATCATGATTATTTTTCCCATCAAATATCATACATACATACATACATACATACATATTGTGAGATCCAACTCAATAACAACTCCACTTTGGAATAGACTACACATCACATTTATATGTTATCCACCTTACACTTGTAATATTTATCATGATCATATATTTTTGTACCATTAATATAATTTTTTAGGCACACTAAATGAATTGTGTGTAGGTATGAAGGACAACTTTTTTATAGGAACATGAAGATTCACAAGGCATCACCCATAAACTATATCCTAGATCTATTTTATATTTCAACTACTACATATCTTACTTTGGCATGCATGATTTATGTGGTTTCATGTGTAAACCAAAAGCGAGAAATTATAAATGATAAAGTTGCACACCCTACACTTCTACATCTTTATTTCACACTTATTTTGGTATTGCAATAACTGCATATTCATTGTACTCTAATTAACATGTTTGACATACTGAACTAATCTTAATCCAAGTCTATCAATGACTTATCCATTGTTGTAGGAATAATATGATATTCTAGGACTTCAATCTTCTTAGATTAGGCCACATATGTGGTCAAGTGTCCCTTGGTTTGGGTTGCATCATTGTTTAGTCCACCCAATTTCAAATAATAAATCTCCTACTCATGAAGTTGACTTTCTTAGAATTTGATTATTGTTTACTCGCTATGGGTACAATGACATACATAGTAAACAGAGATATAAAATAACATTGACAGAATATAATAATCACATGGCAATCCCACAGAACATAGATATACTTCTTTATTCAGTATTTGACAATTACATCATAATGTCTCCAGACAAAACATAACATAGCATAACAGAACCATCCCCCTTCCCAACTACATGACTCAAATACATATAGTACACTGGCGGTGGTTAAGGTACCAACCGTCGCATCCCTTCATTATAATTAATTACTTCATCAGGAACTGTTCCCGAGACAACTAACCAACATGGCACGTACATAAGTACATGGATTATTAATATTAACTAATATCTTATTTACTTATGGCTCACAACCGACCAAGTACACTCTCAACCGACTACCTCGACTCATGGCCGACTACAATTATTACCTAGTTAGATCACATACCAAATACTTTTAATTGAGTGACTAGGATCTTGTAATTATAGATGACCTTGAACCATTGGAGCCATCATTAGATAGTTATGGAATCACTCATAATGAACTATTTACGCTTGAATATTATATTGGCACTACATCAACAATTAATCCTAGTAATTGCATCGTCTAGTTGGTGTGTCTTGGTTATTGTGCACTATGAAGGGGCTTGAATTATATCAAGAAAGTTGGCGATCTTTCCTCTTCCACATAGTAGGTGCCATTGTGATTTTAGTTTACAATCCTCTCTTTTAATAACAGGTATCAAAGATAAGAGTGCAATATAGAAGACCCCATTAGCATAAACATATCTATAAAAGAAGGTCTAGATCTTGTGGTAAGAAAAATGTCATAGAATAGGTTTAGTGGCATGTCTTGCTATTACATTAGTCATATCACATTCTCGATTCATCACATATTCCATATTATAGAATGATAACTCCAATTTGTAGTTATAATTGTTAGATCACATCAAACAAAAAAAATCATCATTCATAAACAAAATCAAATTGACAAGAGTCAAACCCTCTTTATCCTCTTTTCAATTTATTAATACATTTTAGTTTCAACTTGATCAATTTAAGTTTTATTCCATTTATTGCTAATTATTAGATTATATTTCAATTAAATTATAAATAATCAATTTATTTCAATAAGATAATAATATTAAAAATATTTAATTAAAATTTATAATCTATTTTTTAGAGTGTTATGTTTTATAATAAAATTCTATTTTATATCATTTAGACCAAAAAAAAAACTATTTTTAAAATATTAAAATAATAAATAATTTTTGTAGAGAAGAAAATTACCCCTCTAAAAGAAATCTAGGGATAAATAATAATACAATATTCTAATATGATCTTACATGAATACAATGAGTTGATTATGCAACAATAAGTAAATAGCAAATTAAAATATAACGTTAGAAAGCACTTAGCTTTTGATAAAGATGGTAATCGGTGTCATTGATTTGAATTATGCATTATGTTGAATGATCACCTCCTTTAGACTATGAATACGAGATCTAAAGCATATCACTTTTGTTGTAGCCGAGTCCTTTAAATGTTTGTATTTTAAATGTTTGTATTGATGTTGGGCATGATCATGCATGATTATGTTTGGGGCTCTCATGGTTTCATCATAATTATAGGATGGAATTATGTTTATAATGATTGTCTATCTTTGAAACTTTTATCTACTTTGACAATTGAATTAAGATCAAGATCAAGATAACGTTAAAAAATATTTTTTAGAATTTACTATGTTAAGATTGATCAAACTTTTTGTTGTTTTTTATAAATGTTGTTTTTTACAATTTATAGAATATCTTCTTTCCATTTTTCATTTTCTTCCAAATTTTAGTAACTTAGAAAATAATAAATTAGCAATTGCTGAAAATAAAAGGGGATTTTTTTTGTTTTTGGAGAGATGCTGTGATCATTGCTACGGCTTTATCATTTCTTTTGCCCCATGATATCTCATCCTCGAGTTTCGATGCAAGGGAGAGAGGGCGTATACAATTAATTATATTTGAAGGAAATTATGAAAGCAAAGCTGTCATTTCAATAATTTATTTAAATCATCATAATGGCATCGAGAAAGGTGGTGAATGGAGCAGGGTTAAGCATGGCATGACACGACATTGGTGGGTTGTGGAGTCGAGAATGTGAATTATCTCTGTGTGAAAATCGAAATTCTCACACTGATCCCTCACTGTGTGAAGATGGGGAACGAAAGATTCAATAGAGCTCTGAGAGCTATGAAGCAAATTGGACTCAGCAGTAATGTTGTCAGTCCTGTTCTGAAGCGTCTTTTGAAGGTTTGTCCTCTGCTTCTTCACATTTTATCAATCCTCGTTTACAGCGCCTCTAACATGCATTGCCCTCTTGTGTTACACAGTTGTATAACAATCAATGGGAGCTTATAGAAGAAGAATGTTATAGGGTCCTTGCAGACGCCGTCTTCGATAATGACGAGGTGGTAGAAGAAGAAGACGAGGAGTTGGAGGTGCTGTTATAACTGCATTGTCTATGAAATTTCAAGCATTTAGGGTTTGAATTCACTGTACTAGTCTTTTTTTTATGAATTTTGTGAATTGTATCTCAGGAGCAAGTAAAGAAATCAAAGAGGAAAAGGAAAAATTGTAATATTGTGGTGGATAGCGAGAGCGAGAATGAAGACGAAGGGGAAGTGCAGAACGAGTACGAGTATGTGCCTCCCCTCACTCGAGCTCGAAGCGTGGTTGTTACCCGTGTGGTTCACCGTGAGAGAGAACGAGAGCCAGAACCGGAGCCAAGCGAGGATAAATGCATGGAGGCTTCCCCCTCTAGTACTAGCAGCAGAAAACGATGCACTCCCATAAAAAAGAAATTTAAAGCAGAGCCTGAGGTGGAGCTCGTGGGTAGCAAGAGAAAATTGGTTGACGATGAAAAGGGTAAGAGAATTGCTGAAGAGCCTGTGTCCACGGCTATGCCCCTGGCTCTGCCACCGCCTTCGCCTCCATCGCCGCCGCCGTCTTTTGTTTTGAAAAAGCCTAAAATGGAGGATGAAGTGGAAGTGGACCCAAATAGTGCCATTACCTGCTTTGGAACCCCCATTGTTGAAGACAAGAGTATGAGTACTGAATTTGAAGGTGAGAGTGAGGCGGGACTTCCCAAGAAGCAGAGTGAGCATGACGATGGGGAGAGCAGGAGCTCTGGCATCATCAGTGTGGCTCCAATAGCCGCCGTGGACATGGATTTCAGCACACACCAAACTGGTAAGTTTAATTTTCTGCCCTTACATAACCTGCCTTATATGCAGCGGTGATTGTTTAGATTTTGTGGGCCTTGCATTCCAACTGGCAACTTTTATTCTAAACCTTCAAATGGAATTGAACACTACTTTTGATTAATTTATGGGGTATTGAAGTGTTCAATTTTTTTTTTCAAAAGAGAGAGAGGCAAAATTACAGTCATTTGAATGGGTTTTTAAGTAGTAGTAAGTATCTGCAATCAAGTCAAAATAAAGGATGCATTAGTGGCTGGTGCTTACTGTTTGCATATCCGCTTGAGTCACATTTGCAGTATGTTGTTAGCTAGGATAAATCTCTGTTTGCTTTTAATCTTGGAGGTGCATCATTCAATGTGTTTCTGACTGCATTCTTTTCATAAACAGTACAGTACGTCTGTGATTCTGAAGGATTACAAAGAAATGAGGAATCACATGAACTACAGGGTATTTCAGAGCAGTGTAACGGTGCCCTAGGGGCACTAGCTGAAGCATATATGGAAATGGATAAAGACGAAGATTTGACTTCTGAATTTCTCTCAGAAAGACCAGAAATTGGATTTTCAGTGATCAATAACATTGGCAACGCACCACATCTTAAACAACCTTTTTTACCTTACAATAGCGACCTTGAAGGACCAGGTCATAAGCAACTTTGTCTAGAATACAATAATAGCATTGAAAAATCAGGCCATATGCAGCCATCTCTAGGATGTCATAAGGATTTTGAAGAATCAGGCCATGAAACAGCATGTCTCAAGTGCCTTAAAGCACCAGGAAATGCGCAAACAAACTTTGATTTCAACACTAGTGTCACAGAAACAGATATACCACGGCTACTAAGCACAGACCGGGTCCTCAAAATGATTGAAGTCCAAACACTTCAAATATTCAAAATTCTTCTACCAAATTTTCCAGCTACAAAGTTGATGGAAATGTTTTGTCAGCAGTTTTTGAAAAAGGATAGTCAAATTTGCATTGAAAACCATTCTCAAGCTGTCTCAGTGGCAACCAATCGTTTAATGCCAAATGACAAAGTCAGAATTCGCCGAAGTCCAAGAACCAATCACAAAAGTGGGGAATCTCCAGTATCCATTGAAGATAATAATCATGCCGAATCAAAGGATAATGCTGCCACATGTACAAAATTAATAAGTCTTGATCAATGCAGGGTAGATGATTGCCAGTCCAGACCAATGCATGATCCGAAGGACATATCTAGGGGTGAAGAGATCATCCCGATACCAATTGTGAATGAGCTTTCCAGTGAGAATCTCCCCACTCCTTTTCAGTATATACAAAAGAGTATTGTTTATCAAAATGCATATGTGAATGTTTCTCTAGCTCGAATTGGCGATGATGATTGCTGCTCAAATTGCTCTGGCAATTGTTTGGAATCTCCTATAACTTGTCCATGTGCCAGAGAGACAGGAGGAGAGTATGCGTATACAAGGGATGGTACTCTGAAAAAATACTTCATCGAGGATGCAATGTCTTTGCATATGAAGCCTAAACAACATCAATATTTTTACTGTAAAGATTGCCCTATTGAGAGGACAAAGGATGAGTGTAAACCTGATCCTTGTAAGGGGCATTTGATTAAAAAATTTATAAAGGAGTGCTGGAGCAAATGTGGCTGCAATAAGCAGTGTGGAAACCGTGTGGTACAGAGAGGAATTACTTGTAAGTTACAGGTAAGAACACCATGTGAACAAAGCTTTTAACTATCTTTTTATAGTTGGAAAAATATTACATGCTTTTTAAGTGAGGGCAGCGTAAGGAAGATTTTATGGTGATATGCCTATTTTAAAACAGAAGAAAAGACAAAATCATCATTCTTTTATAGAATGATTTGTTTTTTGAGAATTTTGCAAAACAGGGCATGCTTTTCAGTGTTTTAGCAAGAAAAAATAATAGAAACTACAAAGTGATATTTCTGTCATTGGTGAATGAATACAGCAGAAAGTTTGAAGCATCCAGTCAGTGCATGAATATTTTGGTTGGGTGTGAGCGTGGGAGTGAGAGAGAGGGATGACCTAGACATGAATTTGGAAATTTTGTTGATATGTTTATTTATTGTTACATCAATTTTGGGTCATACATTAGAGATTGAAGAGATTAAGGCACGGCAACTTCAACTTCTGTGCAGGTCTTCTTAACTCCAGAAGGGAAGGGATGGGGTGTTCGCACACTTGAAGAAATGCCTAGAGGTGCTTTTGTGTGCGAGTATGTGGGTGAAATTTTAACAAACACCGAGCTATACAATAGAAACAATGAAAGAATGCATGACGAAAAGCACCACTATCCAGTACTCTTGGATGCAGATTGGTGCTCTGAAGGTGTCCTTAAGGATGAAGAGGCTCTTTGCTTGGATGCCACTCATTATGGAAATGTTGCAAGATTCATCAACCATAGGTAACTAAGCTGCATAATATGTTCTTTTGCATTACACAAAGACCAATCTTTCTGATTTTGTCAGTTTTCATTTAAGTGATCCGACCTGAAAATGAAATCATGCCATATAATAGAACAAGATGATGTTTACAAATTACAAACATGAATAATGTGAAAAAGTATTTACAGCAATCTTAATTGTTGTTTCTCCCTTATTAACATCTTGTAACTGGAAGCCTATGACCTTTGGCATGACTCAAAGACTGACCTTTGTGTTTTTATTAGTTTTCACTGAAGTGAACCTGACCTGAAAATGAACTTAATTCATATAATAGGACATGATGATGTTTAGACACAAATAAATAATGTGAAGGTAATTACAAACAATCGTAATTGACATTTTGAATTTCTCCCTTATTCAGTGTTGTAACTGGAAGCCTCTGGTCATGTAATGCTTTGCTTATTATCGCTTTCTGTGTTTTTTAGATCTTCATTTGCTAAAACTTCTTGTGATTGACTTTGTTGATTATTATTATACTCATGATACCAACACAACCTTTCTTACTTGCTGTCAACTTATTCCATCGAAAATCCAGAAATAAAAATTGGATTCTTATCAAGTCAACAGTTCATGGAGTTTTGTAAAGTAGCATCTTTTCTGATCCTATTTGGCATTGGACCTTATTTTCAGAAACATTTTCATTGGAATCTAGTTAATCATTTAGATTCTTCCCATGTTTTATTACCCTTTTTTCACCACTACTTGTAAATTGCAAGACTGCATGAATTGATGTTGCTTAAATTGCAAATTCAGACTATTAAGTTCTTTGCAGAGATTCAGAAATGGGCGGAGGATACAGAAGAACTCGTCATTTGTTAAGCAATTTTTGAATGTCAAGAAAATATGTTTATCTATGGATATCTTACTCCATTGAGGTTTTTTCTGAATTCACTTCTTTGCTATTATTACTGTCGTGTTAAGACTGATGCTCACTAACAATGGTCTCTATGATATATTATCAATAGCATTTGCTATGAATTGATCAGTTTGATCAAATGATGATCTAACTTCTTTATACGCCTAAGTTTAAGTGGTTGATAGTGATCTATGTATGATATAGGAAAATATGTTAAAAATTAATTCAATTTATTGAGTCAGATTGATGGTTGAGTCTTTTTGGATGATCTTACTCGATAATAGATTGTTCTGACCCCCTTTGACTTTGAAGAATGAAATTAAAGTGGGGTCTGATATAGAATATATGTTTATTCTTAAAGGTTTGTCATAGTTGTGTGTTACTATTTACTGACTTAATTACAATCACTAACTAGCATATATACTCTTGTAAATGTTTCTTCTACACCTGAGATGAACCCCTTAGGTGTTTGGTGACTAGACCTTAGTTGAATTACTAATTGCAGAGAATAGCTAATCCCAGTGAGTTCTCTTTTGTGGTGAATGATTATATCAGCGAAAGCATTTTTTGCAATTAATGACAGTGAAAGCCACCTTGTGATGAGGGACTATTTGGGAATGCTAATCACTAATCAGTAATCACATGGTAAGGCAATTGAAACTCGTTTGAGTTCAAAATTTGTCTTGATGACGAATTGGTGGAAAATTAGTGTCTGTTGAAGAGTTGGAATCACAAACCATTGATGCCAAAACACCAGGAGGAGTTGAATCATATACTCTTGAAGTTAGTGTTTCTAGACCTTGTCATTAAGCACCTTACTCACTTTCTTGAATATGTCATTCTCTAGAATCTGTTTTTTCCCTCCCATTTTTCTTCAATGCCTCAAATCTTCCTATAACATCTTTGAATGGGCTGTATACTCCAGCATTGCTTTCATATGAATTCTATTTTTGGTAGGAGAGAACTCGGATAATAAGATTTGGTTCTCAGTACATTTCTGGGCTGAAAGACATCAATGTCAAAGTCTCTTCAAATACAGAACAATTTGGTTAAATTACTAATTTTTTTCCAACCCTTTGTGATAAACCTATTTTAGAAAATTTTATGTTGTTTTAGTAGAGCAAAAAATTTGTAACTGTTTCCACATATATTATGACACTGTTTGACTTTTTGTTTCTTCCCCATTATAAAGCAGTTGATTATGTATCTAATTCTTCATTTTTACATGTCATAACTAGTTTTGGAAAATTCTTTCATTAAAATAAAAAACCCTTCTAATTTTAAAATGGAACTTTGCCACCTCTACCATTTAGGAAATGTCAAATCATATGATTAATGTTTAATGTATCAACATTAAGTGTCCTTTCAATCATCGAAATCAGGGGTGAAGGATATTATTTGGTTCCTGCCTGTAGATTGTATCGTAAATTATGTTTCCTATGTAGGGATTGACTATGAATTAGTACCCACATTGGATTAAGGTGCAAAAAGGAAGCACTGAGTATGGTTTGACTACTAACTTTAGCCAAATTACATAAATGAGTATAATTTGAATGCATAAGTGCTCTCCTGCCTTATGTCTTTTGTATTGTCACATTTAAATTTTAAAATTATATAAATCGAGGTAGTGCACATAATCATTTATGCTCAGGAGTTTTTATCTGGAGTTACATTCATTTTTTACAGTAGTGCTTTTTTCAGGTGAATTTAAAAAAAAAGTAAATTGGCTTCTGTTAGCAAAATAAAAGATAAGAGTTTTGACAAAAGATTCATTAAGAAAATTATCAGCCATGGAGTTATGAGACTCCATTGGTGTTCATGATATAGTGTCAACTTGAACAAGACAAACAAATCCATTTTAAGGAATGTTTTGTAATCTTGTAATCAAAGAAATTAATTTCAACTTTTTTTCTGAAGCTTGGTAAATCATGGGTGAGGCTGTGGGCTACTTTTAATATTGGTGTGGGGTAAGCTTAGATCATATTGTTAAGACATGTCAACATGGGGCACACTCGAATGTATCCCATAATTGTTTCAACTTGAACAAGGCAAAGGAATCCATTTTCAGGAAAGGTTCATAGATTTGTATTCAAAGGCAACAATTTAAACTGTTAGTTTTCTCTTGGTAAATATTGGGTGAAAATATGGTCCACTTATGACGTGGTGTGGATAGTGGAGTGAGCTTGGACCACATTCTGGATTTTTTGTTTATATTGCTAATCATTTACAAATATTCTGCTCAAACAAGCATCAAAATGAGACCAATACAAGCTCTTGCAAGCCCAACCATGAGAGTAATACTAGCTCCTTTTGAGCAACCACACAAGAAACCACTAATGGATGACCAAGAGTTGTAACTTAGAAATCCGCTTATTTAGAATCCTCTTCCACATTAGAAGCCAACTATGGAAGACCAAGAGTCAACTTAGAATTCCATATTAGATGTTTTGGGATTTGAACTTGGGTCTCCACATTGAGAACTCAATGCTTTAACCTATTATGTTAGCAAAATAAAGATAAGAGTTTTGACAAAAGATTCATTAAGAAAATTATCAGCCATGGAGTTATGAGACTCCATTGGTGTTCATGACATAGTGTCAACTTGAACAAGACAAACAAATCCATTTTAAGGAATGTTTTGTAATCTTGTAATCAAAGACAGCAATTTCAACTATTTTCCTGAAGCTTGGTAAATCATGGGTGAGGCTGTGGGCTACTTTTAATATTGGTGTGGGGTAAGCTTAGATCATATTGTTAAGACATGTCAACATGGGGCACACTCGAATGTATCCCATAATTGTTTCAACTTGAACAAGGCAAAGGAATCCATTTTCAGGAAAGGTTTGTAGATTTGTATTCGAAGGCAACAATTTAAACTGTTATTTTTCTCTTGGTAAATATTGGGTGAAAATATGGTCAACTTATGACATGGTGTGGATAGTGGAGTGATCTTGGACCACATTCTGGATTTTTTGTTTATATTGCTAATTATTTACAAATATTCTGCTCATACAAGCATCAAAATGAGACCAATACAAGCTCTTGCGAGCCCAACCATGAGAGTAATACTAGCTCCTTTTGAGCAACCACACAAGAAACCACCTACGGATGACCAAGAGTTGCAACTTAGAAATCCGCTTATTTAGAAACCTCTTCCACATTAGAAGCCAACTATGGAAGACCAAGAGTCAACTTAGAATTCCATATTAGATGATTTGGGATTTGAACTTGGGTCTCCACATTGAGGACACAATGCTTTAACCAATTAAGCTCAACCCCTTGGACACATTCTTGAAATTTAAAAATGGGGTACGCTCATATATGACCCTAATTGTTACACAACCTTGGCATGTGTCAACTGAATTTATTGGTCACCATTTTGTAATGAAGGGATTTGGAATTGGGTCACTCTCTTATAATTCTCACCACCAATTACCAGTACTATACAAGCCTTTATACAACTATTTAAACATTTTTAGAGTATATAATGGTCAGTGAGCTCATCCATTTCATAAAATTAAAATTTTAACAATAAATTCCAGTAGTTGTAAAAAACTAAAACTATTTAATTTGCTGTTAATACTTGTCTAGGTTGCGGAATTGGAATTGGGTATGGGTAAAGGTATGTGTGTATGATACATGGGTACAAAAGATTTTTTAGGGGCTGGGTACTTTCTAGGTATGTCTGTACAAAAGACCCATGTTGCTAGATCTGTGGAATGTGCAGCTGGATCCGGCTTCTGTGGAATATGCAACTGCATCTGGGCCCAGTTTGAACTGGATTCGGAATCCAGTTCTGTGTGGCAGAGTATTCCATCAGGGGGCGACAAACAGTCTGGGGGTTTGTCTCAGATGAATCTAGGACAACCTGAACAGAACTTGGGTGAACGCCGACAAAACGGTGTGAACCTGCAGAGATAAAACAACATTTTTAAATTCCTTTTAGGATGCGAATAATGTTTATTTAACTTGTGTAAGGTCCCCATTTTCCTGAGTAATGGCAGACATTGATGTTTACTGTTTAGCTTATTTTATTTCCATAAGCTAAATAATAGAGTTATGAGGGAATAATAATTAAATTAATTATTTTAAAGTTGTCTATTTTTTTTTTTGATACGTTATTGTAAAGTTGTCTATTTTAAATAAATATCAAAAAGATATTTTTATTTAATTAATTTAATCTAAGTAAAAAATAAAAAATAAAAAAATATTATGAGTCATTTTTATCTATATGCTCCACCAAGTTTCCGGTAGGTTGGGACGGCGGGACACGTTCGGGGACAGGATTTATTAAGGGGATTTTTTTGGATGGCAGGGAATGACAAAGGGGACAGATATGATATATATATATAGGGAAATTTCAAATTTCAGATATTCATATGAGTAATGATAATCAATGAACATTAATAAAGTTGCAAATGTAATCACTAATCATATTGACATATACATTATAGAGTCAAACAAATTAATACTACAACTACTTAATTGCTTCCATAATTCATGTGAAACAGTCAATGTGCATATGATAAAAATTTTAAAAATAAAATGCCCAAAGGCGACAAGTTTGCACTACAAATGTCAAAATGACAAAGTCACAAATATCCAAAACATAGTAATAGAAAGTATGATGGTTGCCTCTACTCGGCATTTGCCAATATTGCATCAAAATCAGTCCTAGAGTTTGAGTCACTGCCACTATGAGTGTGAGAGGCTGGCTCATCTAATGGAATTCCAACCAATGCCTCCTGTGTCTCCTCATCAATTTGGGCGGCATCCTCTAGATCAACATCCCACTGTAATACTGGAGTTTGTTGATACTCAGGAGTCTGACGATTTTGGAGTCGCAAAGCACTATGCACAACCATTAAATTCTCTGCTCATTTGGAGGTTAGCCTATTCCTCTTGATAGAGTGAATACAGTTGTATGTTGATCAATTCCTCTTTGTAGCAGAGGAACTAGCAACCTGTGAAAGGGGACAAACTAATTAGTAATTTACTAATTAGGACATTCAATTATGATTATATAAATGTTCAACACTAATCATATTAATAAATTATGTTAATGTATTACCTGTGAAAGGAGGCGAATAGCAAGCGTCCTCAATTGTGGTGCATCCTTCCCATGCCATGACCACCATCCAATAGGATCCCTTTGAGCTAGTGTAGTTCTATCTACCTCGGCCTTTGGTTTTTCGAATGTTGGACCATGAAGATTATAAAAGTCAGTCCATTGTGTACGAAGTAGAATTGCCTCCTCAACTGAATACATTTTTGCAAGGGACTTCATTAACCCAACTTTCACCACATCGTCATCACAAGGAGGCACCCTACTAGCCCTTGGTACATACCATTTAGGATTAAGAGCAAAGGCTGTCCTATGAAGCATGGTGTTCATTGTGTTCCACCGCCACATCACAATGGGCTTAATTTTTTGCTCATATAATCTCGAATTAGAATCCCTATCAGAAATTGCTTTCTTCATTCTTCCAAGCATGGAGTTAAATGTTTCATAAATCTCCCCAAGACTTGGAGAGTTTGTATTAGCATATCTAATGACATCCACAATTGATGAAATGATGGAGCAAATATATCTGCAAACAAAAATTTGAAAAAAGTCAAGTTAAAACTTAGAAAATCAAAAAATATTAATAATAAAATCACATGTATATATATCTTTAATAAAACCAACAATCAATAACAATTTTTTTACCCCACATTGGACCACCAAGTATCATCAAGAATTTTTTGTTTGATGCTTCTCCCTTCTGTGGTGCTTGCCATAGACCACTTATTCCACTATGAATTAACCATCATCAACTGTAGAGCCTCCTACACCTCAAGCATCCTCTCTAACAAAATAAAGTAGTTGGCATACCTTGTCTCTACAGGCTTGAGAAATTCCTTCTTTGAAAATGTCCTAAAGAGAGCAAGTGAGGTGTGATGGTTGCAAATAAACATCCAAATGTCTCTAGCCTCTACAACCACCTGCGCACCCAATCTATCTTCCCTATGTCTTTCAATGTGTTGTTCAATGCATGAACACAACAAGGGGTCCAAAAGATGTGCTTGTAAGCACTCTCAACCATCAAACTTGCTAATTTGCACATGTGCTGAATCAATGACCACCTGCACAACATTGGCTACCCCAAACTCCTCTATGGAATCTCTCAAAATATGAAATTGGAATTTTGTATCCTTGCGCTTCCTAGAACAATCAACGGCTCCAAGGAAATATGAACCAATTGTACATGTGACTATGATGTTGATAAGTGGCCAATGTCTAATATCGGTCCACCCATCCATGATAATAGAGCAGCTCGTCCTAATCCAACACTGTCTCATGTCCTCCATCGCCACACTCCCCTTAGAATATTCTTTGTCAAGGAGTGTAGTGCGTAGTTTATTTTCTCCAGGGGGGTTGAATGAGGTACCAACAACTACCACATCTTTAAACATTTGTTTGAAGTAGGCAGAACATGCTACATGGAATGGGATGGCATGGGCATAAATTTTTTTGGCAATGGAGGACTCTGCCACATCTTGTGCGTGCACATTGAACATACTTGCAACTATAATTTGCTGCTCACTAGAAGTACTAGCCTTCCTCTTCCCTTTTGTGGAAACATGAACACCATCGACATCACTACTACCATTACCAACACTAGGACTACCAAACATAGAGGGCATAGGTGAAGCTGAATGTGTGGATTCAGTTTGCATTGGCTGCCCCATAGGCTGTCCTTTGGCCTCCATGTGCAATCTATAACACTTCACCCTTTCAAAATCTTTTATGTGTGGACAAACCTTGACCCCTATGGCTTGTATAACCCAATAGATGAGAATAGACTCTTGTATAGCTCCCATCAAATTTATCTTTACAAATGTGACATTGCCACAATCTACTTCCCCTCATGTTTTTCCCTTTGTCTTTGTCTAGACGTGTTGCTAATTGAAGAAGAGGTTTTTTAGGATTAAAAGGGCCTTTTGCATATTTTTTCAAATCTTTGGAAGGGATTTCAAATGGATTTGTTTGAGGCCGTCCCCTTTCAACCAATTGGGTTTTATTTACTTATTCCCTCTCAACATGCCCACTACCCTCACTACTGCTGCTCATTTTGTTTTGTTTTGGTTTTTGCAAACTAAAAATAAATAAAATACAAAAAATCATACATTTCATCATTTAAACTTAGAAAAAATTGGAAAAAAAAGAAAAGAAATGAAAGAATAACTTACCTCTTTCACTTCTCTTGCTGGTTGCTGCCTTAATGCTCTTCTTTTTGCCTACTGAATGCTGGTTTTTCTTCTCCAATAGCTCCTTCATACCCTCTTTCTCTTCTCACTTTGCTCTTAGCTGCAATTGTTTTTTGGCATGTTAAAATGAAGTCAAATGCCTTTGAAATCAAGTTTAAAATTACCATTTTAGGGTTGGGAGGGCGTGAGGTCCACCTAAAAACACAATGCAAAAGCCTTATTTAAATTTCGGATTGATTTTTTAATGAAAAAAGTTGCTGGGAAAAAGGGGACTTCTAACCGTCCCCTTGTCGTCCTTGAGACGTCCCCCGCATTTGGAAACGTCCCCGAAAAAGAAAACACATTTTGGGGACTCTTGGGAAATGTCCCTGAGGTGTCCCCTGTCTCTGAAACGTCTCGGGTATGAGTACGGGGGGCAAAAGTCTAGGGCAGGGATAACTTTAAGAAACACCCCCTGGGCAAAGGTGTAAAATCTTGGCGAATCTTGGTTAAGTGCTATAATTTTCTTAGCAAATGTTTCATTTTTTTTGAAAAAAATATTAATTTTCCTGGCGAATCTATGCACATTATTAAATTTTTTGTAAAATCTTGGCGAATCTTAATGAATAATTAGTAAAAATAATAATCACAGTGGCGAATCCTAGTGAATAATCACTAAAAAGATTAATTACAATGACGAATCTCTCCTTTAAAAAATTGCTTAGTTGGTCGACACAGTTCCCCCATATTTTTTTTGTTTTTTGTAATATTGAAGTCAGGGCCCGGGGGTGGCAGCCACCAGCGGGGTCAAGGGGGTAGAGCCCCCTTGTGGGGGTTGAGGGGGCAATGCCCCGTCGCGGGGTCTGGGGACAACAACCCCGACGTGCTCCTCCTCGCCACCAAGCATAAATTCACTATTGAAAATGCATTGAAACACACATGGATTAAGTATTTTTTTAAAATCTCACTTTAAAAGGTAAAAATAATAATCACAGTGGCGAATCCTAGTGAATAATCACTAAAAAGATTAATTACAATGACAAATCTCTTCTTTAAAAAATTGCTTAGTTGGTCGACGCAGTTACCCCATATTTCTTTTTGTTTTTTGTAATATTGAAGTAGGGGCCCAGGGGTGGCAGCCACCGGCGGGGTCAAAGGGGTAGAGCCTCCTTGTGGGGGTCCCCTCGCAGTGTTCGGGGACAATGGCCCCGACGCTCTCCTCCTCGCCACCAAGCATAAATTCACTATTGAAAATGCATTGAAGCACACATGGATTAAGTATTTTTTTAAAATCTCACTTTAAAAAAAAGATTAAATGAAGAGTGAAATTGTTACCATTAATTAGCTTTTTAATCGGATGGTTGTAGGTTGATTCCGCGACCTATATGCACGTGCCTTTTAAAAGGCTTATTGAGGCCTGAAATTTGTTTTGGGCCACATGATTAAATCTAATCGTATGGCCCAAAACAAATTTTGGGTTTCAACAAGCCTTTTAAAAGGCATGTGCATATAGGTCGTGAAATCAACCTGCAGCCATCCGATTAAAAAGCTAATCGATGGCAATAAATAAAAGCCCTATTCAAGGCTAAAATATCCCTAAAATTAAATGGTAATTTATTATTAGTGGCAATATTTCCCCAAAATTAATGGTAGGAATATAATATTATTGGCGAATATAATTAATATTTGTAATTACAGTATAAACTACTAGCGAATTAGTTCCAAAGACGCATCGTTTACCTAGTGAATCAATTCAATTTATTAGTTTAAAAAATAATGCATAGGCGGATTAATCGAGACGAAATTAATTTTTTGTAAAAACCGAGCAATTCAATCTTCTTTTTAGCTTGTACTATTTGCCATTTCTAGAGGTCCTGAGGCCCAAAATTTGTTTTGGGTCACATGATTAAATCTAATCGTGTGGCCCAAAACAAATTCCGGGCCTCAACAAGCCTTTTAAAAGGCACGTGCATATAAGTCGCGAAATCAACCTGCAACCATCCAATTAAAAAGCTAATCGATGGCAATAAATAAAAGACCTATTCAAGGTTAAAATATCCCTAAAATTAAATGGTAATTTATTATTAGTGGCAATATTTCCCCAAAATTAGTGGTAGGAATATAATATTATTGGCGAATATAATTAATATTTGTAATTACAGTATAAACTATTGGCGAATCAGTTCCAATAACGCATCGTTTACATGGTGAATCAATTCGATTTAATAGTTTAAAAAATAATGCATAGGCGAATTAATTGAGACAAAATTATTTTTGTTGTAAAAACCCGGCGATTCAATCTCCTTTTTAGCTTGTACTATTTGCCATTTCTAGAGGTCTCGATTTCAATTATTCGCCAATTGGCGAAGATTCGCCACTAAAGTTTTCCCTGGTCTAGGGGACGCGTCTCCATGTACCACTGACTTTTATTAAATGTTGTCTTATCATTTTATCAAATAAAGTGCTCTTCTAGAAGCTGGAGTTAGTTACAATTAGCTTCTTCTAGAAGACTTAGCTGAGCCTTTAAAAAGAGGAATAAGGAAAGCATTTGATCATCCATTGTTGAGTTGATATTTCTTTATGCATTATTGCAAAGGCTTGAATCACAGGGTCAACTAATTTTCTGAGGACAAAAACCCTTGGAAAGGTTTGGAGGATTGGATGAAAACCTAATTTCTTCGCTGGGTCTACTTCAAGATTCACATTGGGCTTATTGGTTTTAGTTTTGGAGCTTCAACGAATACTTGCCGATGAGAGCGTTTTTGGGAAATTTTGTGAGTCTCCTCTAAAGACAAAATTTCCAAGTTTATTTGCTAAATTAGGTGAAATCAATATTTTGAGAAATGATCATATTTAGGGGTTTATGGTAATAAAGTATTCAGGTTATCAAGGTTATAAAGACAAATTTCAATGAATACCAAGAGCAGGTTTGGATACCATTATTCATATCTACAATTTCATTCAATATTTTCCTTGAATTTTAAGTGGCCAATTATACTCATTTGAAGAAGAGCTGAAGATTTACAAATATTTAATAGTTATAGTGTGGCAGAGGTATTCATCAATAAATCTTTATTATATAGCTGCCGTATGTTATTTTGGCATCTTTTGCTTCTATTATCTAGGTAGAATTGAATCTAAGGTTGACGTAAGGAGTCAATAGCAATGCAAAAAGAGAAGTGGTTTGATTTAGCGAAAAGACAAGGACATTCATCAATCACCGGGTGTAAAGAGCTGCAAGTCTGAAGATAAGACAAAGTAATCAAGTAGCAGATAAGACAAATATGATGTATGGCATTGGAGGACTCGATAATATTGTAGAGGTGCGATTATTATTGAAAGCCTCATAGCCGCCAGCTGAGTTAATACAAAGGGAGTCGCCAAAGTAAGAAAATTGATTTATATCCTTTAAGCGCCTCTTGGTCATTGCCATCAAATTCCTATACAAGGAACCTGCCTTCCGTACTGGGTGCACTAGTAAAGCCAGATAAGATAAGTCGTAAAGATTATAGAAGCCTCTAGTATAGAGGTAACACTTTTGGGACATTTAGAGAGTTTGGAATTCCATGAAATGTGCTACTTAATTTTTTCCTTGAAATTATCACAACACAAACCAGCACTACGCCAATTGATTAGCATTAGCTTCAAAGAGAAACAAGTGAAATGCACTCAACGCCAAGAATGTGCACACAAGACCCGATGTGGGTGAGGTGCTAACATATGGCGGAGGAAACTGAATTAAAACTGAAAGTAAATACAACTGAAAGTAGAAAGAAGCGGTGAACCAGCCATGAGAGATTTCCACGCTACCACTTAATTAGCGGGGGGAAAAACATTACAATTCAAAACTAATTCATCCGCTGCAGCAAACATCCACATAACAATGGGAATTTGCCACTTAAATAGTGGGTGAAAGATGTGTTACAATATCAATTTCCTCCACGTTGGCGGTAAACCATCCAGGGGTTAAAGTGTTTGCATTAAAGTTCACAAGTAAATGCAGCAATAAAATGACTGGATTAGTACTACTAAATCACAGCCTTACAATGAAATAAATCTGCAATTTACAAGTGTTACAATGATAAAATCAATGCAAATAAATGAGGGGTGATTTCTTCAACTCTTAATCTTCTCAATCACCAAATTAGAAGCTAAAATCTGAACCTTTAGAAATCTGATAACAATAACCAGCAAACTGAAAAAGCATTACCAACAACTAACCATGATTAATTTGTTCATATCTTCACCCAAATGGCTCCAATCTCCTCCAAACGGCTACACATGTTACTAGCTGCATAGATGCCAAGACATATTGCATAGCATAGAAAGAACGAAGTCTGATATAAAAATGCCAACAAACTAAAGTGCAGACCAGCAACTGAACAATCATCAAATTGCTTATTTCAACCACCAAAAACTCCAACAAAGCTCTCTAAACATTTACCATAGCTTCCTTTAAACAAGGCGATTGGAACACAAGATTAAACAATGCAATGAAGCCACCAAAAGGAAGGCACAAAACCCAATGTTTGCTTCTTGAAGTGGTACGGCCCTTGAAAGAGGGCGACTTCACTAGAAAATCAGGCTCATCATAATAAAATCTGCAAATCATGGAGAGGGGGCACCTCAAGCATCTAAAAATTTAGAGCAAATACCCACAAACCAAATAAATTCTCATAATCAGCTATGATTGAAAATCACCTACAACCATGAATGAACCAGCAACACAAAAACTGGAAAAAATACCAAAATCTCCAACGTTGATGCTCAATATGCACTTCTGAATGAAGCACACTTCCAATTGACCATCTAGGGAACCATAGTTTCAGGTCCAAAGAATGGTGAAGAAAAGCTAAGCTTCCCCTTAGTCAGGTTCTGAAATCAATCCAACAGCATTTCGATGTAATAAACCAAAGATAAGAATGAATGAGCAAGACATCAATAAATAGGCTATTCAACTGGAAAATGAATCAACTTGAAACTCCCACAAGAAACTCTTCAGCTTCCTCCAAGGGACGCCACCTCTCATGTTGCACTTTATTTGAATTATTAAAACATTAATCATCTCCCTCTAGGCATCCATCTACAAGTTGCACAATAAAACTTTTAATATAAATATTAAATGCTCAAATCAATCCCTTTATGTCCCCTTTTTATAAACAACTTGAAGTCATCAAGCCTGGGCATGGGGTACAACTTCAAAACATAAAAATTGACTAAGTCTGGAACTCAGTTCAAGGAGGGATATAAGCCAAAGCTAAAACCAACGCTCAAACTGATTCTGCCAGAAATAGAATGATGACCTGAGCTGAGGCAAACTGGAGATGATGCCACTGCCACAAATAGACTTACTAAAAATAGCAAATGCCAAAAATAGTAAGTTTACTTCAAACTCAATAGAAAGCCAAACTGATCAGCCACACTGCCCAAAATAGAAATGTGAACTACAAATGATTGAACCACTGCTAGAATGATACTGCTATAAATAGATTTACCAAAAATAGCAAACTGCTATAAATAGTAAGTTTGGAAAGTTTCATCTGAACACCAATTGAGCAATATCATGACTTACTATAAATAGTAAGTGTTTCCAAATGCATTTTGAGCACAAATCAGACAACTAACATGACTTACTATAAATAGTAAGTGCTCGGAAAGGTTGTCAAATTTAGGTGCATGTCACACCACCTTGGAGGTCTCTGAAAACCCAGAAAGAATCCGCGGTCCAAATTTCGAAACTCCAACACACTGGCTAAAATAGCAAGTTCCAGAAAGGATATCGGATGAAGATGCATGTTATACCATCCTGAAGCCCATCAAAAACCCAGAAAACTCCACCAGACATGCATCAGAAACTCTTACATGCAAACCTTCAAAAATCCGACAGAACCCATCAATAAAGTAGAAACCCTAATTTTACCTCTGACAAGCCTACGAGCTCCCGGAAATAGGCTATCAGTCACCAAAGAGCGTATGGCAAGAATGGGGACATTACATTCCAGACTAAGACTTTGAAGCTGACATGGAACCTCAGTAAAGACAAAGTGTTAATAAAGACAAAATTGGAAGAGATGCCAATTCAAAGCTAGAACTATTACCATGGGAAGCCGCTAGTAATTGCTATCGCAGATCCATTTTTAAAGGGCTATTGCAAATGAAGACCAAGTTTATTTTATTACTGTAGTAGAATTAAGGAGCCATACAAACAAAGAAACTTTCATGAGTATTTCTGAAATGTATATAGGTTAGATTGTGATGTGTTAATTCTATATTTAGATTATGTAAGGGTTGCATTTGAGAAGAATATAACAATCTCATATTCTATGCAAAGCTTCAAAAGGATATATACATATTTCAATTATTCAACAGTAATCATATGTATGGTTTGATTGCATATATAAATTGTATTTGAAATTTATGGTATTCGAAATTGCAATACTTGATTAATTTAATTTGCTTATTCACTTTAGACCAAACCACTAAATTAGTTTGATAAATAGCATTGTCAAACTTGTGTAATCGCAATAATCCTTGCTCCAAGGGTAAGGATTATTACAACCTATGGTGGGGCTGGAGTCAACGATATGAGGGTGCAGAACAAGGCACCAGGCGCAAAGTTTGCATGGCGGTTATACAAGAACTTGAGCGCACTATGGTGTAAAGTCCTCAGTGCAAAAATATTTGGACTCCAATGAAGCGACATTCTCACAATTGCTAATCCAAGTAAAGGTTCTGCTATTTGGAATTTTATTCTAAATTGCAAATCGACCATCACGGAGCTCTTAACGTGGCAAATAAAGGATGGGAAGCAGGCATCCTTTTGGCATGACTCATGGAATGAGTATGCCCCTCTTGAACGGATGCCAAGAATGGAAGATGCCATTCAAATTACTAGTCTGGTATGTGGGGAGAACTTGTGTCACTATCTAGATTTCCAAACTGTAAATGGTCAACATGAGTTCCAATGGAAGAAATTCAAAATCCTTGACGAACAATCCAAAGTTTCCTTAACATCTGAACTTGCAAGTCGACACATTATCCTATCTGCAGGCGAGGACACAATAATATGGTGTGCATCAAAATCAAGTGAATATACGGCTAGGCTCAGCTATGAAATGGTGCAAAAGGAGATATCTATGGTAATTGGCCAAAAAACTATGCTGGGGAAGCAAAGTCCTTCCAAAAGCAGGTGCTTTTGCTTGGACAGCATTGCATGAAAGGATCCTAATTGGTGAATGGTTAAACCGAATTGGGGTGGCGGTCCTACATTGGTGTGTCATGTGCTATAGGAGCTTAGAAATGACTACATATTTATTTGTGCAGTGCGACATAGCACAAAGTTGTTGGAAGCATTTTTTTGCTAAATTGGATTGGCATAGTCCCCTCCAAAATAACATAAAGGACATTTTTGATTCTTGGCCCAGATTATACAAAGGTTTAGCATTGGAAGGGTTATGGTTCGAATCTCCTGCAATGATCATATGGCAGATCTAGAAAGAAAGGAATGCGAGAATTTTCAAAGACAAAATGTCTCTCTTTGAAAGCCTTCTGTGCAAAATAGAGATTGGTATTAGTGAATACTTGAATGGTCAGATAAAAATGAAAAACTACAAATTTATATTTGATTGGAATCAAAGAATGGTGAGAAATTGGCCGTTGCTAAATCCATCAAGGGGCCATTTATTAAAGAAGAAAACTTCCAAGAATAAAATTAAGTGGGAACTGCTCCCCAAAGGTAGGTTGAAATTGAATTTTGATGGGGCCTCACGAGGCAACCCAGGGCGATCAGGGGCTGGTTTTGCAATCAGAAATGAAAATGGTTCATTGGTCTGGGCAACATCTATCAAGTTGCCAATTAGCACAAATAATGAAGCCGAGTGTGCTGCCTTATATGAAGGCTTAAGATATTGTGCAAACAATGCTTTGAACAATATTGATGTGGAAGGCGATTCAGATTTTGTAATAAAAGCAGTCATCTCTACAAACGCTCCAAGTTGGAAACTGAGACAATGGGTCGAAAGAATTTCCTCATCACTTGATCACATTGCTGACCATAAATTATCACATATTTTTAGAGAAGCAAATGGTGTGGTAGACTATCTTTCAAATCGAGGTATAGACCAAAAGGAAAGCATCATTCAAACAAATAATTCTTCATCATGGCAGGAATTGATGTCCCATCTTGAGCAGGATGCTTAGTTAAAAATGTAAGCTCAAAATGACAAGTTACGGTGGTACTGGTACTGAAAACACTCTAATAGTACACTGTGAGATGTGCAGACTAAAGGAAAATCTTTCCATATCATACGGTTCTGAAGTAGCAAGGCTTCACGGGTTTCATTAATCGAATTTTCTGAATGTGGATCCTTTCCTATAAAAGCATGCTAGATGTTATCTCTAAGTAGATTAACATGGAGATTCTGAGCAGTGTATGCTCAGTTGTCATGCCTATTCAAGGAAGGCGATTCAAAGATAAAAGCTGCTATCAAGAAAGTCATTAGAGAGCATTGACTTGGGCCCGAACATACACATGATAACATGCTGGTGGGTATATTCCTCGCCAACATAGTGCGCTCATTTGGAAGGAAGATGATTGGTAAATTGATGGCATAGTACCTCAAAGAAGACTTCATTGCAGATGCCATCAAAGCCATCTCTAACTTCGACAAAAATCCGAAGCAGGGCCTTCTCTGTGACATGGTGGATGCTGCCAAGGCAAGGAAAAACAAAAAAATCGGAGCGGCTGTAGACTTATATGTGGAGTGTCTAATTTACAGCCTTTTTTGGATCATGTAATAGCACAAAAGAATTTGTTTGTTGATTCTGAAATGAATAGGCTTACTGAACTGGCTACAGGCCTGATAACATTGTATACCAGTAGGCCCAAGGACTAATTTTGCTTTGTTTTTGGGGCTATCAGATGTAATCTTTTGCAAAATCAATATAGAGTGCGACCCTCTGTGGTAGCAGTTTGCCTTAAATTTTTTTTTTATAAATTTTATTTAACCTGCACATTATTTTTTTTGGAAGAATATGTTATCCATTTGGCATAAGAAGAGGGGTGGGCATGCAAATTACTTATTTCATATTATCCTTGGAAAAGAAATCGGCAATCTTTATAAATATGAAATGATTAGTGATTATCGTTTATCATTTTGTATTTATGAATATTATCGATTTTATATTTTTTGGGTTAATTTAGTAGAGTAAAAGGTTCAAATGATATTTTTATTGGTAATTGATATGCTATATGGTATTCACAATGATTTTCTAAAATTAATAATATATAAATATTTAGTAAATTAATTTTATAATTATATTATAAAGTTTATAGATATTTCTGTATATAAAGAATACTATGAAATATGTATGCTGTACTAAATATTCCTGCTTTTAGGCTGCAAATATATATACGATTTTTACAGTTTTTTTGTACAAATGAATCCAATCTCCAATTTTTTTGCCGGATGCACAAACCAAATCTGTGAACCAGAACCAGCAACATAGCAAAAAACATACAACAAAGCAAAAAAACATATAAAAATCATTAACATATTTATGGAATGAAATCCTTTATAGTCCATGATACCTTACGACCTAGTTTATATATATATATATATTCTTGTCAATTAGATTTAACAATTAACTCGATAGTTTGTATCCTTTATGAAATTAATTAGATATTCATTTTCATATTTGTTTATAAATTATATTATAAATAAGATTTAATATAGAAAATATTTAATAAATAGTTTAATATTTTAAATCTTTATTTTTTTTAATGAAATTTGTATTAAATTTATAATATGTAATGCTATACTTCTAGTGAATTATTACTTGTATAATATGAATTTCATTAATTTTTTTTTTTTAAATTTAAAATATTAAACTATTTATTAAATATTTTCTATATTAAATTTTAGTAAATGAAATTATGTCTACCAGCAGTCACAAAGTCTAAAATGCACTCAGCCTTCAGGAAATCGTGTTTGTATTTGCAGTGTCCTGCAGCAGATAAAAGTAGCAGCAAAAACAAAATGATAACGTTGAGGGCTTTAATGGGTCATAAAATTCCAAAAACACCCTTTGAAAATTGTCTGGAGTTCAAATTGCTTGGAACTCGCACTTGAATTGCCGTGTAGTCACTAGAGTCAGCTGGATTCGATAGACAAAAGTTGGAAACCTTTGAGGCAGGAGAAATTTGCACCCTGGTCAAATCCACAGGCAATTCGAACTAGGATCCAATTCTGGGACATTTCATACCTGAAATCGGCTTGTATATGTGCTGATTTGGTAACTTAGATACTTGTCAATTTTGGCAAATATAATAAATTAAGAAAAGTTTTCTATAAAAGATAGAGCTTTTTAGCATAAACATTATCTGATAAATTCTAAGGAATAAAGTGCAAGGTATTTAGCAACTGCAATGGTATTTGTATTAAATTCTTACCTTTCAAAGTCAGCTACCCTCACAAATTGGTGTTTTGCCATCATCGACATCCTTTCTTAGTTTATTGTTATTTTATACAATAATAAAAAATAATTCTGATTACCTCATTCCGAAGACCTGCAGATTATGTTTTTGTGTGGATTGTCTTAACTGATGAGTGTAAATTGTGGATTAGAAAACAGTGCTCTGCCACAATTGGACAATTGAATTGCTTTATGCTGAGTGAGTGCATTTGGAAGAATGCATGGCACATTTCTTGAATACTGATTTTAACCTTAATATGCCAAAGGGAAGAGGTGACCATTTCTATTGATAAATTTATTAATTGTCTATATGGAAATGTTACAGGACAGACATATATTGCCAAAATCTGGATCATGGTCAATTAGAGAATTACAGAAATTATTGGGGTATCTTTGTTATGAAAAATACTAATAGTGTATGGTGTAGGATTAAAAGACTGAATTGCCTAGTAGGCATTTATAAACTTAAGGGATTAAATATGGATGCAAGTGCCTCTCTGGTATTAATTTGACTCTTTTAATGCTATGCCTGGTTCAAAATTGAGAAATTGGCTTCACCATGGAATCTTTACAAATTGACTTGCATAAATAAGACAGACTGCTCCTATCATTGCAACATTTTCTTTGCTTCTTCCCATCCTCATTTGTTTTGGCTTGGCCAATAGCGATACATTTTTCTGTTTCTGTTTTATACTATTAACAGTGCCAAAGCCCATAAGTATACTTTATATGCAAGGAATTAACTGTGTCAGCTATATCTGTCCTATAGCACTCATCAAAAATCCCTGAAACACTCAACTATTAGCTAAGACCTAACTGACAAGTTCTATTCTCTTACAATTATCAAAATAATTGTCAGAGGATGTTGAACCCAATGATATGATATTAGAAACCATTTAACCCAATAAATATGTAATACAAAAAACCAACCAGATAGTAGAATTTCAAATATTGATACAAAACTTTCTTTAGAGGAAAAAGAATATTAATCTTTGCACTCAATTCACTTATCTCAGCACATTTTTTGCTGATTGCTGATGATCAGTTTCACTTCTGCTCCATATGAATGCCTTTCAGTCGAGCTATTATCTTTGTTATCACTGACGTGACTAACTTCTTCCTTGGCCAATTCTCGTATCCACATTTGAGTGTCTAATTTGTAAGTTGGCATGCGAGTTCATCTCTTTCTTTGGTTATTAAAGTGGTGACAATTTTCATTCTTAATTCATTTAAGTTAGCTGAGGTTCAATCCCTTTTGGAAAGATGATTGGTCATTTTTACCTAGCCTTCTTGGAAAGCTGTATGAACATGTTTTACAGATTCACTGCAGTTTCTGGGGATGCTGGGCAGACTTGGTTCGTTATTTCACATTTTGATGAAGTTTTTGACATTTTGTTAACCATCTTTTGGGTTAATAAGATGCTTTCTAAGGCCCCCAAGTGTAGGCATGAAGCTTTGAGTGTTTTGACTAGTGTTGAGCTTGTATTGAGTTCAAAACTCAAGTCAAATTGCTAAGCAGGAGTTGGGCATCCTAGTGAGGCCTGGAGGATATAAGGGTTTGTGTTGTTTATCACTGCCCTATGAGTGGGCAATGTTAGTGTAAATAGAGTCATTATTCACCTAGTTAGCTAATCACCTTTCCAAGATTGATCTATTCAAACATAGCTTAAGTTTACTTAGGCTATTTCATACTTTTGTTTCACTTCATGGTTGAGAAATGTGTCTTCATCACTTGAGACACCTATTGCATGCATACTTGCCACTTGCTCACACACTTGTCAAGTGAGCTCACAAGTGTTGCATCTTTGGAGGGGTAGTCAAAGTTTCACTCCTACCTTCTCACCTCCTCATCCTTGCCTATATAAGCAAGGCTCATAATTGTATTTACACACTCTTCATTTTTTATATTGATAGACATACTATTGTGCTCATATTTTGTTCACTAGTGAAAGGTTGTTTCATGCTTTAAGATCTTGGCATTCTCCAACATGGTATCAAAGTCATGAGAGCATGTTCCTTCCCACATCAAAGTGACTCTCACACATAGCCCTATCAATTGAGTGTCGTGGAGCCAAACAAACACCACCATTTTGTTTGGAAGGCTTGAAAAACGAAGAAATACCTTTCGTTTTGTCAATTTCAGTAACTTTCATTTTTTTGCAATTTTTTAATTCCTATACTTTAGTGTATAGTACAAATCTGTATGGTACCATACAAATTTGTACGGTACCGTACACATCAGTACCGTACATTTTTTTTTGCAAAAAAATGAATTTTTAAGTAGAGGGCCAAAATTACCCTCTACCCATTTGCTAGTTTGAGTTGGTATTTACAATCTTGTAGGATTTTTCCCTATTTGGCTTGTTTTTTGGTTTGTGGCATCAATTGTTTGTAGGGTTTTAAATTTTTATTTTGGTCGAAAAGCTTGTTCTTGTAATTTTTTTTCACCCAACACCCAGTTTGTAGGGTTCTCGTGGCAAATTTTTTGCCCCTTAGTAGGTTTTGAGAGGCTTTGTTGTGGCTCTAATTTTGAGCACCTTCATCATCTATCGACCTTTCACAACTTGCAACTATGGTTGAGGCAACTTTCATGTTTTTGTGCCTACGGCTTCTACCTTAGCGCACTTCCATTCTCCTTATGTGAGCTTGAATAGTCGTAAAGGCGAGATCTCTCACAGGTGGTCTTCACAAATAGCAAAGCATCTCCTATTTCAAACAAGGCGTAAATGGTTTGGTTGACCACTGCCTTATATTGTTTTTTTATTGCAATTCTTTACAAACAACCTTGCGCTTCAAGCATCTGAATAGGAAAGGCGGTCTTGGCATTGTAAGTGGCTTGATATGAACAAAGGTTGACCTTCATCAATACTATGAGGCACTGAAAGAGTTTTATGGTGAAAGGGATCTTATCAACGACACATAGTAGAATCTTGACTCAGACTCCTCTTAATGCCAAAAACAACGTGGGCTCAACACTACCACACGTGGCTTCCACCATTCTCCAACTTGGCTCCACTCTCCCAAACATATGATTTGGTCAAACCCCCTCTATGCCCATGACTTGGTCAACTCTCCATGTTTGGTGCAAAAATCCCTCCATTTGGCACTTTAACCAAGTCAACACCCAATGTTTTTTGTGATGTGTAAAATCCCTTCTACCGCGTGGTCATCATAGGTTTCGACTTCAGTATTTACCTTGCATCAAAATCGGTCAAGTCATATGCCCTTGTCTCAAGCTTAACCTCACTTGTGGCGGCCTTCTTTTTTTGCTTTGATTGGATCACTTGCCCATTCACTATTAATGTTATGGTTGTTCAATTATTACTTTTACATTTCTAGTATTTAATGCAACCACAAGTGGTAACTTTGAACATTATTTTTTATGTTAGTGGTCAAGTTTAACTAGCCGATTATTTCAAAGCTTGTAAGGGGGGGGAGGGGGGCTTCGTTTTGCCATAACTTGCAAATGGGGAGTTGAAATTTCAAGTGTGAATAGTCGACATAAAGCTCTTTCTGTGACAAACACTTTAGCATCGAGACCATTTAGAATTTGTGCTATTTATTAGCAATTTTTGGCGTCCGAAGTCATAATTGGAAGTGAATTTCAATCCAATTATCAAAATTTTGCATTTTTTTTTGAGTCATGAAAATTTTGCAAAGAATTTGATTTTGCATGTAAAAGTAAGATCTAGATTGCCATTTTATCAACAAATTGTAAAAACCTCCTTGAGTTATAAACAAAAGATTTTGGCATCCAATCTTCACAACTTGTAAAAATTTCTTGCACATCTTTTTGGGGGGGCCTATGTTTCAACACTAATCATTTGGGGGGGGGGGGCTATGTTTCAGCACTAATCATTTTGGGGGGGTATACTTGCATTTCACACTGATATTTTTTCTAATAATTAGACCATGTCTAGAAATTGCAAATTGAAGTGCATATGTAATGGAAGCAATCAACATGTGGATGAATTTTGTCCTCATGTCTCGAATCAAATTGTTGACTTACTATTGGAACTTGCAAAAATAATCTCACTAAGACATCTTGTGAGACACCATCATTTGGGGATGAACAATGTAGTCGCATGGCTTGCATTGAGGACTTATCTCCCATATCACCTGATGCTACATCCAAATCCTATGTTGACTCATCCATGGCTTCCAGTGATTCTTTGCATCAGAACATTGTTATTGTTGTTCTCAATCCGCCACATTGGGATGCATATCTACCAAACATCACATCTTTGTTTGTAGAATCCCACTTTGCAGATTCAGAAGACACTATTGAGGATATTCATCTCCTCTATGATGTCAACTTCGATGAAGTTGCATTATCATTACCATCTTTGGATCTTGCTCTTGCCTTACCTACATCAGCTTCTATCATGACAGATTGTGCAGATATTTATGAGTTGACCTATCCAACTCTGTCATCATCTAGATTGACATCATCTGTAGCAGTATTAGATTCACATCGGTTCAGTTATCACCATACATTTATGTTCCCTGTTCCTAAATCTTATATGGTACCCAATCCATCTTATCAACATTTATCACACATCAACATTGGCTTGGAGATCATTGAGCATCATTTGAAGACATCATGGGCATCATATCAGTCTTTGGATCATGTGCAGAATTTAGAGATCTTTATTCTACTTGCATATTCCTATTCGGAATTTGCACACATTTGTGGTGTTGTTTCTTCCCAAGGGGAGAAATGTTGTTTGATGATCTTGGATCATCTTTAGCATCTAGTGTCGAGCATCTACCAACACTACAGGCATCATTTTGAGGGGAGTCTGCATGGTTTCTTTTCTCCTATATCAGTTTTGGGAGGAAGCATTTCCTCACATGGAATTCTGTACATAGACCTTATCTCTTTTCTCTCGTATGGGGGGAAAGTTCATTGTACATTAGTCTTTGGGGGGGTCAATGATGAGTTCTCCATCTATCACGTCTTCACTTTTACATTTCATTGTATTAGCATTATTTCTCTTTTGGAGAGGAGTCTTATTTCTCACAAAGTTTTCTCTTTTATTTCACTTTATGAGAAATTTGTACATGAGTACGTAACATGTCCTAGTAGCTAGGACTCATCATCATGCTTACATTACTTGCTAAGTTGCACTTAAGGGGGCAGGGGGGACGGGGTGCTAGTGTAGTTAGAGTCATTATTCACGTAGTTAGGTAATCACCTTTCTAGGATTGACCTATTTGCACATAGTTTAAGTTTACTTAGGCTATTTCATACTTTTTTTCATATCATATGGGTGAGACATATGTCATCATTTGAGACACCTATTGCATGCATACTTGCCACTTGCTTACACACTTGTCAAGTGAACTCACAAATGTTGCATCTTTGGAGGGGTAGTCAAACTTTCATTCCTGCCTTCTCACTTTCTCATCCTTGCCTATATAAGCAAGGCTCATCATTGTATTTACACACTCTTTGTTTATATATTGATAGACATACTATTGTGCTCATATTTTGTTCACTAGTAGAAGATTGTTTCATGCTTTCAGATCTTGACATTCTCCAACAGGCAGTAGGTCGCTGGGCTGCTGATTACTCCAGATATTAAAAAAAAAGGGAAAAAATGAAAATTCTTTTTGAGTACAATGATTTATCTATTGGTTTTTTATTGTTTTCGTTTCCATATTTTTGTCCAAGTTGAACAGTTGAATTCTGGCTGCTACTTGGATCTCTGTGATTTTAGGGTGTCTATATGTTACTGTGAATGTGTTTTTGTCATTGTCATATCAAATGCATGTAGTGTTTACTTGACTCAGATATATTTTTGTCATGCTTTTTAATATTGGCTTTATGAATGGTTGCAAGATGGAGTCGATTATGGGTTATGCTTTGAATTTGAGACATATATTTCCATTCAAGAAGTATAATGGCTATGTTTCCTATATTTTTCTGGAAGCTTTCCTAGTGCTTGATCAACTCTTCGCTGGAAATCAACCCTCTTCCATGAAGCTGTGAAATTTTTTCAGTTGAGAAACAAAAGTTGAGCTGGAGAGTAGGAGTTTCAAACTATATGTTATCATGCAAGTAATCATCATTATCTCAACCTATATTATGCTAAGACTTGGGGTTTTGCATTTCAAGGGGATAACATTGATAAGGAGATCCAAAATATACAATTACTAAAGATTTAGAACTAAAAATAATTACTCTAGATTGAAATATAAGGAAATGAAATGTTGAAAGATTTAGCACCATAATTTGCTATTCAAATATTACAGATCCATTAATAATGTTACACAAATTGAAACATCAAATCAAATAATTGTTGAAAAAGTCTATTGGTGTTTGTTGAAAATTTGATGTGCTGATCATTTGAATCATTTAATTTTCAAGAAATAATAAAAATGCAATTGTACATCATGATCACATTATTTTCTTTATATGACCATAAAGATAAAGAAAACAGACATCATTGACTAAGGTCAAATAGTCCATGCCCAATCCTCTTACTTAGGTGACTCAATATGGCCTGTCCTTTTATTTATGAGGCATCTTTCGAGTCCACATCCCATCACAATACCAGTGCTAATCACTTCTGTCATCTCATGAGTCTTTTGAGTTTGAAAAGAAAGGTTGCTATGCAGAGAAGCCATGCTTCTCTCCTTTCTTTCCTAAAAATATGTTTCTCTAAATAGTAAATGAAATTTTAGGCAGAGTATTGCCCTCCAACAATAATGGAGTGAGAACCTTTGGACAAGGCAAATGGCAAGCTGTCAAAGCTCCAGACATTTATCTTTATATGCCTCTGCCATCCATTCAGAGTGTAAACCTTAATCGCACTTGTGATGTTGATGAAGCCTCCAAGTTTTGCCTTAGATAAAAACTCCTCGTGAAGCACACAGGACCCTCATCTGTTGTAAACATCTTTGTGGTGAGCTTATCCTTTTCTTCTTGGTCATGAGTCAGAGGTACTATTCTAGGCCTTTCCATATAGAAGTTGTGTTAAATGAGCAGGTTACATGGAGAAACGTGCATCTCCTTGCCCACCTTCTCTCAGTAATGGCGTTAAAGTTTACTATAAATATCCAAGATTCTAAGTGTGACCTTCTTACAGATGATGGACTGGATATGCATCAGCTTTATTAAATATATGTTGTGTCTCTCTAAGACTAAGAGGAAATGAGGGTTACATTATTACCAACCTCCTTTACTTGGGTGTTGGGTGCAACTACACAGTTAAATTTGCTTTCAAAACCTTGTAACGCCGCTTTTTAGATTTTCTTTATTTCATCAGTTTACTTGTAATTCTTGTATTTTAATTACCCTCTATAGATTGTATATTTTCTTGCATATGAACTATTGTCTCCAATAATATGAAGTAACTGGCATATGTTTATGTAGGTTTTATGAACTCTTTCTCCAATAAGACCTATTAGTAGCTTCTAAATGTCCCTATTGGCCACAATCAATTTGAATCTGTGAAATTCTTGCAATGTCCATTAAATATGATAATACTTTCTCCTGACAATTATCATGGCTGCTTAACAGACAGTAGCAGTAGTGACGACTGCCCAAACTTATATTGGATGTTTTTACCTCCTCTCTGGCACCTCAAAAATCTGAAATTGCAACTTTGAATATGTGTACTTTCACTATTATCAAATACTCAGTTGGAAGGGATTTACAGGATAAGATATGTATGATGTTTATTAATGAACAATGATGGATGCTATCTTGACCCAGAACATGCGTAATTCTTGTTAAAGCCTTCAAACTAAACCCTTCCTTAACATATCATAAAACAACAAACGTGGAGTTGCATATACTTTTCTCTGCGAACCCAATTTTTTTCTATTGTCTCCAGAACTAGACTTTCCAGTTGTTTGTTTGATAAGTTTTTTTAAAACTGACTGTCAATATTATGATAAAGTGGACTTGGAAGGCAAAGGGAAATGTTTACTGATAATTGAGTTGATAATAGAAGATGCATCAACATTTTGTGTTGTGTTGTACTGAACATGGCTAAACTTCCTTCTTGATGATTCTAAGGTAGTGGATTTTCAGCCCAAAATGCTTTGTTGAAATTGTCTTTCGCAAGAGTGACAGATCTACATATGTATCCTACCACTGCCTTGTGGTTTGTCTTGGGTTAATTATGATACTAACTCCAAGGGGGTTGGGTCTGAGATGGAGTCATTTGTCTGGGATCCATATTCCTCTTCACTACTAGAAGAAGAACCTTTTTCATTGAATCCCAGGGTTTCAAGGGCCAAAGAAGAGAACGAAGAGAAAATTCAAAATACTGAATGGAAAAGGGGAAAAAATAAAACCACTCAATATGCATTCACTTCCCTGTTCAAAGCATCTAACTTGGGGTTCTGTCCTTCAAATGTACACAAATGTGTGCTTAAAGCCTTAAGTGCCTATATCAAAAGAAATGGGGAAGCTCATCTTAAATAGCTACAGATGCAACCCTATGTTTCAGAGATATCAGCAGGACAAGATGGTTGGAGATTGTTTTATAGATATCATTAGGATAATATGGCTGAGGATTGTTTCATAGATATCTATTGGACATTATGATTGGGGATGAATATGGTGGGACTTTTGTATGAGGTTATCTTAATATTGAAAGGGTTTCCATGAAATGCTAATTTATGTGTACCCTCAGAAACTGTCACAGGGTTTGCTGAATTTTTGGCTTCAAGTTCGTAATTTGGCGAATTTATTAAAAACATATGAAATTCGTGAAAATTCGCCTTCAAATTCATAGGAAAATAGGTGAAGGTTTTTTTAATAAAAATATATCTTTAAAACGCATTTGTGTGTTAGGGTTTTTAGATTTTTGCTATAAAAAACACCCAGGTCAAGCGTAAAACATGACTGCAGTCAGACACTATATATTCTATTTGGGCGTCTATCAATCATGATATGTATAGAATGCAATGTACTGGATCATTATATCAAGGAGGGAGAGAACCATAGTTGGGCGGAAGAGAATTCTATTCTTCACTTTTGATGGGTGGGAGGTTTATTAAAAAACTTCGTATTAAATATACTAATCTATTTAATATGATATTATTTAATTTTATTGTTTTACTTTATTTTCAAATATTAAAATTTAATATTTGAGAATATTTAATTATTGATATATGAAATATCCCAACTAGGATATTGACCAATTTTCTGATTTTTAAAACACAAATTTCTGTACTTCAAAATTTCTGCTAAAAACCCTAACTGCTGATGTAATTTTTTGATTTCAAACATGCATTAACAGCAACATATATTCTTCCCAATCACATCAAATAACATAGCAGATTTATCTAACCATAAACATGAATATAACCAGCGAATTTAAACACCAAAGATGTCCATCCAAACATGCCAAATCTGATTATCAAATGTTCAGTTCTGCTGCTACAAATCAGACCTAATATGAATGCAAGATCTCCACAAAAATAGGCTCCAAACATGCCCAGCAATGTACAATAACTTGCTGATATGAAGTAACCCCACTAACAATCCAAAACATGAGATGAAATGATGATCTAAACTAACCCTAGCTGGCGAACTTGCTCCAGCTCACAAAAATGCAATGATGAATGCAAATATATGATAGAAATGTCTTCAAAACCCTACCATAAGGGTGCGCTGATCTGCTGGTCAGAATGTAGGGTTTGCAACCCTTGAAAACTTGTCAACAATCTCCAAACTTGCCAATTTCACCCCCTTCAAAACAAAGTGCGCTTCTTGCAACTTGGGCGACCCACTCTAGGGTGAAACCCTAGGTCAATACAACACCAAATCTGCCTTCCTCAAGTCGCCTAGGCTGATATGAAAATCTGAGCATGAACATCTAGCATAGAACTCCATTGAAGCGCAAGTGAACCTTTGTCATAAAGTCCTCCATTGAAGAAATAGGTTTTCATCCAACTCCTCTATGATTGTGATAATTTTGTGGACATATTATTTATATTTAAAAAAAATCAAATTTATATAAAGCGATTTTTTTCCTCCTATTGAATTTCATCGGAATTTTATTGTTGCCAAACATGGACTCAAACTCGAACCTTGTGACATTGCTCAGAAGTATTGAAGTATTGATTCACATCAGCTTGCTAAGTAATATCATTCATTAAAAAATTTCGAAAGCAAATTTAAATACAAGTGAATTTCAAGTATATCCAAACTTATGCAGAATGATTCTTTGGGAAGCTTGGTCAAGTCTCATGATTAATAAGAAATAAAAAGTATTTAGACATCTAATCTTTTCATCTTTTACATATTCGAGAAGAGAAAATCAATGATCACATTTGATTTCTAATCTTTATATAAGCATGCCAGTGATGGAGCTAGGAAAATCACATATTTTGTAACCATGAGAGTTAAGAAAATTAATTAATGCTTTTGAGGTACTCCTTTATGGTAGTGTAAGTCACCCTTAAGAGAGATAGCATTTAGGTTTTTAATTGGTGAAGCTGTTAAAAAAGCCTGGTTTTGTTTAAAATTTAAAACTTGCAATTGTTTACTTTTTACCTGAATATTTCTCTTGAGAATCTCCTTTAACATTTGTGCACAATATCTCTTTTAAGTAAATGCTTAAATTGTCTGTAACATAAATATAGATTTTAATTTTAAATACAAGCACAATATCAAAAAGGTATTTTAAGGACTCGAGTCAAACTATGTTCATTGTGATCTCTACATCTTTTTTGGTCACTTCGCTTGTTCTGGGCCAAACTATGTTCATTCTGATCTCCTACATCTGCTTTAGTTACTTTGAATGTTTTTAGAACATAAATGTGTGTGGATGAGAATTTGACACATCTAGACCTCTCAGCTTTGAAATGAGATTTCTCTTGGCAAAAATTGGATTCACATTTGAACTTGATTTATGCAAGCACAGCCGCACAACCACCATGTATTATAGGTTTTTGTTTACTAATCATGGGCATAATAATATGGAGGTATCCATATTGATGAACTTTAGTATGCCCTTAATAGACTCATTTGTTTGCAACATCTGAGACCTTTAACCTTAGTGTATGACCTACCTAACATCTTTTGTGTAACATGCTTGGTGTTTAACCCAAAGAATTTACCATGTTTTAACCCACATGTGAATAACATATGCTTGCAAAATATAGCAATAAAATTTAAATTTTCTAACTCAATAATAAGATGCACATTTGGAATAAACCCATTCCAAACTCCCACTGCATTTCAATAAGAAAAGATGCATATTCAAAATTAGTCCCATTTCAAATTTCCATTGCATTAGAAAGGATCATTACAAATTTCCTAGTAACGAATCCACATTGCATAATTTCATGATAACATTCTTCAATTACATTTTCTCAATAAGAATAGAGATACTTGCTCACATACATAGCTTCCATGAGCATAATGAAATAGAGATACAATGGTCCAGATGTCTCTACGTGGGCATACATCTTAGATGTCCCTAGCATTGGTGCATACGTTCTAGATGTCCCCAATGTTGGCGTGTACATCCTCAAATCTCGGCCGCCAATTGTATAAGGGAGAGCATCACTCAAGTGCTTTTCCACCAACCACAGATTTACTGCAGTCCTCCACACATCTACTTAATTGGTAAGATGGCCCTACCCTTCAACGAAGAGATTGGTTTGATAACCTCATAATACTGGCCTTCATGAGCATATTGTTGTGTCTTACATATCTAGAGGTACCATACATTGGTTTCCTTGCATAGAATGCAATCATGGATCATAGTGAACTGGCAGTGTAACTGTAAACAATGGCTACTTACACTACTTTGGCCAAAGAATTCAACACCCAGTACTTCGAGTGAGAGTCATCTGTCCACCCACCTTAGCTCGATTTGGTATTGACCATAAACATAACTCACATTCAATCTAAGGTAATAACATAACAAAATGTTCAACAAGGTATTCCTTAACCATGGATTACCCTAATCCTAGGAATATCCAAGTCCATAACAAATTGATTATCTAACTTACACCCTTTCCCATGGATTCCTCTAACCCCAAGTATAACCACACTAATCATACATGCACACATACTAGTGTCTAGCTAGGTTACCCCTTTTCCATGGATTTCTCTAACCCCAGGAATAACCTAATTACCCACCCTGGGTAATCATAACGTCATAACATTAAATGACTCCATTTCAAAAAGTATGATCACAACATTAAATGCCTTCTTTTTAGAAGTATAATCTCATCAATAAATGACCTCATTCAAGAGTAAAATCTCATCAATAAATGACTCCATTCAAGAACATAATCTAATCAAAAGTATAATCAACAATGAAATGTTCAATCCGATCATATAGGTTAATCCCAACCTATTTGTTTCATTCAATAATCAAGTAAACAACCCAACCCAAATAGGTTATTCCCAACCTAGGGTTTCAAACAAAAGTGATGTAGCGATCAAGTGATCATAAACAAATCATAAAACTCTCTTTCACTATACCTCAAATATTCACATGTTTACAATGTTCACTATATTTGTATATAATTTGGAGGACATTAACCTGAGAAGAGTTTTTGCTTCTGCACCTTCAAGTCCTCTTCTCCATATGGCTTTGGGTTGCCGGAACGTGAGTCCTCTTCTAAAATTCTGTAAATAGGGATAGACTCCTAATCAGGTATATGATTATAGCATAATCAAAATATACATTTCTCAACCTTACTGTTAAATATTGTTATAACAATCAAGTATAGACTACACAACCTATCAATGATGACACGACTATCATGCCATCATTCCCGTTGCATTACTAACCTCTTTATCCACAAAGGTTAACCTAGCATCATAAGCTAACAAATCAAGATAGCAACATATTCCACATCTTACTTTTCATGCCATATCCATATAGACTTAATGAACTAAGTATAATTCTAATAGCATTAAAGCCACACATGCTTCGACATAATATAAATGTATTCCCAAATAAGAGGGTTTCACTAATTCAAGACTCTATCAAGAATCACATAAGAATATTCTATACTAGGAAATAACTATGTTCATAAGAACAAGCATATCAAGCATTCCCAAAGGCAATCTTTCCAAACAAAGGCATTTATAATCAAATAACCTTTCAAACATAAACAATAAAGGAATAGAAATCAGCATGCCTGGATATAAAGTTCCAACTGATAAGGCTGCTTTCCAATCTCAACCTCCGCAACCACCTTTGCTACTCCTTCAATGTTCAACTAATCTCCAAACTCTAGCCTCCTCTCAAGAATTCTCAAAAAACGTAACTCACAAACAATTCTCTCTCTTTCACTAAAACTCTCACAATAATGCTTGCACAGAAATTACAGCAGAATAACAACAGAAAAATCAGAATGAGAAGTGTAACAAATGGTAAAGAGAGCACCTCTATATATACTAAAACTTGAGCTTCCAAAGGCTACAAACAAGCCAACAATTCTGCCACCTTCCTATTCACATGCAATGACTCGGCTGATTAAACTCTTAAAATCAACACATGACAGTCCTCATATTTACAATGGCTGAGTCAACTTCATTATTGAGACAACATGACTCTTTTACTGAGTCAAGGGATAGTGACACCTCTCAATAGGTTTCCTATTTGGTTTGCAAGTCGATTGCCCTCTCAAATCTCTGCCATCTATACTTTGTCTGAGTTTTATGGTTATAATATTGCTTTACCTGTACATGGCACGGGTTCAAGACTTCTAATGGTTTCCAAATAACAGACTTTGGCGCCACATAACCATACTTCAACACCCTCTATTCTAGCGCAGTCCAAGACTTATTCAACATTATGAAATCTGCATTCATTTCAATACACAATGTTTAAACTGTACTCTCCTTTCCATGAGCAGCCTTTAAGTCTTTATTGACTTATTCTCTTAAATGTTTTAAGCGCAGCAAATACTTATGGCGCTGGCTACATATATGGTTTTATGCACTTTGAGCGCAGCCTTTTCTTATCCTTGTTAAGTGAAATGTTTGTTCATATCCTTTAATTCCTGTGTTTTAAGTTTACTTCAAGCACTGACAATACCTTAAATTATGCGCTGCATTTACTCCTAACTTATGCTTAGTATGGCATAGCATATACTTATAGTCACACTGGCTTTTGAACTCATTTATGCGTGGCATTTTATTTACAATATTGCTGGTTTCAAAACAATCTCACACCAACATATGGTTCGCTTAGGTCATAAAGATAGTCCGCGTTTTTACCATTAACATAGCATTCAAACAATGCTTGATATGCGCTGGTTTAGAGCGCTTTACCTTTTGTATTAAATATTATTCACTTTGCATTCAATCATATCTTCTATATTATGCGCTTTGTTTCCTATGCTGCATATGTTCACTATTTTGCTGGCTTTATTTAAGCCTCGTTCTCTAATATCACTGCGCCATATATGCGCCCCTATCTATTTTAAAACATATCAAAATACTTTTAATTATATATTAACATATATATATATATATATATATATGTAATATAACATCCTTTGTTATATTATATGTATATATTAATATATATATACTCACTTATTTAATCATTATTTTGCTAATCATATTAACATATATTCATTTAAAATTTTAAACATATATTAATATATGTTTGTATGTATGTATGTATGTACGTTTATATCATTATGTACGTATATACATATATTATTATATTCATATATATCATTATTTTAATATCAAAACACACACACACACACACATATATATTCGATCTGTGTTTATACACAAAATGTATATATATATATATATCCTCTTGTATACGATTTATCCGTGCATGGGTACGCGTAAGTATTTCTTCTTACACATATGTATGCACATGTACGCTTATATGCACAAGCTATCATTATATATACATTTCATGTATATATATATTCATTGATTAATATATAAACATAATACACGGCGAAGAATTCAAACTCAATATAGAGATCAAGACACGTGATTCAACCAGAGCAACAATCACATAATCAAAGATCATTACACAATCATACGACCAAGAGTTTACTTACGAATTCCCAATCTAACTTGACTTGACTAGACCAACTAGGATGTGAGTGTGTGTATGCTCAATTAGGTTCATCAAGGGTCACCAGACCAAGTGCTTCTCTTGAGTGATACTCCCCCTCTTTTCTAGAGGCTTGATTCATTTCCTGCATCCAACTTAGTGCATCACAAAGGAAGTTAGCCGTTCATATGGAATCCATTTGCATCATCAAAAGCATTTAAGTAATCATATTGCATTGTACATTCATTCATCACATTTTCCATAATCACGTATATTCAAAACATAATCATTCCTTCAAAAGCAATAACATCTTAATGCATATTTCAGTATTTCATTCACTTATTAAACATATCAAAGTCATGATTTACATTTATCACCATTTTTACTCATGAAGGTAAAAGTAACTTGGTAACTAAGAGACGGGGTGTAACATTTTGTTTCAAGTTTTCAACACCTTAAATAATGCCAAGTGTTGCAGTTAAATGGCCATTTGTTACAGTGTCCCAGATGGACTTTGTTGAACTATGAAAAGAGACAGCTCATAAAGTATAATTATACTTGTGGCTTTCAATTTCTGCTGATTATAAATTTCAATTCGTGGGTTATTACTTCTCAAATTGAGAATGAGATGGACAGAGTTAACTTTTCTTCTCTACTTAAGATAATTCAATAAAAGAATTACTGTTGTATGCCATCAATAGTAGGCAATTATTGAATAACCATGACATTTTTAGATTTTGCTAATTTGTAAGCTGGCTTTCACTTTCAGGTGCTATGACGCAAACTTAATGGAGATTCCTGTAGAAGTGGAGTCCCCAGATCGTCATTACTACCATGTATGGACATAAGAAACTTTCTGGCTGGCTGTTGGCAATTTCTGGGCTTACTCATATTTGCTTTCATGGTTCTTTACAATAGTGTCTCTGATATGACATTAATCTATTCCTTGTAAATAACAGCTTGCCTTCTTCACTACAAGAAAGGTAGAAGCACTTGAGGAGCTCACATGGGTATGCTTTTAATCTCTACTATAGCTTGTTTTTTGGTATATGAAAACCTGTCTGTATTGTATTATATGTACATTTTTGCCCATATTCAACATTGAGCATGAATACTTTGCATTATTTGAATCTTCTATATAACTTTTTTGTAGTACTTTTTCAGACTAGAGGAAATAAGGTTTGAAAATGTCATTCCTTGTTATGCTAAATTGAGACAGGCAGGAGGTGCATATGTTTTCATTTTTTGACATAGAATTCACTTCTTACAAAAAGATATGTGAAAGTCTTTAGATATCTTCAATTTAATAATGGTGTAAATAAATTGATGTGCCAAATTTGAATTTGGTTGGTGGCATCAGGTTTTTGTATGTTTTCAATTTGTATTGGTATCAGACATCCAATGAGTCAGACATGGATTTGTTGACACTGTAATTTTCGGACTTTTATTTTTAAGTCTCTTTTTCTCAATCAGTGCAATGTGTGAACTTATTGCCAAATTCTAATGGAGATTAAGCCATAATTTTGGAGCACTAGAAATATGGCCGATGCAAACTCCTCTTACCAATCCAGTGTCTCCTGCAGTTAAGTGCCTCTAAATTTTGATTTACTTCTATTATTTACATGGTCATACTTATGTAGCTGGTAATATTGACGTTTATGTATTTCAATTCTATGTACAGCATTAGCTGTTTTAAATCCAGCCTTCAGTGGCAAAGATGCCTAAGAAACATGGTTGGAAGTGCTTAACAAGAGATATCATGTTTGAATTTATTATATTTCCTTCAGTTCCAATGGTAAGGAAAGTTCAGTCCCCTACAAAAAGATTGTCATAGCATTGCAATTTCATGGCTATTTCAGCTCATAATGAAAAGGTCTCATCAATGACATGTACCAGCCCTGACTGGAACGAAGCTTATTGCTAAAGAATTCTACCCTCAGTATTGACGGAGGTCTAAATACAAGCATATGAATTTTTGAGAGGCAGTTGTCTCTATTTTAGTGCAATCTTAATTGAAGCATCTTGTCGTTATAATTAGCTCTCCACTCTTTGAAATATATTGATGACGTTGGGAATCAATTTGAACATCAAGTAATAAACACATCGATCAACATTTTCTTTTGTATCGTTACAGCTTCAGCAGAGGTCCTAACAGTCAGAGAAAAACACAAGAATAACTTATTTAATTTGCAATATGTGCCAAAAAGATGTCAATGGGATGATAATCAGTTATGTAAAGAATTTCAAATGTGTTCGTGAGATGACTTATCTAAGTTAACCTCAAGAGAAGTGAGTTACCATGAATTGTACAAAAGGGTATCAATAATTTAACTTCCCTGGTATATGTGATATGACATCAAGTAGAAAACAGTTAACAAGTAGCATCCTGCTTTATCAATAGCCACACTATCCTCTGAATACATTTGACTATTAGTAGAATTTCAAGTTTCATGGGTTCTCGTTCTTAGCATTTAATTCAGTCACATCACCATGGACGTTGCCTGCCACAACTTTCATAGTTTACACTTACAGGTTAATAACAAAGGATTTCATGTAAACATGATGTAGAAGCTGCTTTTGGTTCTGGTTTCACTTGTGGACAAACAAAGGATTGCCAGTCTGTAATGCCCATCTGCATCTAGTTTCATGTTATAGCTGTTTGCCTGTTGGGTGAAAATAAATTTAATTTTCTGGATCATATGTGATGCAGGATTATGGAATCGATTTTGAAGACTTGGGGCATCCTATTAAAGCATTTGAATGCCGTTGTGGAAGTGCAAAGTGCAGGGATGTGAAGCCATTAACTCGCCGCAGAATTTCACGTCATTGAGAACAAAAGGATGCATGGAAATTTTGTGTTTGTACAGTGTCTGTAGGATTTGGTAGTCAGTAATAGTATTATCATTATGTATGTGAATTCACATTGGAAACTTAATATCTTTATTTTGGTGGCACACGTAGAGCTACATAGCTATGCTAAACATGCCTTGAACTTATCACATATGTCAATGAGAATTTCATCTAATTAGCTAATATCTCTTGCATCTATACATCTTGTTTTACACAGGTATTTTGTTGCTTGAAAGTTGTCACGACAGCAAATACCTCCACACCAATTCATGTTTTTCTTACCACAATTGTATTGGTTTAATGAGTCCCAATCTTGAATTAGCTGAAGTGGAATTTATTTGCTGAATACAAAGAATAACGGATAACCAAAAGAAAAACCAATCTTCTATAGAAAACAAGTGTAGACTGATAATGTAAACAAGAGAGCCCCTCATTGTTGGTTATAGAATGTTCTTTTACTTAAACTTAAGAATATTCTAGATCATTTCAAGAAAAATAGTGGAGAGCATGAGTTGTGTGAGCTACAAGATGATCATTTTATTTTTGCAGTGCTGATGCCCTTTCTATTCTAATAACTGAAGTTGGTCTAGGGGTAGTTATGTGACATTTATAAAGTCTTCGTGGCTTTTCATTTCTGATGTACGAGTGAAAGTGGGACATTATTGCTGCTGTTTGAAAGCCTGACATGATAAAGTAATTTGTCAGCGACACTCATAAATGTAGTATCAGAAGTTCCACAGCATAATTTGTCAGTGACGCCTGTAAATGTGAGTACTAGGAGTTCCACAACAGGTATATTTCTAACCTTCTTAACCTGCAAGCAGAATGGTGCTTTCATTAACCATCACCGTGCTGCATTATTTGAGAAGATTCTACTTTTAAGAATCCTGTGCTTTTTATTGCCCACTGGAATTTTGAATATCATATCTGTTATTTTGGCATGGTGTCATCGTGAAGAACAAAAGTTTGACATTCCAGAACAATATTGATTGTTCTGAATTTGTAGTTTGTCAGGTACGTTCTATGAGTCCAAGGGGTTGAGTTTAATTGGTTAAAGCATTGATTTCTCATTTTGGAGATCCAAGTTCAAATCCCAAAGAGACATCTAATATGGAATTCTAAGTTGTGACTTGGTCTTCCATAGATGGCTTCTAATGTGGAAGTGGTTTCTAAATAAGTGGATCTCTAAATTGTGACTCCTGGCCTTCCATAGGTGGTTTCTAGTGTGGTTGCTCAAAAGGAGTTGTTAGTAATCTCATGGTTGTGTTTGCAAGAGCTCATATTGGTCTCATGTTGATGCTGTTATGAGCAAAAACAATTGTAAACGATAATCAATATAAAAAAAGTACATTCTATGTGCAGTCTGTTTGCCTCCTCTGGGCCATATGTTTCCCCTTTGTTGAGAGAATTATTCATTTGTTTTACATAGTGACATGTTCCCACTTCCCAGACTAGTGTTCCCATTCCCCCAAGGCATCCCTAGGACTTAAGGACACCAGGCCATCCCCAGATAACCTGCAAATTGGGGCTCTGTGCCTGAAACAACAAATTCAAAGATCCTACATTCCTGGTACAGCCGGGAATGTCTGATGCATCCCTAGACCATCTAATGCAGTTCAAATTTCATCAATCTTATCAGATAGATGAAATTTGCAGCTATATAAATTTAATTACACATTCTCATTTAACCATTCAAATTTACACAATCAAAATTTTGTTGCAGTTTCAATTTTGTTATTGTGGACCAGGTGTCACAGGCATACAATTACTCTGCAATCAAAATAATCTTGTGTGGTCTTCAAGATTACTGTTTCCTCTGTTCATACACTCCAACTTCTGCACTTATATCACCATCAAACTCCACTCATCAATGTTTGTTTCCTTTTTTCTTTACCTCCCTTTCTTCCCTGTACATTCCTTATTTCTCGAGACTAACTCTACTCTCCTGCGCACCCCCTTACTCCTACAGATGTGTGGCATTTGGTTCATTTGTTTACATGCATTCTACATAATGCGTGACCCTCCTTCCTTTGTTCTAAGCTGTCTATTCCATCAATTCTTCGCTTGGGTCTTCTTTTCCTGTTGAACTTTACTCTTCTTAGCTGCATTGACCCTCACCTTGTCTCACTTTCCCATCCTCTTCTATTCCCTGTCGCTGCCTCTCCCCTTTCCTCCGGCACAGGTCTCCTTCTATTCCAAGTACCACTTCGTTCTTTTCAAGGCCTCTTCCCATTCCCTTCTCTACGCTGGACCAAGGTTTGTTTTTATTTCTTTTTTTTATTGATAATAAAAAAGCCAGCAAGCTACTTGATTTCTTTGAAGTCAATTTATAAGTGAAGCAATAGGGAGATCATGCCCGGCAAGATGAATTATGAACATTTATTTTGTTGTAATAATCAACCCTCCGAAAACCAACTGAAATTCTGAAATTCATCTCAACGGGCAATCGAATCTTAAAATGACATTTTGTCAATGAAATAACAACGATGTCACCTTGCTCTGTCTCAACCGTCCACAAAAATCCAAATTAATTATTCTCAAAAATGAAAATCAAAACAAAAACAACAAAACTAAACTGAAATATTTTTGGGTGATGCACCCGGATGCTCCTGCATCACCATCCCAGGGACAACCAGATTTCCTCGATGTCTTTGTAGTTTGTAATTAAAAAAAAGTAGTCAGATTAATAAAAAACCGAGTTAACAAATAAAGGTGTGGGGGCCCTGCAAGTCCTCTCACACTCCTCTTGCAATTCTAAAAACATAACTAGGTCAACTATCAGCCCTCTACTATTATTTTGACATTTTCTGATTTGAACAGCTGAGAAGAAAAAAAAACTAGAAGGAAAGAAGAGAAAGGAAGGGCAAAAGAAGCAGATTTTATTCACTTTCAGCATCTATCAGGTAAGTTATACTCACCTTCATTATTTATCTGCACTTTTTTCAAATTTTTTAGTTTGTTACTGTCAAACATCTTAGGTTTTATTTTAGTTCGCTATCCTTGTTAGTTTTTATGATCAGATATATAAAACTGAAAGCAAGCAGAAAATGCAGCACTTAAGACAATGAACACAATCAGATACCCTGGGAAAACCCTCCTTCTCGAGGGAGAAAAACCCAGCAACATATATCTCTTATATATTAGCATTATAAGAGCAGAAATCTGCTTACAACTCAGGCCCAGTATAATGCCGAATTTTATACAATGAATAATAGCATCTCCCTTGGATCCAAGATACAAATGAAGCACCTCTCCTAGATGCGAAGATACCAATGAATATGTTTCTCCTTGAAATCTGGCTGCTGCTACAGAATAACAACCTGCTGCTACAGAATGATGATCTGCTGCAAGGAGATGTAGACCAGCTGCTCAAGTGCGACCTTCAAGAATATATTTCCACTTGACATATATTCGCTGTATGATGAAGGTCTGCTGCTAGGAAATGATGAACTTCTGCTGCTTGCTGGATGCGCCTATCATGAAATCATTTGATGATCAAATGAATGATAATCACCTAGTATTTATACAAAACTAGGTGTCTCTTCATGAGATTGGCCTCAAGAAGTACTTTCCACTAAAAAAACAGGTCGGCCACCATAAAGAAAAGACAATATATTAAATGGTGCGAATTCCAAGGAGGCCCAAGAGAAGTAAATGCAAGATAAGTGAAGCGCCCCTTCACTTAGGTCGGCCAAACAACATAAATACATAGCTGAAAGCTACATGTATTTATGTGCATGGTGTGGGGTGGAAGTATGAGGCCTGACGCTGTAATGTAACATCAACACTCCCTCTCACCTAGGGAGGAATACTTCCGGCTGCACAAGACATATCGATTAGGCTAGAAGGATGAACCCGAAGCTGCAATAACCTCAACACTCCCTCTCAGCTAGAGAGGAATACTTCTAGCTGTACAAGATACATCACCTCATCGTGATGTCAACCACTATGGCACAGAAACATATCACCTCATCGTGATATTAACCATCATGGCTCTCCCATGTATGGCAAAGGAACATATCACCTCATTGTGATATTAACCATCAGGGCTCTCCCATGTATGACAAAGGAACATATCACCTCATCGTGATATTAACCATCATGGCTCTCCCATGTATGGCAAATGTACATGAGTGCCTATCACTCAATCGTGATATCGTTACCTCATCGTGACATTCACCATGGCTACTCCCAGAGGGTGAAAAGCATAAGTACAAGAAAATCATCACAGACTCTCTCATGTGATGTTGTCATGGCATCACACACATGACATCCACCATGGCTCTCCCAGAGGGTGGAAACAAGGGCTTTCACCTTGAAATTCTCTCATAGAGAAATGCATTAACAAGGGCTTGCACCTCAAATCTCTCTAACAAAGAGAAATGCATTAAAGCAAATATGAAGTTCACTGATGTTGAGACTCCTTCTCAACCAAGGCTTCATACTCCACAATACTAAGCTTGTCTCGAAAGTACAAAAACTTTACTCTGGCAAGAGGCTTGGTGAGAATGTCTGCCGTTTGCTCATCAGTGCTGATATACTTCAACTGGATTGCTTCCCTCAATACCATATATCTGATATAGTGGTATTTGATCTCAACATGTTTGGTTCTGTCATGAAACGTTGGAATGACAAAAAGATTCACACAACTTTGATTATCACAATGAATGACAGTCGACTCCATTGATTGTCCAAACAATCTTGCAAGGAGCTTCCGAAGCCACACTGCTTCTCTAGTTGCCACACAAGATGCAATATACTCGGCCTCTGCGGTGCTCAGTGTCACTGAAGACTGCTTCCTGCTACACCAAGAGATCATAGCAAACCCCAAACTGAACCAACATCCAGAGGTGCTCTTCCGATCAGTGACACACCCTGCCCAATCGGAATCAATATATCCATGCAACTTCAAGTGTACACCAAAAGTGTATCTCAAGCCATACCCAACTGTGCCACGCAAGTATCTCAGGATATGATTCGCTGCAACTAGATGTATTTGCCTTGGTTCACACATGAACTGACTAAGTGCACTCACTGCATAGCAAATATCTGGTCTAGTATTGACTAGATACATCAAGGATCCAATCAACTACCTGTACACAGTAGGATCCACCAGATCTGAACTAGCTGCAACCTCCTTTAACTTCTTTAAAATTGGTTTCCATAGGTGTAGACATGGATTTGCAATCCATCATACCAAATCTCTTCAAGATGTCTATTGTATACTTCCCTTGACTTAGAATAAACTCATTAGGCTTATGCCACACTTCTAAACCAAGGAAGTAATGCATGTACTTAAGATCCTTCATTTCGAATCCAGAAGCTAACTCCTTCTTACATTTGATAATGATGTAATCTTCACCAGTAAGAAATAGAACATCAACATAGAGAACCAAGATCAATGCTTCGCCATCAATTACCTTGAAGTGCAGGTTTGAATCAACATCATTCTTGGAGAAGCCCAAGCTAAGCAAGTATTGATCAAACCTCTCATACGAGGATCTGGAACATCATCCACTTCTGGTTCGGTAGATTCCCTCTGAATCTCCAAGTACTTACATCAACCTCCTGACCTCCTCATCCAAGGTTGCTTCTGATGAATTGCTAGACTCCCTCTAAAGGTTAATTCTTCATCTTCGAAGAAGGTGATCACAATGACAACCTGAAAGGTACTTCCTCTTCGAGAGATATCTCCAACCATCAATATAGTCCCATGATTGCAAGCTATGACTCCAAGCTTGATCATCTCTTCATTCGGCATGACTTCCACACAAGATGCCATAAGCTCTTCTATTTGATCTCTCATCACCCTATTGCTTCTTGATTCGTCCTGGAAGCATTGTAGAGAGAGATTACTTATCTCAAAGAGAAATGCTAGAAGCATATATAAACAATGTTATAGCATGAATTAATAACTACACAAGAATTCATGAACATTATAAAATACTTATCTCTCAAGTGATTTGGTTGCAGCCATTTTGCAACTCGATCTCATCCTTCATTTTAAAGGATTAGTAATAGTTTATAAAACACAAACTATAAGTGAAAGATGCAACAAATATCAAATGATCAAGATAAAGAAGTAATAGAACTTATTTATTGATACTGATATATCTTTCTTCCATCTTTTACTTCTCTCGAAAGGAGCTATTCTCAGCACAACAAGAGACAATTTGCTCAACTCAGATTTCTTAGACACATTATGCAACCGACATATACAACATAGAATCAGGTCTCTTAGGCACCATCACAGCCCATGCGAAAGGAGAATGTTATCGATGTGATCATCCTATCACAATGAAGTTGCAGTTCTCTTTTCATCTTAGAGTCGCACTCAAAAGATCTCCATAATTTGCAAGGAATAGTGATATCTCCAAAGGATCTTGTCCCAATGATCACTATTCAAAGGAACCTATGATTTTAACTAAGTACACATGATTCAAATAACCAAGGTCATATTTGCACAATTTAGCAAATTGAATTTCAGCCTAGAATGGTGAATTCAAACAAAACAAAGAATACTTATCTCTGCATGAAGAGTCGAGATTCTTGGTAAACAACTCGGGAATATCTCACGAATATCTTCGACAAACTTTTTGAATGAAGTCTCGATTTCTCTTTACACAGAATTTTGAATTCTCCAAATTGCATGAATTTGTATCAAATGAGATGCTCAATGCAGGAGCTCTAAATCTTGATGAGTATCTCCTTTGCAAGAACCTTACTTACATTGAATACACGAACAAGGGAAGTCGAAGTAGACTCATAATCTATAGCCTGAAATTGTGTCTCTTCAAACTAAGACTTAGATGATGATAATGAAGCATCTACACTATGCCAACTTCACCTACAAAGATCTGCCCTAGTTTGCCTTCAAGATTTGCCCTTAGGTCTGATAATTTGTAATCTCAGATCTGCAATATTTTGCCTTCAAGATCTATCCTAGTTCACCATCTTGACAATAGGATGGATGCCTTCAAGATGAGAACAATAAAGGAGGATAGCGCTGCTTGTATAAATTTGATCTAGATCTTCTTAAACCCGCTCTAATACCATGTTAGTTTTTATGATCAAATATATAAGACTAAAAGCAATCAAAAAGTGCAACACTTAAGACAATGAACACAATCAGATACCCTGGGAAAACCCTCCTTCTCGAGGGAGAAAAACCCAACAACATATATCTCTTATATATTAGCATTATAAGAGCAAAAATCTGCTTACAACTCAGGCCCAGTATAATGCCAAATTTTATACAATGAATAATAGCATCTCCCTTGGATGCAAGATACAAATAAAGCACCTCTCCTAGATGCGAAGATACCAATGAATATGTTTCTCCTTGAAATCTAGTTGTTGCTATAGAATAACAACCTGTTGCTACAGAATGATTATCTGCTGCAAGGAGACGAAGATCAACTGCTCAAGTGTGATCTTCATGAATATATTTCCACTTGAAATATATTCGCTATATGATGAAGGTCTGTTCCTAGGAAATGACAAAATTCTGCTGCTTGTTGGATGTGCCTATCATGAAATCACTTGATGATCAAATGAATGATCATCACCTTGTATTTATACAAAACTAGGTGTCTCTTCATGAGGTCGGCCTCAAGAAGTCTTTCCAATAATAAAACAGGTCAACCACCATAAAGAAAAGACAATATATTAAATGGTATGAATTCCAAGGAGGTCGACCCAAGAGAAGTAAATGTAAGATAAGTGAAGCGCCCCTTCACTTAGGTCGGCCAAACAACATAAATACATAGTTGCAAGCTACATGTATTTATGTGCAAGGTGTGGGGCGGAAGTATGAAGCCTGATGCTGTAATGTAACATCAACACTCCCGATTATGTTCTGGATCGGGGGTGGATGTGGGGGGTCCATTCGTTGTCCATCCAACCTTGGTCTCGCTCTTTCAATCCGCTCACTGAGCTGTTAAATACCAGACCTTTTTGGGTCTGTTTACCAAATCTCCCTCTCCAGTTTTGGGAGGAGTCATGTTATGAAGCTATTGGCAACTCCATTGGATGGTTTCTGATGGTGGACTCCACTACTCGTGATTTAGGGCATCCTACGGTGGCTCGGGTGTTAGTAGACTTGGACATCTCCAAACCTCTCCACGGGGATGTGATCTTAATGGTGGAGGACAGACTTTGGACGCAGCTGTTCGACTATGAGGGCCTCCCCTTCTGTTGCAGGAGGTGCTTCTCCACTGGTCATTTGGCCTCCGGTTGCCCTCTTGCTCGTCGCAAGAGCACTGCTACTTGGTGGAAGAATACTTCCATAGACCACCTAACTGTTGGTTCTCCCCCTTCGGTTAGTTCTTCTGAGGAGGACGATCTTCTTGAGCCTACCAAGGTCCCTCTGCTATCCCTGTTGTGAATCTTTCTGATGTCTCTATTCCAACGAAATCTGTTGTCGTTGTTCTGTCAAAGCCTGCCTATCCTTTGTTGTTCGTCTCTATCGGATCTTCGCTAGTCCCTACCTTTGTTGCTTCACTGTTGGCTCCCTTGTTGCGTGGTGGCTCCTCTCTCGGGTTGTCTATTGTGGATCTGCTCCAATTGCCTTGCTCGTTAGCTCTCGATTCCGAGCTTTCCTGGTCGGTTGTGCTGCAGACGAAGAAGGGTCTCCCCAAACCTGTTGCCTCTTCTCGGCCTTGGGTTTGGGGAGTTAGTTTAGATCCCTCGGGTTTGGGGGTTGTCTAATTTTTGGTTGTTCTACAGTTGACGGTCAGTTGTTTCTGCGTGTTTCTTCTAGTTCAAGTTCTGTTTGAACTATGTGTTCCTTCGGCCCTTTGGGTTTTCTGTGTAAAGGGTACACCACCTTGTAAATGTTGCTTATCTTTTCAAAAACATAAACACTCCCTCTCAGCTAGGGAGGAATACTTCCGATTGCACAAGACATATCGATTAGGCTGGAAGGATGAACCTGAAGCTGCAATAACCTCAACACTTGTCACAAATTTCAAATTTCAAATTTCAGGTTCTATTTTCTTGAAGATTAATCAAAATGAGTGGCAACAGTGATGATGAAATGGGGAGTGAAGAAATGAATATTTAATGAAGTTGAACAAAGTGTTGGGGATTCTTGGGAAAAAGCAAGCATTGTTACGGTTGCACCAACTCCTTTTATATGCCCTTCAATAGTTGTAAACAAATATTCAGAAGGCCCTTTCAATCCTACAAAGCCCTTGTTGTAATATGACACTATTGGGCAAAACTCAATCCAAAAGTTTAGGGAGTAAATATTGGCCATGACATATATGTAAAATTGATTTTCATGGGAGTTATAGCAGGGTGGCACCATTTATTAGGTGAGACTGGACATGGGGTAAGGGTTTGTGGTGACATAACTTTGCAAGAGAGGGTTGAAATGGCTAGATTGGTTGTGGAGAGTGATGTAAAAGTAAAAGATATATTTGTAGAATCTATTCCAAAGTATTCCAATGTGTATCTATTGCTCTACAAAGTATTTCAATGTGTCATCTATTGCTAGTGCAGTTGAGGGTTCTACTTGTGATAAAGGGAAGAGGAAAGCCACTACGATTGGGGGTGAAATACAATGGCAGGGTGGTTGAATATTTATGCATGAGAAGATGCCATATCATTTCATGTGTTATACTCTCCATATTTCAAAGACATATTCAAGTCATCAAATCCCTAGAAAATCAATATCTTAAAATGAATTTATTGATGGACATGAGACAAACATGGAGCAGGATAGGTTGCTCCAATGTCATGGATGAGTGGAGTGACATTGGCCACTTGGTTAATATTATTTTTTCGTATTCAGTTGACTGCATTTTTAGAGCTATTGTGCACTTTGTGAAGTGCAAAGATGTAGATTACTAGTTTTAGATCTTGAAGGAGGCTATAGAGGAGGTTGGGTCTTCAAATGGTGATAATTGATTTAGCTTGTGTTTGCAAGCTCATTGGTTTGATGATTGAGAGCATTTGCAAACATAATTTTTGGACTCCAAGTTGTGTTCATGCTTTGAAAACATTGGAAAAATGAAGAGGGTGAAGATAATGGTGGTTGAAGCTAGAGATTATTTATGTGACCACTTGCAATGTCCCTTTTTTCTTGCCCTAAATCCACACTATTTTAATAGTGTTTTTAAACACTAGTATATATATAATATAATATTAAAATATAAATAATATAATTAAAAAAACAAATAATAAATTAAATAAAATAAGAATACTTTATTGGAGTTAGCCAAGATTGGAGGAGAAAAAAGAAAAACAAGAAAAAAATAATTATTTTTGCCTTGAAGAGGTCGGCTAGATTTGGAGGGAAAAGGTGGCTATAAATATAAGACTATTTGAGGTCATTTGGGCATCCATTCATATCCTATTTTCATTTTGGAGATTCTCCTCTTTGGCTGCAACTTTGGTTGGGTTTCATTCCAAGGACAAAAACCCTTGTGAATGTGGTGAGTTGGATGAAACCCTAGCTCATCCTGTGGAGAACTCATGATGGAGTTCTAATTGCACTTAATTGGAGACATTTGGAGGTTTGGAGCATCATTGCATAATTAGGTTTGAAGAACAGATTTGGAGCAGCATTATTGTGGCATTTTGTGAGTAGATCACATTAGGGTTTTGCTCTAATTGAGAGCACCACTTTGGAGCAGACTTGAGTGCCCATCTTTGGAGGGTGATTTTGCAGATTTGAAGTAGCAAACCCTAAGCGCTTGCCAAAGAGGAATTCGCCCATCTAGGGTCTTATATTTGAAGACTATTTTGTATATATATTTGGTATGTACAATCATAGTTTTAGGTCTTATTTGTAGAGAAGAAATATGTGCATATGTTTCGCATGTTTGAGCCCATGAATTCATTGTAAAATCAGTCCAAAACATTCAATTATGTAGCAGCAAACTCCTTTTATGTTTGGTATTTGGATGGTTGATTTTCATGGTTATCATAGTTGATGATATCTATATGCTTGGCATATGTTTATTGGATGCATATATTTGTTTATCATTTTGAAAATAAAAATAAAAATTTAGTCATAGGGTTTGAGCAAAAAACTAAACTGGAAAAGTTTAGAAAAGTAAATAAAAAATCTAGGGCAGAAATTGAAAATTTTAGGGCAGATCCTATTGGGGATATTACACAACCAAACATCATTTGCATTATTCAAGTCTTTTTCAAAGAAAAAATTCCTTCAGCTAGTTGAGACTAAATATACTAACAATTTCATTTTGCAACAGAGGATCTTGGAGTTGTAGGAGGCTCTACAATCCATAGTGGTTTGTGGAGAGTGGAAAAAGTGGGGTGGGTCAGACTTAGGAGACAAAAGGTAGTGAGTTGTAAAATACCTGATGATGCTTGGTAGACCATTGTGAGTTAAAAAAATTATTATTTGCTAAGATGCTTTCAATTTTAAAATTTAATTCCTAATTGTCATGGGATTCATTTCAATTTGATAATTTGTTTTTACAATTTGTAAATGTTGCTTGCAAATATATATTTGCCCTATTATATGATTTGTCGTGGGTTAATTAGGTATGATGATACATACTTTCTTATCCTATCCCATCTCGATCGTGTGCTACATTTATTTTTCAGTATATTGATGAGACTATTGGACACTGATTATGATTGTTTGATTATCTAGTATCTACATGGGTGTGATTGCTAAATTTAATGGTTAATATAGATGCATTTAAAATGAAATCGAAATAATTATCTACGTTGTGATTATGAGCTTGATTTCTTGTATGTGGTTCAACTATGGTTTTTAAGGACTAACCTATTAATGTGTGATTAAGTGCAATGAGCGCAAGAATATGAGTGGGTAATTGTCGAAGGCGAGAACATGGTTGAGGTAGGGGTATCCTAGCCACTTAATAGATGAATAATAGGATGGGATCCCGAGGTATTCACACTCATGTAGCGGATCCTTTTGCATTGTATGATTGCATTATGTTAATTTTGATTGCGATATTGTGCGTAATGAGCACGTTTTATTATGTTGTGAAAGTTAAATTATTTAGGAAATATTATTTAGGAAATAATTTGTCATGATTATTTATGTTTGTAAAAATAAAAGTAATTGAAAAATTTAAAAGATTTTTATTTTGTAATAATTACAAAATTATATATATATATTTTTATCAATGCAAAAGAAGCTAAGGGATTGCACCCATATATTAATTTCAAAAAAAAAATAGTACATTCTTCAACCAGGAAGCCATCAACGGGCCTCCTAGAATTCAGATTAGACCAACAAAGCAACTTTCATACCAGCCCCTGAACCAAACCATCACCCCACCCTAGGAGGCCAAACGACCATAGCCCATAACCATTACCATCGAGCACCTCATATCAAAATGGCGCAATATCATACATAACCTATTACCTATGCTTCTATGTCCTGCCCAAATACACCAATTTTGCATGAAATCTCACTCGCAAGATCTACCAGACACTTACATTTTTTATCCACAGACACCCTCCACCCACCAAGCCACATTGTTTGTGAAAACCCCACCCAACCCCATTAACCACATTACACTAGCAAAACAATCTCATCTAAGGTGATTGCAAATTCTATGTTTTCACTAGATGGCGGTGCTGCCTTCATCCACCAAGCACTCAAAAGTTATATATGCTTCTATGTCTTGCCCAAATACACCTATTTTGCATGAAATCTCACCCACAAGATCTACCAGACAATTACATTTTTTATCCACAGACACCCACCACCCACCAAGCCACATTGTTTGTGAAAACCCCACCCAACCCCATTAACCACATTACACTAGCAAAACAATCTCATCTAAGGTGATTGCGAATTCTATGTTTTCACTAGATGGCGGTGCCACCTTCATCCACCAAGCCCTCAAAAGTTATATATGCCTGCAACCACCCTGCACCCTCATTCAAAACCAACCCTAAGATCTGCTTTAGGAACCTTATACTCTTTGACGTAGTTGCACAAAATCTGGGAAGAGAAGCCGGGTTATTCGAGAAGACCAGAGGATACCGCTCCAGAGGCACCCTACGACGACTCAGTAGATAATAGTCACACGACAATGGAACGCCCCAACCTTCAACATAATTTTGCAAAACATCCTCCAAACCGATGAGATACTTTCCCCAGGTTAGTTTCTTGCACAATTGTCGCACCAAGTCCTTCGATTCCCCCACGTCCAGTATCGACGCCAAAAACACAGCTGAAATATTAGTGTTCACCCTATGCCTGTGGTAGGAGCAGAGGAATTCCCCACCAAGCACCATCTTCAGAGAGTGGAGAATCAAGCCATGCTTCGTTTTAAACACGTTCCTCAACTGCTTCTCAATCACCTCCCCCATGAATGCCAGTTAACTCTTCAAACTCTCCAAACGGATTGGTGTATCCATATTGCAACAACCAGCCTTGCACAACTGATTCGTGGCAACAAACATGGCAATCATAAACCTTTATGCTTGCTTGCAAACAACCTCTTGACACCACATGAATCGCAAGATACGAAGCATACAAGGTTGTCACCTTTCCTCGAGAAAATGTACCTCTCGCTGCCAAGTTGGGGAAGCTTAAGCCAAATCAACCGGCCCTGCCAACGAGGCCCTTTTTGGTAGGTCATCTACCATCGTGTTGCCTTCATGGTATATAGGCGTCACCCTATATTCATCCAACTCAGCCAAAATTTGATTTATGAGGTAGAGCTACTTCCTTAGCTTCCAATTAGGAGCTCAATCGAACTTGATAGCATTGACAGTAATTAATGAGTCTCCCTCCAAATGTATTTTTCGAAAATTTCTCTTTTTGACACATTGGAGCCCCATCAGAGCGGCCTTAAACTTTACTTCATTGTTTGTGTCAATCCCTAAATAGGTTGATTTCTCCATTAATATTCTCGCGTCATGATCCTTTACCACACAACCAACCCCACATTCACCAGAATTGCCCTTCGCTGCTCCCTCTAAGTTGACCTTCACCCAACCAACCTCTAGAATTGACCAGCTCACACCATCCCTTTTGCCCCCCACAAGATTAGCCCCCGGGACCCATTAACGAGGGAAATTACAAATTATTATATGTATATAAATTAATAATAATATAATAAAAAGTATTATTATTAATATATTTAAATCTGTAAATATATATTGTTATTATTAAAGAAAAATAATAATTATCTGCCTCAATTATATTTATATATATTTAATATTATTATTTATATATAAATAAATAAATAATTAAAAAGTTAGCATATATATATTATTAATAAGTATTATTATTATTTGATACGTAATAAGTCTTATTATATTGATATTAGAAGATTTACAATACGTCTACCAGACAGGAATCAAAATGCAGACTCTGTTTGCCAAGATCAGCCCCCAACCAAACAAGTCAATTGCTTCAACATATACATCTACCAGTCTCGATATAAGGCAACCTGGCAAAACCAATGCCTCACAGAAACCAAAATGAGACAACCATAGCAGACCCAACAACAATATTTGACTATCTACAAAAATTGACTTCTTATTGACACAACAAACCCAACTATCAACAGGAAACATCCAGAAAGAGAACAATTAACTGAAACCGAACTCGACCATCAAGCAAACCTAACCACACCAAGTAAGCCATTGGCAAGGGCGAAGGATTTGAAATGCAGAACCTGTCGCGCCCCGAAAGAGAGGTTTAGATTGAGCTTCCTTTATAGAAAATCCGTTCCCACCAGTGTAATCTGCCTATGCTTAACCAATACCATGCCCTTCAGGTCCAAGATGAACATGTACTATTTCACTACCTCACCAGGCACATAGAACCGCGACAAATCCCTCGGACGAGGAACCCCCAAATTTGCAAAGGCGACAGAGAATCTCCTCCATCCCAATCAAATAGTCTGTCAGAAAGAGCTTTTTGATCAAATCTTCTACGTCCTTCTTTGCCATCGATATGTCAAACAACACTGCCAGGAAACGAGAGGTGATTGTCGTGTTCGCCCTGAGTGGCTTCGTGTTTCCAAAAATCCTTTCCCCAAGACCAACTTAACCGCAACTAGAATGAGTGGATCGTATTTCTTCTTCAACAGCCATTTGAGGCGATGGTCAGTGATGACCCCGTGAATAGCCATTTGTCTCACACTAGAATCCAACAATATGGGAGTATCGGCTCCAAAAGTTGTCAATGTCTTAGAGGACATTTGCACTACAAACTTAGAACGCTCCCCCATGATGCCGCTCGAAACAAAGACGAAACAAACTCAGAATGAAATGTCAGTAGGCTACGACTCAGGATAAAATGCCTTGAACTACCACCCAGCCACAATATATTGATGTTAATCACTCCGAATACTGTAGCCGTGTCATTCCATAATTGCTTCGAATGAATACCAAGCATGAGAGCAAGCGTAGGATGATGCGAGTTATCCAACTCGCCATTGGTTATCTGTCCTACGAAATCATATAATGAATGAATGAATGAAAGATTTTAATGACGTTCACAAGACTAAACATAATAAGGATATGTTGGTTTTATAAATTGCGTGCTTGGTAACTTTCTTGACATCTTGCCATAATGACGACAAGATCAAACATTAATGACTCGCCTCCACAAAACACATCCTTTCGCTCATTCCATCTTCTATACTCGACGAGTGATGTGTCCGTCGACGTGGCAACTACCCCTACGACAAGCCCGACCCAATTGTCTTTACCACCCAACCACCTTGAACCCCTTTTGCACCGGTCGAAGCCTTCATTGCTGATAGCCACAAACTCTCCACAACCCTTGGTGTGGAGAGTCGCCTCCCCAACCATCCACAATAAAAGTGTTATTATTAATATATATAAATTTGTAAATATATATGACTATTAGTAAAGAAAAATAATAATTATCCGTCTAAACTATATTTATATATATTTAATAATAATTTAATATTATTATTTATATAAATAAATAACAAACTAGTATATATATATATATCATGATTTTTAGTAAATTAAAAAAGAACTAAATAAAGAAAACTTAAATTAAATCACTTTTAAATAAAAATTATCGAATGAAGACATGCAAAAAGAAGAATAAAGCAAGAGCTCTAAAAGTAAAAAGATCTGAAGTCAAACTTTTGACATGAAAATAGTAAGTTTATAATAAAAGAAATGGAACAAACTATTTTTACATAGGGGAGAGGACCTAGCAGTTGAGCATGTTTCAATAGTTGTGATAGTAGTTTATAATGTCCAATAGTTGGGATAGCAGTTGTTTATATAATGCCCAATAGTTGTGACTTGACTACCCATAATTAAACAAAATGTATTCCTTTGATCTAAAAACAACCAATCATGTGATGCCACCTCAGTGCTCAACTACTCATGATGTGAATGCACAAGTATTCAAAGCACTTTTTTTTGGGCCTTTTTGGACTCCTTGACAAAATGCATGTTGATGTGGCATCATATTTGATGATGTGACCCCGAAACGAAAGTTATAAGTAGGGGACTTGCCAAGTAAGCTGCTGTAAAAAATTGGGAGTGTTGAAATTTCCACATAGGATAATTAGAAGCACAAAGTTAGGGTGCACAACTACTGGATCCTCTCCCCTACTACGATTGGAAGGAAATTATTATCCCGAGCATAGTAGAAAATAGGAAGGTAAAAAAAGAGAGGCACATCTCAAGAATTTCTTGTTTAGGGCAACGAATGGACAAGGAAAAAGAAAACTATAGGCTGCAATATCTCTACGCAAGTCGACAATTTTTACACTTTATTTTGAAATATTATTATTTTACCTGAATGAAATCTCTTTCCAATTTAAAAATCAAAAAGGTTGTCAATATTATGATAGACTTGAACAACTAAAGGTTGTCAATATTATGATAGACTTGAACAACTATATTTCATTGGATTTTTAAAATAGAAATTATGAGTATATTGTGTGAAAGAGAACATGAAAAATTCCTTTTTTTGTATTCATAATAGTTCACATACATACAGTTTAGATTTTGGGATTACATATCAGATTTTGGTTTCTTTTTGCGACTTTTTTATGCCTTACTATACACAGGATCAAATGGTGATCAAATTATGTACAAGCAGAAATTGGTATAAATGCACAAGTTGAATTTGATATATATGATAACCGTTGCTACTGTGGTTTCGTTGAGACTTCTTTCTCTTTCTTGGTTGGTCCAACTCTTCTTTGTAGATTCTCTTTGTTGTTCAAGAACCCACACTTGGTTGGATTGTTAGCTTTCCTATGGTTTAGCCATTGCTTCTCAAATGCCACCTGTTGCTTATTATTTTTTTCTGTCTTCTTCCAACAACTTTGTAAACTTGTCTTTGGATGCCTGTAAACTTGTCTTTGGACACCTATATAGTGATTGAAATCTGCATGTAAACATAATGAAGTGTGAGTCTTTTAAATGACTCAGTAAGATCCCTTCTACAACCTTGATAAATCTCTTTATTCTTATATTTCCACAAAAACCATAATATTTCAGTAGATAAAATCAACCAAAGCATATTATTGATTGTTCCCAAATTTTCAACATTCCCAATAACAATTTCTAATTTTATGTTATTCCTTAATTGCCCTCCCTTATTAAGATCAATTTGAAAGAGGTTCCAAATTTCCTTGGCAAAGAAGCATTAAAAAAAAAATGCATAATATAATCATATTTTTTTACAGATAGTATTGCAAATAAGAGGGTTCTTTTTGGTTGCCACATCGGGCAACCTTAGCATTAGTATCATCCATCTAAAGGCTGATTTCTTAGGTTCCATCATGCTATTCCAATTATGAGTGAAAATTTGCCTCCACTGTTTGGTGGTTAGGCTCATTCTCCGTCCTTGATTCAGGGTGTCAGCTAGGTCAATAGGGATGTCTATAGCCCTATAAATGTCTTTAGCCTTTAGACCTGCAAGGGGATTAGTTTTCAGCCATCCACTACACTGCACAATGTTACTCTTATTCTTTTTGGTTAGAGGGATAACAATATTTTTTCTAATTAAATCATAAGTTCTTTTATGGGTTTGATGGAGATCAAATTCCCTCATAAGGACCTCCCAAGCTTTTAGTTTTCTATCTATTATAATAATGCAGAAAGAGGAAATACCTTTACCACTCCAAGCTTTGGTCGAGCAGCCCTACGAAAAATTCTAGTTGCTGTTATAACTTAGTTTAATGCCAAAATCATCTACAGTCTCATTTAGGTTGTTTCTTTTCCAAGTTTAATATTGGGATTGAAGAAAACTGAGAATATACATAAATATAAACTCTGTGTAATTGTGAACATCGGTTTTGTTCCTTATTTTTTTATAAGAATGAAATTTGAGAGTGCTGGAAAGTGTTTTCTTATCCATGAGAGAATTTGCAACAAAAATTGTAATTAGGAAAAGACATAGAAATTTGTTATGTTCTATTATATTTTGAAATTTTGATAGCAAATCTGCATATCTATATTTATATAGTTATATATACATATATATATTTAGGTACATGTAACCATAGGTATATGTACATATGACAAAACTGTGTATGTAATGACAACTAAGTTTTTCATGAAGTAACTTGCAAGACATGGAAGTTAGTCAATTAATGCATACAATGGAAATACTTTCACATTTCAATTACATTTAGAACTGCATGACATAAGAACAATAATGCATGAACCCTAATTTGCATGAAGTAGACAAAATATTAAAAGATCAATGCATGTTAAAAATAGTTGCAAGTAAAGAATTGAATTACATGTCAATGATTAGTTCACTGTTATTAGACATGAAAAGTTAAAACAACGAAAAGTATACAATTGAACATTTGCATGAAAGAAGAGAGGAGATATTTATTTTCATGAGCATGATGCATGTCATTATTTTCTATGTGTGTATTGGGTTTACCTTCTGGGATAGGGTGTCGAATATGGGTTAACAGAGAAAGTCGATCCTCTTTTTAGGATCTACAAGATACTTATAGTGCTTTGGCCAAAGTCATGTGTTCATTGTAATAGATGGAATTTACCTAGCAAAATTATTTATATATTTATCTGCCATATCCTGTTTGTGGGACATTGCATGCTCATGTTAGAAATGTATGCATATACATCAGGCTTGCTTATTTCTAGGTTGCTAAGTACTTCGTGTAGAGCCAAGTATTCTTTGTGTTAGGAAGAATTCCAGGGAAGTGTAATCTTCGTGGTTGGGTGGAAAAGCATCTAGGGCATGTTCTTGTCTCTTGACTTATGGATGATTGTGAGGGTCAGTGATGGTTGGAGACTGTATTGTATATGTCCTCACATGATTTTGTATCATTATATGTATTTGTACTTCTAATTTGTATTTTTAGTATTTAACATGGCATGAGAGCCTAAACTATATTTTGTATATCATATATTATGTGTTTTACTTGGATTATGCTCTACACATATGAGGATTTGTTATGAAATATATTTACTCAATGAAGTTGTTTCATTTATATTTCATGCTTATGAGTTATTGTTCATTTTTGTGAGAATGAATTGTGTCATGATCCTTACATTTGGTATCAGAGCTCCAGGTTTAACATTAGGGCTTTTTTGTCTACAATGCTAAGTTGCAACTTTTTATATTCTCAACTTGATTATGTTAGAAAAAATTTGATTGCGGAACAAAATTTTCCTAAAACTAAGAGGAGAAAGAGATACACCTTTTAAACTTTACAATTACAGTTCACTAAGATGCATACAAAAGAAATAATAGAATTGAGAAATAACTCAAACACATTTGACACCAGATTTACGTGGGAAAACCCTTACGGGAGAAAAAACCCACCACACCAAAGAAGATCACTTGTATTACAGTAAATGAATTACATACACATTGCAGACTCTTATTTTCAGATGTCAATTTACAACAACATTTCCCCGATCAACCTTGTACAGAATATCACTGTTACAATGCTTTCGAAAACTGCACACAACGAAATTCACTAATTGATCATTCGACCAACCAACCAACTAGACCCTCAATCGAACTATTCATTCATACTCAAGCGGTCTGTTCGTTTCCCACAAGAGAATGGTCACAACGGTTCAACTGCCAATCAATTTGCATTCCACTTCTCTCATTGGTCCAAAACAAACCACGTAGGACAAACACTTGGTCAAGAGACTTCAATTGTATTGCTCATTGGTGAGACAATAGACCATGTCTCACCGATGCCAGACTACCCACAAACCATCGTACACTGCACTGACTTCTGCTGGTCTATCGCTCAGACTTGGTGAAGTCTCCCCGATCTCAGGACCATCGACAAGACCAATGCTATTGGCAACAAACTGGAAAGTCATACCGATGGTTCAAGTCTCCCTGATGGCTCAAAGAACACCGAGACCACGCATATTGACAAGAGTCACACCGATCATTCATCAAGAGCAGATCCATCGACAAGAGTAATACTATCGGCAAGAGATGAGGAAGTCACGTCGATAGCTCAAGTCTCCCCGACGTGTCCATCGACAAGAGTATCCCCGATGATCTTCATTGTCCAGACACCTGCCATCATAATGAGTTATAAATCTCACTTTGACTACTTTGGTCACGCTGATGGTTCTCATCGACAAGACAATCACGGGGTCATGCCGATATCGCCCAAACTTTTGCTATCTGAATGAGTTTGGAATCTCACTCCGACAGTTCATGTCACTCCGATGACTTTCATCGGCAAGACAAGTCCTAGGTCATAGCAATTTGATCCCTCCAAGACTTTAGAACACAACTGCTTGTTGGCAAGACATTCCAAAGGTCTCATCGATACTGCTCTTTCAGGAGTTCCATGTCAATAAGCATTGAGACACTTTTTCCAAAAGCCTCCCACTTGACGAAGATCTTACTGACACTTTCAAAGCACAACAAAACTACTGAGATTCATGGGCACCAAGGCCCATTGAACTGGTACACCACTTGTACTTTTATGTGCTCACGGGTTTCGTCAATGCATCTGCAAAAAATTTCAGAGTATCCACCTTTTCTAAAGAGACCTTTCCATCCTCCATATCTTGTACAAAGTGATACTGCACATCAATATGTTTCGTCTTGGCATAGAAAGTAGGATTTTTTGCTAGACAAATAACACTTTGACTGTCACAGTAAATTGTAATTTGCCTTGCCTAAAACTCAGTGTTAGAACACAAACGTTTTAACCAGATTGCTTCTTTACAAGCGTGAGTTGCTATCATGTACTCAACCTCCGTAGTGGAAAAAATGACTACAACTTGTCGCTTGCTCATCCAACTAATTGCACCACCATTCAATATGGAAGTATATTCACTGGTAGACCTTCTACTGTGAATGTCCCCTGCCCAATCATAATCCATATATCCACGAATGCTAAGAGTCCTCTCTGATCCAACCAAATTGCCATGGTAACACAAAACATATTCTGAGGTGCCCCTTAGATATCTAAACACTCTTTTCACAATATCCCAATGTGTCCTTCCTGGATTCACCATAAATCGACTAAGAACTCCCACTACTTGGGAAATGTTTGGCTTTGTACAGACCATTGCATACATTGAACTGCCAACTGCACTAGCATAAGGCACTCTGGCCATGTCCTCCATCTCAGTAGGAGATTTTGGACAATCTTCAACAGATAGTTTCGTCCCCTGCAAAATTGGAACAACTAGCTGTTTGCAATCATTCATACCAAATCTCTCCAGAATAGTATTAATATACTTACTCTAGCTAAGCCAAATCTTTTTGCCCTTTCTGTCCCTAGTTATTTCCATCTCTAGAATATACCTAGTTGCACCAAGATATTTCATTTTGAACTTTGCAGACAATTGAGATTTTAGATAAGAAATCATTAACTTACTATTTCCTATGAGCAACATATCATCAACATAAAGGGCAATAATAAGAATTCGATCATTTTCAGTCTTGTAGTACACACAATAATCTGATTTTGATCTTACAAATCCCAAAGATAAAAGAAATGTGTCAAATTTTTGGTACCACATCCTAAGAGATTGTTTTAATCCATAGAGAGATTTTTTCAACTTGCAAACCAGATTTTTTTTACTTTTTCTCACAAAGTGCTTAAGTTGGGACATATAGATTTCTTCTTCAAGATCACCATGAATAAATATTATCTTCACATCCATCTGTTCAATCTCTAAGTCATACGTTGCTGCAAGTGACAAAATAAATATGATAGACGTCAGCTTAGTTACAAGAATTTTCATAATCAATTCCCTCTACCTGAGAATAACCCTTCGCAACCAATCTTGCTTTATACCTTTCGACCCAACCATCCAAACCAATTTTATTTTTAAACACCCATTTGCAGCCCACAGGGTTTCTACCTTCAGGCAATGGGACCAGATCCCAGGTATGATTTTTCTTTAATGATGCCATTTCTTCGTTCATGGCTTCCAACCAAGAATCTAAATCAGACATTTCAACTGCCTCTTCTACAGTCCTAGGCTCACCAGTATTAGTAATTAAAGTGTAGGCACAACTAGAATCTATCATAGAGAATCCATACCTATCCGGTTATTTCTTTTCACAGGTAGACCTTCTCACAGGCTGAGGTTGAGGTTGTGGTTCTTCTTCTTGTTCAGAAATCTCAGAGCTACTCAAAATCTCCCGAGTTTTAGGTACACTTTCAATGTTTTGTTCCTCTTTTTCTGGAGTTAGAGGTATCTCAACAAAATCATTATACTTTTTATCTTCTTCCATCCTTGACTGCAGATCCACTGAAGAAGGTTTTAGTTCTCGAAAGATTACACTTCTAATATACAATACCTTTTTAGTCGCAGGGTTCCAAAGCTTGTATCCTTTCACACCAAGGCCATACCCAATGAAATTTTTTTTTAGCTTTGTTATCCAATTTAGATTTCTTTACATCTGAAAAATAAACATATGTTTCGCAACCAAAGACACGAATATGTCTCAGAGAGGGCTTCTTACTAGACCACACTTCCATAGGCGTTTTATCAACAAGTGCTGACGAATGAGACCGATTTAAAAAATAACATGTTGTAGCCACAACTTCAGCCCAAAAATTCTGCTCCAGACCAACATTGCTCAACATACTTCTTGCCTTCTCCATCAACGTCTTGTTCAACCTTTCAGCAACTCCATTTTGCTGTAGAGTGTAAGGTGTTGTTTTATGCCTTTTAATCCCATAGTCTTTGCAATACCTTTCAAACTCATTAGAACAAAACTCACCGCCATTGTCAATCCTTAAACATTTTATTTTTCTTCCAGTTTGATTTTCCACAAGGTTTTTAAATTCCTTAAAATGACTGAACACTTCTGATTTACTTTGAAAAAAATACACAAATGCCCTTCTCGAATAATCATCAATGAAAGAAACATAATACTTATAATTCGATAACAAAGGGACATCCACTAGACCATACACATCAGAATGAATATAATCCAAAACACCAGAAGATTTATGAGAACTAGAATAAAATGAAACACAGTGATGTCTTCCATATATACAGTGTTCACAAAATTCAAATTCCAGGTTGCAATCATCAAGCCCCTCAACCAGGTTTCTATTTTTCAAGGATTTCAAACCTTTTTCACCAATGTGACCGAGCCTTTGATGCCAAAGCATAGTCTTTTCTGCTGGAAGTTTAAATTCCAAATAATTTTTCCCAATAGGAACATTTTCATTCTTCTGTTTACGAACAACCTTCAGTGGCTTTGTAGAGACACTATTGCATTGAACAACTAGTGCGTCAAGCTTGTACAAAGCACCAATTCGGGCACCCCTAGCTAGCACCATCGAGCCTCTAATCATTTTACAACCATTGTCAAAGAACGAGACTTGCACTCCAACATTGTTCAACTTGCTTACAAAAAGTAAATTTTGAGCTAGACCTGTATATGCATTACGCCATCAATTCCCTTAATTCTACCATCAGGAAACTAAATTCTGACTCTTCCACGACCAATTATCTTCAGAGATGAATCGCTTGCCAAATACACCTTTCCACCATTGTATTCTTCATACTTTGTAAACTAGTCTCTGTGAGATGTCATGTGGAAAGATGCTCTAGAATGAATCAACCAGACATCATCTGTTGCCTGAGTTGCCAAGGCTGCAATGAAGGCATCTGCTTCGCTCTAAGAAGAATCATTGTCAGAATTCTTCTTCTTCTTTTTATCCTCTTTGCAATTCCTTCAGGCATGACCAGGCTACCCACAACTCCAACACTTCACCTTGGACTTCTTGCCAGGAGACTTTGATCTCCCTTCTGATTTCAATTTGGAATTCTTTCCTTTCTCTTGCGATCTACCTCGAACAACCAGAGCCTCCTTCCCCATCTAAGAAGACTTCCTTCTCATCTCTTTTGATAACAAAGAAGCAACCACATCTTCCATCTTGAAAGTGGTTGTTGTGCTCCCAATCACCATCACCAAGTAATCCCACGAATCCGACAAAGAACACAACAAGAGCATACAATAATCTTCTTCATCAATCTTCACACCTACAGATGTTAACTGAGAAATCAACATGTTAAAGGTATTCAAATGATCAACAACAGATGTTCCTCCCTCAATTTTCAAATAGTACAACTTCTTCCTCAAAAACAAGTTATTCACCAAGGACTTGCCTTGATAAATATCTCCCAGTCTTCTCCATAAAGAAGATGCAATCTTCTCTTCATGAATATTCAGAAGAACTGAATCTGCCAAACAAAGTCTTATCAACCCTTTTTCTTTTCGATCTACAAGGTCCCAATCTTCTTGCTTCATTCCTGTAGGTTTCGTTCCAGAACTCAAAATTGCTGCCATTGAATTTCTCAATATCAATTCTTCTGGATGTACTTGTCGATGCCACCTCACTCTGTAATTAGACAAATTCAAGACCTCTACAAAACTCCCACTTAATAGAAATTGACACAAAAAATCCAACCTACCCACAAGGATAACACAACTGGTTAGGCTCTGATACCATTTGTTAGGAAAAATTTGATTGCGGAACAAACTTTTCCTAATGTCAAAACTAAGAGGAGAAATAGATATGCCTTTTAAACTTTATAATTACAGTTCACTAAGATGCATACAAAAGAAATAACATAATTGAGAAATAACTCAAACACATTTGACACCAGATTTACGTGGGAAAACCCTTACGAGAGAAAAAACCTACCACACCAAAGAAGATCACTTGTATTACAGTAAATGAATTACATACACGTTACAGACTCTTCTTTTCAGATGTCAATTTATAGCAACAACATTTTCCTGATCAACCTTGTACAAATTATCACTGTTACAATGCTTTCAAAAATTGCATACTATGAAATTCACTAATTGATCATTTGACCAACCAACCAACCAGACCCTCGACCAAACTGTTCATTCATACTCAAGCGGTTTTTTCATTTCCCACAAGAGAACGGTCACAACAGTTCAACTACGAATCGGTTTGCATTCTGCTTCTCTCATTCGTCCAAAACAAACCACGTAGGATAAACACTTGGTCAAAAGACTTCAACTGTACCGCTCATCGGTGAGACAATAGATCGTGTCTCACTGATGCCAGACTGCCCACAAACCATCACACACTGCATTGAATTCTACTGTTCTATCACTCAGAGTTAGTGAAGTCTCCCCGATCTCAGGACCATCAACAAGACCAACGCTATTGGTAACAAACTGGAAAGTCATACCGATGGTTTAAGTCTCCTCGATTTCCCAAAGAACACCAAGACCATGCATATCAACAAGAGTCACACCGATCATTCATTAGGAGCAGATCCATCGACAAGAGTAATACTATCGACAAGAGATCAAGAAGTCACATCGACAACTCAAGTCTCCCCGACGCGTCCATCGACAAGAGTCTCCCCGATGATCTTCATTGCCCAGACACCTACCATCAGAATGAGTTAGAAATCTCACTCTGAATGCTCTTGTCACGTCGATGGTTCTCATCGACAAGACAATCACGGGGTCACGCTGATATCGCCTAGACTTCTGTTGTTGAAATGAGTTTGGAATCTCACTCCGACAATTCATGTCAGCTCGATGACTTTCGTCGACAAGAGAGGTCCTAGGTCACAACAATCTAATCCCTCCAAGACTTTAGAACACAACTACTTGTCGGAAAGACATTCCAAGGGTCTCACTGATACTGCTCTTTCAGGAGTTCCATGTCAGTAAGCATTGAGACAATTTTTCCAACAGATTAGTAATCATAGTGCAAATTAGGAATAACGATCATAGTAGACCAAGTAATGAGAAAAATGATAGATTGGATCAGATTCTGAACCTCTTGACTAAAATGAGGTTAAGTTTGGATAACAGGATGGATAAGTTGGAGCAGCAAGTTAGGGGAAACTGAGTGGAGCAAGAGCAAGGAAACCAAGGGGAACAGATTGTAGGGAATGAAGACCAAGGAATTCTTAGGGCTAGAATTGCAGAAGAATTGGGTAAAGACCTCAAGAAAGTTGCTTCGCCCAAATTTGATGGTGAAACATCAGAGATGGAGCAGAAGACTGGATCACTGTGATGGAAAAATACTTTGAGCTTTGAAATATTTCTAGTGAGACCAAGGCTATGTGGGATTTTTATCAACTTACTGGAGAAACAACTACTTGGTAGGATTATTGAAAGCAAAGAAGAAACTATTGCTTGGAGAGACCACCTGGGATAATTTTATTACACTTTTCAAGAGGAGTGGCTACCTTAGCTCTTCTTTGACAGGAAGATGATTGAATTCTAGAACTTAAGGGTGGCTTGACAGTGACACAATACTTGGAGAAGTTCACCCTTTTGCTCAAGTATGTACCTCAATATCATATAGATGAACGATCCCACATTCAAAATTTCATCTTGGATTTGAGGCCTTAGATAGGTGTAGATGTAGATATCCATAATCCTTTGACTATAGATGAAGTTTTTGAGAAGTCTATAAAGCAAAAGAAAAAAACTTCAACAAATGGCCAAATTTCAGAAGAACTGAGATGCTAGGTTTGGGAATAGGAAATTTTAGAACAATAACCAACAAGGATGCAACAATTGTCAAATCCAAAACATGAAGCATGGAAACAATTACTAAGGTAGAGCTGAAGGGAATTCTAATGGAAAAAATAAGAGGGGTAACAATAACAACAACGACAACAACATGAAGGATAGGTTTGAAGGACTAAGAGTACCTCGTAGAAGATGTTTTATGTGTGGAGGAGATCATTATGTCAAGTTTGTCCTTAGCGGATAATAGACAAAGAGGAAGGAATCAACAAGGAGCACCCCAACACTAGATTCATGCAGCTGTGGACAATAGGCAAGTGAATTTCCACGCTTCACCAATCCAATTTTTCCGGTAAGCTTTATCGACAATATATTTCTATATTAATTGATAATAGAGCAACTGAATACTTTGTAGATCCTAAAAATAATTTTCAAGTTACTAGTTAAACCATGACACATGGAAAATTCATGGATGGTTTAATATGGGAATCATGTAGAAAAAAGGGTAGACTCATGTCTTTCTTGTAGTGAGTTAGAATTCCCTAGTTTTCAGACACAAGTCAATCTTTATGTGTCTCCCTTAGGAACATATTATGCAATTTTGGGAATCAATTGGCTGACATAATACAAGTCTATAGTCAATTGTGAAGATAAAATAGTAAGTTTTTTAGACAACATTGGGAATCATGTTGAGATTCATGGCTTTCATACTCATGTCTTTCTTGCAGTGAGATATAACTTCCTAGTTTTCAGACACAATTCAATCTTTATGTGGCTCCCTTAGGAACATATGATGTAATTTTGGGAATCAATTGGTTGATAGAATACAAGTCTATAGTCAATTGTGAAGATAAAATGGTAAGTTGTTTAGACAACTTTGGGAATCATGTTGAGATTCATGGCTAGAAACCCTTGAAGCTTAGGAAAATTTCAATTATGCAATTGAAGAAGGCCCAAAGGAAAGGATGTTCCATGTATACCGTTCACATTTATGATATGGATATGATGAAACCAATACTTGATGACTATCCTGTCCTTAGAGAATTTGAGGATGTGTTTTTAGAGGAATTAACAGAATTGCCACCAAAGAGGGAATTTGATTTCTCTATTGTTTTGATACCTGGAATCAAACCTCAATCCAAGGCTCCTTATAGGATGACCACAATCGAGCTTTATGAATTGAAGACCTAATTGGAAGAATTGTTGAAGTAAGGGTTTATCAGATTTAGTGTGTCACCTTGGGGTGCACCAGTCATTTTTATAAAGAAGAATGGAACCCTTCACTTGTGTGTTGACTACAGGATGCTAAACAAGTCAACTATCAAGAACAAGTACCCACTTCCAAGAATTGATGAACTCTTTGACCAGATGAAAGGAGCTACATTATTCTCCAAGATAGATCTAAGATCCAGATATCATCAATTGAGGATTAAAGAGGATGTCTCTAAAACAACTTTTAGGACTTGTTATGGTCACTGTGAATTCACAGTAGTACCATTCGGGTTGACTAATTCTCCCACGAATTTCATAAACCTAATGAACAGTGTATGAATAGGGACTGCTTAGATGATTTTGTTCTAATTTTCTTGGATGATATCTTGATTTACTCCAAGAACATTAAAGAGCATGACAAGCATTTGAGGATAGTATTACAATGCTTAAGGGAGATAATTTTTTTTGGCAAGCTAATCGAGTGTACCTTCTATCAAGACAAGGTGTACTCTTTAGGCCACTCCATTTCAGTCGAAGGGATTGTAGTAGACCTAGAGAAAATCAAGGCAATTGTGGAATGGCCTATTGCACAAAATGTGATTCAAGTTTGAAGCTTCATGGGACTTGTAGGCTACTACCAACAGTTTGTAGAAGGATTTTCCATAATTGCAGCACCAATCACTTCACTCTAAAAGAAAGGAAAAAAAAATGAGTGGATTGAAAAGTGTGAGAAAACTTTCCAAATTTTGAAGGAAAAGCTCACTACAACCCCAATTTTGACTATACCTAATTTGAATGGAAAATTCACGGTGATAATTGATGCATCAAGAGAAGGTATAGGAGGAGTGCTAATGTAGAATGGGCAAGTGGTGGCTTATGAGTCAATGAAATTAAAATAATGTGAGTTGAATTATGCACCACATGATATAGTGTTATTGGTCATAGTTCATGCCTTACAGATGTGGAGAAATTACCTTTTAGGGAAGTCATTTGAGTTAAAGATTGACCACTTGGGACTCAAGTACATTTTTACACAGCCCAATCTCAACACTCGTTAAAGGAGATGGTTGGAGTTTCTCAGTGAGTATGAATTTGGAATTAAGTATACCAAGGGGAAATAAAATAGAGTGGTTGATGCACTTAGCAGAAAAAGGAATATAACAACCATAACTACATCAAGGTACAATTTGTAACAAGTAATACAAAATCTACAAGGAGATGAGCACTATTCTAGAGAAGAAAGTCTTAGAGGAGAATCCCATAGACCATTGTTTCGAAGGTTATGTGTTTGAATCAGATGGAATTTTGAGATACCAAGAATGTACATTCTAGATTCAGGGGATTTGAGGAAATTCATCTTAGAGGAAATTCACAACAGACCTTATTTAGGGCACCCCAAAGTAACCAAGATGGTAGTAGAATTGAGGTTTCCATATTTTTGGCCAAGAATCAAGAAGGATGTCATTGAATTTGTGGCTCAATGCTTGGAGTGCCAACTGGTCGAGGCTGAACATGTGCATCCAATAGGGATTTTTTACCCACATGACATACCTGAGTATAAGCAGCAAGTGATTAGAATGGATTTTATTCAAGGGTTGGCTATGTCCAAGAACAAACATGATACCATTTTGGTAGTTGTGGATAAGTTGACCAAAGTAGCACACTTCATTGCAAGGAATCTTAAGGATAGATCTTTGACTTTGGCTAAGAGGTTTGTCCAGGAGATCTTTCATTTACATAGAATACTTGAGACGATCATATGAGATTTAGATACTCACATGACATCTAGATTTTGGACTACACAAAATGCAACATTAGGGACAAAGTTGAGTTTTAGTTGAGCTTACCATCTTCAAATAGATGGGAAAACAAAGAGAGTGAACCAAGTAGTCAAAGACCTCCTTATGATGTACTATAAGGATCGACAATACAAATGCAAAGAATATTTTCCATTGGTGGAGTTTGCATATAATAATTCCTACCATGTATCTTTGGGGATGACACCTTTTGAAGCTCATTATGGGCGAAACCGTTGTACCTATCAATTGGGATAAGGTGGAAGACATGATTGTGATAGGTCCAGATATGCTTAGAGAGATGGATGATCAAATGAGTTTGATAAATGCAAGATTGAAGGAAGCAATAAATTGGCATAAGATTTCTACGAACAAGAATAAGACTTTCAGATAGTTTTTAGTAGGGGACAAAGTCTTTTTGACGGTCAAACCACATAAGAGTTCCATATCATTTGGAAAATCATCTAAATTGGCTCCAAGATTTGTGGGTCTGTTTGAAGTGTTGGAAGTGATCAACCCAATTGTTTATAAACTTTCTCTACCAACTGCTCTTGTCTGAATCCATAATATATTTCATGTGTCTATGCTCAAAATATATCATCTTGATGCTACCCATATATTTGATTGGCATGCTTTATAGGTACAATATCTAGGAGTGGTGCTGGTGGAGCCCACTCAAATTATGGGATCGTGCAACATTAAGTTGCATAATAAGGAGATTATGTAGTATAAGGTCTAGTGGGACCAATATTTTGAGGATAGTGCCACATGGAGAATGGTGAGGATATTGATCATTCATTTCCCAATTCGATTACTTAGTTTGCGATGCTTTTATTTACTTTAGTGTGATGCTTTATTAGCATAGTGTGATACTTTGATTGCTTTAGTGAGATACATTATTGTTTTAGTGTGTGTAATATGACATCGGGACAATGTCTTTTCCTAGTGGGGATGGATGTCACATCTTGGTCTTATGCTACATTTATTTTTCACTATATTGCTGAGACAATTGGATATTGATTATGATTGCTTGATTATCTAGTATCTACATGGGTGTGATTGCTAAATTTGATGGTTAATCTAGATGTGTTTAAAATAAACTGGAAATAATTATCATGTGATTATGAGCTTAATTTCTTGTATGTGCTTCAACTATGGTATATAAGGACTAACCTATTAATATACGATTGAGCACAATAATATGGGCGAGTAATTGTCGAAGGAAAGAACATGGTTGAGGTAGGGGTATCCTAGCCACTTGATAGATGAATAGTAGGATGTGATATCGAGATAGTCACACAATCACGTAGTTGCATCCTTTTACAATGTATGATTGCATTATGTTAATTATGATTGCGATATTGTTGTGAATAATGAGTACATTTTATTATGTCGTGGAAGTTAAATTATTTAGAAAAATAATTTATGTCATATGATTTTTATTTATGTTTGTAAAAATACAAATAATTGAAAAATTTAAAATATTTTTATTTTGTAATAAATTACAAATTATATTTGCATAAATTAATAATAATATAATAAAATTATTATTATTAATATAAATATGTGAATATATATGATTATTATTAAAGAAAAAAAAAATTATCTACTTGAATTATATTTATAATAATTTAATATCTTTTTTATATAAATAAATAAAGTAAAAAAAGCTAGTAAATATATATATATATATATATATAGTTAAATAAATTGTATGATATTTAGTAAATTAAAAAAAAACCTAAACAAAAAAAAACTTAAATTAAATAAAGAAAACTTAAATTAAAGAACTTTTAATAAAAGAAAATTATCACATGAAGAAATGCCAAAAAAAAGGAGAATAAAACAAGGGCTCTAAAATTAAAAATAATTTTTCCAAACTTTTGACATGAAAAATAGTAAGTTTATAATAAAAGGAATGGAGTAGATCATTTTTGTATATTATGATTGGAAGCAAATTATTATCCCGAGCATAGAAGAGAACATGAAGGTATAAAAAAGAGGCGCATTTAGGAATTGGATTTTTAAACCAAAAATTATGAGTATATTGTGTAAAAGGGAACATGAACATTTTAAGTTACTGTTATAATTTATGCTTTCATATCTTAAAGATGGATCATAGAGTGTGATCTAAAACGTTGATGCAAAATAATACAAACAAAATCTAATCCAAAAACATTTACAACAAATCTTTATGGATTGTGGAAATCTATTATCATTAATGTTATAGCCTAGTTTTATACCAAAATCATGCATAGTCTCATTTACATTATTGTTTCTTTTCCAAGTTTTATATCAGGGAACAAATTGATATTACACATAAATGTAAACTCTGTGCGATTGTGAACATTAGTTTTGTTCCTTATTTTCTACAAGAATGAAATCTTAGAGTGCTGGAAAGTGTTTTGTTTTTAATCTATGAGAAATAATTTATAGCAAAAATTATAATTAGGAAAATAAATAGAAATTTGTTCTCTTCTGTTATATTATGAATTTATGATAGTAAATCTGCATATCTACTATAAATACGGATATATATATATATATATATATATATATATATATATATATATATATATATATATATATATATATATATATATATATATATATATATAGGTACATGTAACCGTAGGTATATCTACATGTGATAGAGCTATGTATGCAATGACAACTAAGTTTTTCATGAAGTAACTTGCAAGACATGGAAGTTAGTCAATTAATGCATACAATGGAAATAGTTTCACATTTTCAATTACATTTAGAACAACATGACATAAAAAAGTAATTCATGAACCCTAATTTGCATGAAGTAGAAAGAAAATATAAAAGGATCAATGCATGTTAAAACTAGTTGCAAGTAAGGAAATGGATTGCATGTCAATGATTACTTCACTGTTATTAGACATGAAAAGTTAAAACAATGAAAAGTATACAATTTAACATTTGCATGAAAGAAAAGAGGAGATATTTATTTTCATGAGCATGATGCATGTTATTGTCTTATATGTGTGTATTGAGTTTACCTTTTTGTAAAGAGCGAAAGTCTTTAATTCCAAATAATCTTATAATTCCTTTAATAAGTTCATTTCCATTCCATATAATATCGTAACTCCATTCAATAAATAAGTTTAATCCAAAAGATTCCAAATATCGACTTTAAAGTCTACAAAAAGATTCATAATACATCCAGTTACATTCATAAATGTGTCATCTTACACGACATTTAATAATACAAAAAAATTTGTAACAAGAGTTTACAATTCAAGACTTAGACATTCTGTCGCCTTAAGTTCTACAATAATCATTCAATAATAAAATACAATAGATATATGAAGAAGTTTTCATTTGATCTTCAATCCAATAGCCAATCTTCAAACATGAAGACGAGAACAAGGTTCAGGAGCTTTTTCTGCCCCACCTCGAAGCTTACGCTTCCCCGAAATTCCTTAGTCATTCAAAGAATACCCGACCCTACACAAATCACTTAGCTAAAAGCAGTCGACAAGCAAGATGGAATATGGTGCGTGCCTAGTATAACTAGTAAATCCACAAGCATTTTCATTTTTCTAATTCATATAAGAAACAAGCAAGTTCGATATTAGGATATGGTAAAGAGTTATAAATATTTCATCTATTTCAATGGTCCTTAAGTTACTTGGTCAAGTAAAATGTCATGCACAATAAATAATAGTAGTTTTGGAAAAGCAAAACTACACTCTCTATAAACCCATATTCGACACCCGTCCCGAAAGGTAACTTTCCAAACACATGTCATGTGCATTCAATTATCAAGCATGCATGACTCCTATACAAAATAAAATGATCTTCCACAAACACATGAACTGCGCTTTATCTTTCAAGCAAACATGGTATTTAACGCGATAACTTCACAGATTTAAATCTTAAACAAAATTAAGTTCATTTAAAATAAAATAAAAAAATAAATTTAAAAGAAGGTGTATCTCAAGCATGTAATCTAAGTACACATTTAAACAAGAATTAAATGAGCACACATTATTTCAGTTCATTTACTCAATAAATTCAATCACAATTCAATATAAACCTCTTCTAATTCGTTTAATTTTCAAGTAATTATATTTTACTCTTTTTTTCTTTTTCTTTTATGTTTTTCCTATTTCTCTTAAAATGTTATCTTTTCAAAATCATAAAACCACCTCATATTACTTATGTTTCGTAGTAACTTTAGTTTCATTTCTAGAGAATTATCAAGTTTTATTCTTACTTTCAAGCACATATCTTTACATAAAATTATTTAATCTTATCATTCTGGAAAACGTTCAACAATTTTATTTAAATCAAAACACTATCTTTTTTGTTTCTTTTCATTTTGAAAATTAAATTTATCCGATAGTTAGTTTTTCTGAAACTTCTATAAATCTAAATGAAATATACGTAAAATAAATAAATCTCCTGTTTCTTGATATTTTTCTGCTCAAGCTTCTTCTACAATTTTCTGTTCAAATCTATACTTTGTCTTCACTAAAATTTCAGTCTTGTGTTTGATCTTTTTCCTAAATTTGATAAAACAGTGACATGTTTCATTTGATAAAATATAGAAATGAAAATAAAAAATTTAAACTCCATTTTGAATTGACTGTGAATTTGTTTTCAAGAAATCTACCCAATAATTTCCTGAATCTGACAATGAATAATTGTTTTCCTATCAATTTCCAGCCGGGTGCTTCTTTCTATCTTCTCCTCCTGTTGTTCTTCTATCTCTTCTCTTAATTTTCTTTCTATCTTCCTTCTATTCTTACCTCTATAAATTATTTTTCTGTTGCTGATCTTATTTCTGTTTGGGTCTCTTGTTGTTCTTATTTCTATTTGGATCTCTCCTTCTCCCTGCGCACCTCCTCCTCACCTTCTCCCTGCACACCTCTTCTATGGATTTAAGCAGCCTCAACATAAAATAACAGAGCTGTTAGTTTATTCTCCCTTGGCCACGCATGAAAGACCTCTCCCTGTCCTCCACTACCTGCGCCTCTCTCTTCCTCTCTACACTTCCTCCCTCCTTCCTTCCCTTCCTTGCTGCGCCTCACTCTTCCCTTAGGCGTGCCTCATGGAAGATATGTGATCACTAATTGCTAAGACTCCCTCAACTGGCCGCGTATAGGAGACAAGCCATAAATGAGTTTAAAAAAAAATAGAAACTTAACTCCCTTTAGCTTGGTCGCGCATCACCTCCAGAAGAGAGTAGTGTGCATGGTGAAAAACAGGTTTCTCAAGTAGAATAAAGTTAACTGTAAACAATTTCTTCTCCTCCCTCTGGCGCATGGGTCCAACCATAATCTAGATCCAATAAAGATAATAAAAATATGTGTTTTCTTGCCTCTCCTTCCAAAAACGGATTTCCCTTCTGTATATCCTTCAATTTGAATTTTTTTTTTCTTTATCTCATGCAAAAATGGTGGAGTTAACAATGAAATCAGATCCATTTTTCATGCTTGATCTTCAACCAAAATTGCCATAACTCCAAGTTTCATTCTTTGATTGCATGCTTAATTAATTGTTTCCAAATTGTAAACTGTTGTTTTGATTTCAATTTCAAGTTTGAACATATTTTGTTTTCTTCAATTTATTTAAATGAAAAACACATTTCATATAGAAAATCAAATTTAATATATAATTATTTAAACATATATATTTCTATTCTTATTTTAAATAGGTTTTTTCACACAATAACATAATACTTGTTTTCCAATAACTTAGAATAAACACATTTTATTTTTAACTAAAATAGAAAAAATTACATAAAAAAGTAATAAATTGAATAAAATCAATTTTATTACAACGGTATTTAAATTGCCATTTTTAAAACAAACAACTTCTTTTTCGCAATTTCGTTCAACAAATGCATCGCCATTATAATAATTAAAATTTAAACCATTTAATCATCACAAAAATATTTTATAATTAACTAAGTGGTGTGTGAGATTCCATCATCCTCATAAACATCTAATGGCTAAAACAACTCTACCTGATCAATGTTCTCGCCTTCATTCTCGTTCACCTATTCCTGCGTTCACTTGCACTCAATTTCTCATCAGCAATGACAATCCCCGAATTTCATAATATTGAATTCAAAATCATTTCATTTGCATTTAAATTTTATTTTCAATTTCAATTTCAATTTCAATTTCATTTTCAATTTCAAATTTCAATTTCAATAATCATCAATTTCAATAATTATCTAACATAATTGTGCAAACGATTATGACATTCTATATAACATCATTCTTTTCCTAAAAATGATGACTCTGAGCGGGCGATTTCAAAATTGCTCTGGCGCGCGTTTCCAACGATCTCCTGCGGGTGTGGACCATCGGCCTCCTACGGTTACTGCAGACGTGGTTCGTCTACCGGTTGACTCTCTATCGTCCGACTCCCTGTCAGATGGCTTTGCTGGTGGCGTTGGGCCACTGCGGGATGCTTTGGGTGTGGACGGGCCTGTCCCCTCTCCCCCTCTAGTTTATTCAACAAAAGTTTGGATGGTGTTGATGATGCCTTCAGGGCTCCCTTTGTCTAGCTCTTTATTCCCAATGACCTCTGGGCCTGGTGTTGTCAGCAGTGTTTCAACTTCTTTTGTCATGGAGGTGTGTGGTGCGGAGGTGTGTGTTGTTCCTTCTGTTGGGGGCTCTCGTCCTTCACCTGCCTCTGTGCCTGGGTTGGGTCCTGTTGGTGGTTTTGCTGCCTCTAGTCCTCCTGCTGCTGGGGTTTTTTCGAGGAAGGAAAAATCCTTTTCTGATGCTGCCAGGGTGTTTGCTAGGCCTCCCTTGAGGTCCATTCCTTGTGCTCGGACTCCTCGGTGGTGGTGTGTTGTCCTGAGATAGTTGAAAATGAAGAGTTTTATCTGAAGATGGGGGTGGTTTGCAGATTCAATGGGTTGTGGCCTTCCCTCCCAGACCTCCATGATTGGGTGGAGGCTTCTTGGAAGCCTTTGGTTGCTGGGGAAATCGAGCTTTACCCTAGCGCCAGGGGCTTCTTTATTGCTACCTTTGGCTCCCCTCATGAGCGAAGTTGTGTTCTTGACAGAGGTTGGATGTGAGACATTCATTCTTTGTCCATCAGGCCTTGGACTCGTTCGTTCAACCCCCTTACGGAGCCTTTGAACACCAGGCATGTTTGGGTCCGTTTGCCTAACCTTCCCCTTCAGTTCTGGGAGGAATCGTGCTTCGAGGCCATTGGCAATACCATTGGTTGCTTCTTATTGGTGGATTCTACTACTAGGGAGTTTGGGCACACCATGGTAGCTCAGATGTTAGTCGATTTGGACATCTCCAAACCTCTCCATGGGGATGTTGTTTTGCTACTGGAGGATAGACCTTGGAAGTAGCTCTTAGACTACGAGGGTCTCCCCTTTCGGTGTAGGAGGTGCTTTTCGGTGGGTCACTTGACTTCTGCTTGCCCTCAAGCCAGTCACAAGGGTGCTATGACTTGGTGGAAAGATGCTCTTCTGGATCACCTCATAGTGGGTACTTCTTCTTCTTCAGAGGTTGTTGCTCCTCTTCCGAACCCCTCTTCTTTGGTTCCTCTGCTGGACTGTTCTGCTGGCACTGTTATGCCTGACTTAGCTCATTCTGTAGCTGTTCCATTGGACCATTCTGCTGACTCTGTTCTGCCTGACCTTGAACCTGCTATCGATGCTCTATCAAACCCTGTCCACCCTTTGCTAGGTGCCTCTGTTGTGGATTCTTTCTCAACTGCCTTGTTGCCAGCTCCCTCGCTGCTGGGTGCTCCTGCGATGGCTGAGGTGGAGTTGATCCCCTCACCATTCACTTCGGCTCCTGCATGTGAGCCTCCTTGGTCAGTTGTTCTTCAGAAGAAGAAATCTATTTATGTTTCTCGATCTCGGGCCCGTGGAGCCTACTCTGATCCCCCTGGGTCTAGGGTTGCTTAGTTTCTTTTTTCAGCTATCTGTCAGCTGGTCTTCGACAATTGTCTGTCAGTTGTTTCTGGTTGTGCCTATAGTTCAAGTTCTGTTTGAACTATGTTTTCCTTTGGCCTTTTCGGCCCATTGTGAAGGGTTTGACACCTTGTAAATGCTGCTTAATTTTTCAAAAACATAATCATGCAAATCTCAAGATTTATATTTGCAATTAAGGAATTATAAAAATCAGTATGTGACACTTTTGGGATAGGGTGCCGAATATGGGTTAACAGAAAAAGTTGACCCTGTTTTCGGGATCTATCATATACTTATAGTGCTTTGATCAAAGTCATGTGTTCATTGTAATAGATGGAATTTACTTAGCAAAATTATTTATATATTTCTTTGTCATATCTTGTTTGTGAAAGATTGCATGTTCACGTTAGAAATGCATGTATATACATCAGGCTTGCATCAGGATTCCCTTCAAATTTTTATTTTTAGGTTGCTAGGTACTCTCTGTAGGGTCGAGTATTCTTCACGTTAAGAAGAATTTTGGAGAAGCGTAAGCTTCGTGGTTGGGTGGAAAAATGCCTTGGCCATGTTCTTGTCTCTTGACTTGGAGAGGACTGTGAGAGTTGGTGGCGGTTGAAGACTATATTGTATATGGTCTCACATTATTTTGTATCATTATATGTATTTGTACTCCCTGATTGTATCTTTAGTTGCTTGCATGGCATGAAAGCCTAAATTGTATTTTGTATATATCAAATATTATGTGCTTTACTTGGATTATGCACTAGACATATGAGGATGTGTTATGAAATTTATTTACTTAATGAAGTTGTTTCATTTATATTTCATGCTTATGAGTTATTGATCACTTTTGTGGGAATGAATTGAGTCATGATCCTTACATATCCTTGGAAAGGTTTATGAGACATTTGATGAGTTTGACCAAATGAGACAAGTAATTTGTAACAAATAGTTTTGTCACAAAGAGGTGGAACACAATGAACACTTATATGGTTGTCTATTCTGTTAACCCCAAGTGGTATGCACCTAGACCTAATAGAGGTCCTCCATGTAATGACAATGAAGTAAAAGAGGGGCATATGAAGGCCCTTCAGAAGATAACGAATTGAGGATGTAGCCATAGTTCATGAGCAATGGATTGATATTGTCAATCTTTGGGGTCTTAGATCCAACAAACTAGAGGCTAATATGTATAGTCATTCTTATTTAAAAATATTCAATTGGATGGAGGACATGACATGGGAAGGAGACACTAGAACCGAGGCAGCTTGCTATTTGCTTAGTTTGACAAGTTGCTAGTTCTTTTGCTACAAAAAATAATTGGTCCATATATAACTTAGTCCACTTAGCCAACAGGGATATATTTGCCTTTAGACAAGTAGAGAAACTAATTGTAATTCTTAGTGCCATGCAACTCCAAGATTGGTAGACTCTTGAATATCTAAGTAGTTGAATCGTCACCCTTTGCCTAACGACTTTGGGTACGAAGCATACCAGGGATGGAATTGGGTATGAATCATTCTGGAAATGCATATGAATCATTTTTTGCTGCTTGGAATTGATTCCGAGTTTTCCATAACGTTTTCGAGCGATTTCAAAGGTGATTGTGGCGATTCCAAGACATTTTTTGACTGTTTCCAACAAGTTTTTGACTTTTTGAGAGTCAAAATAAGTGAAAAAATCCCCAATAGGTGGATTATTATTAATGAGAAGAGATTTCCACAATCCATGAAAATTATTGTCAATAGATGCTTCTGGATTATTGTTTGTTTTTTTTGTGCCGCACAAAGGTGGATAGAGCAATTTTATACTTTATCGAATTGATCTGTAATCATTTGAAAAAAATCATATCATCCTTTTATGAATATTGAATTAACTCAATGAAAACGACAAAAATGTACTAACACCCCCACTAAAGGTCATACTCTAAGTTGGATATTAGAGAGTAATACAATAATATTAATTTTGCGAGGCAAATATTTTCCTGAATTTTGGGGACAACAGGGATACTTTGAAATATAATAATATAATTTGAATAATAATATCTTTTGATATTTTGACCTATGCTCCAATTAATATATTATATTATAGTTATATTATAGTATTATTATAATTATATCATAATATTATGTTATTATATTTTTATTATAATACTAATTTTATATACTTTGATATATAATATAATGGGAGAATTATATACCCTTTGAATTATTATATTATTTTATTTTAAATTTGTATATTATTATATTATTAAGTATATTATATAATTATTAAATATTATATTATCATGAATATATATATATATATATATATATATATTTTATATGTTTTTTGTATGGACGTACCCGTACTTATACTCAACTTTTAATATTTTTTTGTCGTATCAACGTATCCTACCCACGTACCTGATTCCGATTCCGATTCTGATTCAATAACTTAGTATGCTAGACAAATTGATGAGAAGGAGGTGATGTTGATCCTATATATATAATCTATATTCTGTTCCCCTCGACTGCTGTCCAGGGACACATACTGTCGTCCCTGAAATGCCACGTAACATAGTCAAAATAATTTGATGTAAATCTTGTAATCATCATTGGTGTCTGTCATTCTTGGGTTTCCTGAAAGCACTTTTGAGATGCTAATGTGTTTCTGTTTGATGGAAGAACTCTTCTACATGAAAGGTCTTCTTTGTTGTTTTTCTTTTTCTTTTTTGTATCTGTTTGTTCTCTTATCTATTTAAAAACATGGCATGTTTACAAAATTAGGAACTGCACGAAAGAACTAGATTCAGCTAATAAATGGTCAAAGTTTTGCAATTTTCTTTTGATATTAGTCTAACTTTGCAGTTAAGGTTTCTAATATGGAGCATTCTAATGCCTTAGCTTAAGCTAAATTGTTAGCATGCTTAAGGTATTGAAAATTGTGAAATTTTTGCTCAGCAGATTAGAGGGTTAGAAAACAAACCCACCTAAGAAAAGGGGTTGTTTGGTGTTCTTTGTGATTGGGTCTTTTGGCCCAGCTAATATTTTGATATTAAACTGAGGATTCATTATGACATACAAAATGACAATCATGTTTAACCCAGAAAAGGGTAAACGTCTGGAGTATGTTTGGTCCAACCATTCACCGCATACACCTCTGATTACATTAAGAGGAAAAATGAAATTGGTTTTGATCTATAGAAGAATGGTGAGTCATGTTAAATATCTGATTACTTAAGATGAATGAGCTGAAAGTTGTCAACACGGCCTTTTAGGCAATACATAACTATATAACCAAAAATGGCATGCCATCAAAAACATTCTAATGATGGGCTTTTGAGCCCAGATCTAAAGAATTTTAATACTTAACTCTACATATTCATATTTTGGGATGCCATGTTAAGCACTAAATATTTTAACTTGTTGCTTGTACATTGAATAGGTTAGTTTAGCATTGCACTTTGGTCATGCTTACATCAACATATCTTGTGCACCCTAAAGTATATTGGAAAGGGGATATAGTGATAAGCATATCAGAATTGACCTGTTTTTTTTTATCATGCAATATCTTTGGAGGTTGCAAGTCATGGCATATGCTCCTATTTGAGGAATCTCCTTTAACTTTATTGTGTTTTTGTAATGCATTACATTAACGACAATTTCTAATGTGTAGAACCTATCAGGAGTGTGTATATAGATAGATGATTGTTTATACTATTCTCTAAAGTGTAGTCGTGCCTAAAGGTTGGACTTATAAGTATCAATGTTCTAAAAAAATCAATATCAACTCTACTTGCAAATTACTTAATTCCACATATTGATTAAACAATACACAAGAGAAACTCCATTGTTCTAAAAACATGCATACTATCAAAATCACTTTGTATTATAGTGAAGCACTTTGTATTACAGTGAAGACTACATTTGATTTGAAAGTATTTTTGAAGGCCTCTATGACATCTTTCTAATGTGTTAGTTTATGCCTTTTGATAATTCTTGCTTGATTGGACCTTCAATGAAGGATATTAGTCTAGATCTTTTGATAATTCTTTCTTTCTTTGAATTTCATTGCCTAATGCTTGCTTTGTTTGAGTTTCATGAGTATGTGAGAGGCCCCCTTAAATTATAGAATGTGGTGTTGTCAAAATCACTTGGTATTACAATGAAGACTACTACATTTGATTTGAAGGTCTTTTCAAAGGCCTCTATAACATCTTTCCAATGCGTTAGTTCATGTCTTATGGTAATTCTTGCTTGATTGGACCTTCATTGGAGGATATTAGTTTAGATCTTATAATAATTCTTCCTTCCTTTGAATTTCATTGTCTAATGCTTGCTTTGTTTGAAAGTCTTTTCGAAGGGCTCTATAACATCTTTCCAATGCATTGGTTTATGCCTTATGATAATTCTTGCTTGATTGGACCTTCACTGGAGGATATTAGTTTAGATCTTTTGATAATTATTTCTTCGTCTTAATTTAATTGCCTAATGCTTTCTTTGTTTGAATGTGTTGGGAGAGGTCCCTTTAAGTCATAGAATTATAGTTTGTGATTTTTTGAAATGGGTTGTCCCACTCCTATTCTTACACATTCACTATTTGTTGCAGGGATTCATGATTTCTCTCTGTTTGTTTTTGGTGCACCATTTGTCTCTGTGTTGTCTACTACTACTATTTTGCTTGTCGTAGGTGTGCTTCCTATTTTTGGCGCACTATTTGTCACGAGATCAACTATTTTTTCTATTTCCTCTGTTGCTAGTGTGTGGTCTATTATGGCTATATGGTACCACCTATCAAGGGTTTATCTGTTGCTATTGTTGGTTGACCATCTACTTTTGGTGCATTGCCTATTATTTCTGACCTTGGTGTTGTTGCTATGCTTGAGCCTAGGGTTTGTTCACCTCTTGCAGTTGGTAGTATTGGGGTTATTTGTAACCCTTTCCTTGGTTCCTCTACTACCACTCTCAACCGTGTGGCTAATCCTTTTGTTGTTAGTGCTCCTCTCTGGTGCTTGTTTGTGTTGTTTTACGTAACTTTGCTTAAGCGGTTGGTTCTGGTGTTGCTCGTCATGAGGGAAAAATATTGTCCTCTTCGTTGTGCCAAATCATTCACAATGGTGGTTATGACTAGGATGTGGTGGAAAATGAGGTCTTCTACCAACATAGGGGTATGGTGTGTAGATTCTTCAATCTTTGGCCTTCTCTTCTTGATATTCACAAGTGGGTGGTGGATTCTTGGAGGCTTCTTGTGTCAGGTAAGATTCAATTCTTCCCTTGTGCTAAGGTTTTTTCATTGACTCTTTTTCCTCTTATGACTCGGACAAAATTTTGGTGTTGAGCAAGTTATGGGCTTGGAGCAGTACTCTCTCTCCATTAAGCCTTGGAAAACCTCCTTTAACCCCCTTATCGAGCCAATAAATGTGCATCCGATGTGGGTCAGATTTCCAAACCTCCTTGTAGTTTTGGGAGGCTTCATGTTATGAGGACATAATAAACTCTATTGGTTGCTTCTTGAAAGTTGACAATTGCACTTCCTATATGGGGAGTTGTACTTTTGCTCACATTTTGGTGGATATTGACATCTCCAAGCCTCTTCATGAGGATGTGGCTTTGATGGTTGGGGATAGGCCTTGGAATCAACTTCCCAACTATGAGGGCCTCCCCTTTAGATGTTGTTGATGCTTCTCCATTGGTCAACTAGCTATAGATTGACCTCTCTCATGTTGCAAGGGCTTTGCTACATGATGGAAGGATGCTAACAAAAATCAATTAACTATTTATGCTCCTAATTCTTTATCGAATGACTCCTCTCAAGAAGAGGACGAGTATTTTATTTTCGTCATACCTTTGATGTGTCCCTTAAAGTTTATTGAGGACCTCTTGCCTTGACCTCATAGACCAATCTGCCCTCGGCTTCAGACCAGCTCCAAACTACTCATGTGGTGGATAGTCACCCTTCACCTCACTGTTCTATGGTTCTCTCCTCATGTGTTGATGGGCTCTCCATGGGGGAATCCTCCCATGCTTCCCATTGTTTTGAGAATTTGAATGCTAATGTCTTGTGGACTATTGTAAGGAGAAAGAAAGGTCTTCCTATATGACTTCCCCAAATTCTTGTTTGAGTGTTGGGGGAGAGGCCAACCCATTCTAGGCCTGATATTGTCTAAGATGGACCTTGGGGTATCCAACTCTTTCACTTGTTTGTTGGTGTTCCTCCCTTTTGTTGTGTTGTTTCTCTCTTATATTCAGCTAGCCTGGGTTGTTTTGCCTTTCCTTATGGTGGCTTTATAAAGGTCTCTAGTTTCTTGCTTACTTTACTCTTTTTATGGTCTTTTTGTACAAAGGTTTGAGCCTTTTAAAATCCCTGCTTACCTTAATAAAAAACAAATATTTTGCTCACCAAAGTGTTTTTATTAGGGCCATAAAAGGGGTATTTAAAAACATTAATTTAGGCACGATTGATGAAGTCAAACTCTAATTTTGACACATTGTTTAAACCAATGACCAAATTAAGCAAAATTTGGCGAGTGTAATGAGACCATAATACATAAGCAACATGATGTCAAAGAAGATGGCTATTATTTTTTATTTGATATATTTGGGAACAAGGAATACTGACATTAAGTAATGGTCATACTTGGGGTTGAAGTTTGTTGCATCCCCCAAAGGCACTTGATTTTAACTTGATGTAGAAAAGTGCAACGATTTTACTATCATAAGGTGCAAGATGATACAAGTTCTGCCCTTTGTTTGAGGAGTATTTTAATGCCAACTTCGTGTCAAATTGTTATAGAGTATGTCTTGTCACAACTAAGAGTTGGACCAATATTTAATGGGTATGTATGTTGAAATGGTGAGCACACACAAAGATAAAATTTTATTAGACCATTATTACAAAAAAGGAATAATACGAAGCAACCCAAATGGAAATTTGTGAAAGCATCATCCACCAAGTCTTCATAGAACACCTTAAATTGCTCATGTCTAGGAAAATATCCTAGCTAACCACCAAATCTCTTCAAAACACCCTAAATTGATCATGTTCAGGCAAATGTCTTGATTATCCATCAATACTTGTGAATCGAGACAAACTTAATTATCCACAAAAAACACCAATTGATTGTGGATCAAGACTCACTCAATTATCCACAGGAACACATCCTACAAAATTATAGATTGAGACAAACTCAATTATCCATAGGTACCACTCTCCAAATTTGAAAATCGAGATAAACTCAATTATCTTCAAACCAAAACAATTGCCATGCCCTCACTTGCTCCATGAAGGGACTCAAGATGAAACTGGTGTTGTTTTTCATGTAGTGTATCATCTTTGAGTGAGAAGTTAGCTCAAGATAATAAAATACCTCCTGCCTCCAATATGATCTTTTTTTAGACTGTAGCCATTAGATGTTGCATGCGAGTCTTCGAGAGCTTTAAAACCCGTGTTAGGTATAGCACAAATGACCCCAAGAATGTAAACAATGTTTAATACAATGTGGCCATAATTAAAATAAAAAAAATGGGTGTCAAATTTGATTGATAATACACCCTTAAAATAAATATCTCTTAATAGTACAAAGTGCCATCATCATCCTTGCAATGAAATCTTAAGACCTTATCTAAATTTTAAAATATTTAACTACTTCCCTTTTTATACCTTACATAATGCACTATCTTCAATAGTAATATGAAATTTTCCCAACTCACTTCTCTTATATTCTATTGGGCTTTTAAAACAAGGTCGTGTTGTTGTGAAGTTCATGTGAAATGCTAGTAGGGCGGTTTTGCGTTTTGAAGTGAAGAAAAAATGAGATTAGTTGTGGCTTTTTTTTAAAAAAAATGATGAGGATATATGATTGAAATGTTGTTGTCAAATATGAAAACCATTTGGTCATCTATCTATGATTGCTTTTTTCCCTTTGTTTATTGTATAAACATTTATTTCCTTTGTATGGGAAGATCTATTAATAGCAGAGCTTTTGTTTATTGAACACCAATATATATTATTTCTTTGTTTTTGAACTAGATGGGATTGCTTCCTTCTTAAGTTGATGTTCATAAGAATCCATATATTGTATATTTTGCAAGTCCTTGTAATATTTTATAAATTTAGTTAAATTTGTCTCCCTTATAATGTTTATCATATTGATAATATGTGTAAATGATAGTATGTACTATTATTGCACAAATAAATAGCAAAAAGTATATGAAGCCTTTGTGGCTTTAATAGGATTGTTAATAAATATTATGACTCTTACAATTTGGGTGTCACCTATAGGACATATCATTTTAATTGATGATGGGTATCCAACATACGTGTGATTTAAAATAATTTTGAATTTATGATGCACATGATTAGGTGATATTACTCCTCCTTTAATAGGAAATTATTATGATGGGTATGTGAGTTGGTTTAATGAACATCTCTAGTGCAAGGAACCTAGTACAAAAGATGGTCTTTTCAATTCAAAATCTTACATTTCATAAATATGAGAATATAATAAATATGTATCTTATGGTTTGTATATACACCAATTTTAGGTCTTTATTTTCTGTTAGGTTTATGACATTTTAGATTTAAAGCGAGCTGATTTCCAAATAATATTTTGGTGTTTATAAGTTTTTAGATTCAATGAGTTGAATTTAATATGCACAAAGGAACACATGATGAGCCACTCATTGAGGAATTAGTAGTGTTTGTGTAGTGGTAGAAATTAGGGGAATTTTACTAGTTCTAATAACAGTAGTTGTGTGTAATTTAGCTTTGTCTTTTTGGGGGATAAGAGGAACAAATATTTTTAGATTTAGAGAGCAGAAGTCTTGTGTTTTACTTGTTGATGCCTTTTGGCTGCAAATTTGAACTCATGTGGATTAGATTGGGTAGGGTAGAGACTCTATAAAGTGTTTTTTTCTCAAAATTTAGAAATATTTGTTGTATTATTTGGAATAACTTATCATAGATTTTCCTTTGTATGTTTTGTTGCATTATTTGGAATAACTTATCATTGTTAAGGGTGATCCCACAATACTGGTTTACAATTTTTGGCCAAATTGGACATTGAACCGATTTTTTAAAACTAAATCTTCACTTTTGAGCACCTATAGCTACTAGACCATGAGGAATTTGAAGATGATGCAAACTAGTGATTTGTGACATTTTGTCTGTAGATTCTAAATATATATATATTTATTTGAATCAGATTGCATTTATTTTTCCATCTCAGGTTCAAAAACTAGTTTTCATCAATGAACACCCTTTTTAAGGAGTGATGCTCACCGTATACAACATAAATTTTTTTATATGAAGGATAAAATTCTAATTTTCTCAAATTTAGCTTTGTAACTATGATATCTAACAAGTTCATTTGGTTTCATAGTGTTTTATTGAATATTTTTTTCTTAATCAAGTTTTGAAGTCAGACCAATTACAATTCAGACATAGGTAGACCGTATACAACATAATTTTTTTTGTATGTATCGAAATTCATTTTTTTTACTAGATCAAGGACATCAATACCTAGCCCGAACATATTTTGTAGATTTATTTTTTATAATCTACTATTTTTCCACATGTGCAGAACAAAGAGCTTGATTTTTCAGTGAAAAACCTATGTTTAATTAAACTAAAAAAATACATAGTAAAACCAAAACATATTAAAATTATATTCGATGGATAGCTCATTCCAAGGACTACCATCATCCAGTTGGGTCTGTGAAGTTTCCTCCATTTTCATCCTCAACCCGAGCTTCGAAAAACAATTTTTTGTAGAAATTTGGTGCAAGAAGGGGAGAAGGGCAAAAAAGGGGGGTTCACTCAAACCCCCTTCGAGCAAACCCCCCTTGACCTTTCAAGTGAAGAGGGGTTCGCTTAAAGGGGGGTTTGAGCAAACCCTTCCTTTTTCAAAATTTCCCTTTGTTTCCATTCTAGAAAACGTGCAAAGAGTGTGTCACATCATTAAAGAGGGTTCGCTCGAAGGGGGGTTCGAGCGACCCCCTTTTGGGTTAGAGTGAAGCCCCCTTCGTGCGAACCCACCAAAACCCAAACTTTTTTTCATGGGGGCGTTTTTGGCAATTTTCCTTCCTCAACGAAATTGTAAACCAATATTGTGGGATCACCCTTAAAGGATAATATCTATGCTTCCTATTTTTTTCCTACTACTATTCTTCTTTGTCTGTTGTGTCTAATTTTGTATCTAGTGTTGAGTATTAATTTGTAGTACCCGAGGCTTGTTTGTGTAAACATGACAACATGGCTACCACAAGATCATCATTTTATCATGGACTACTAAGTCTAATGAACTTGAAAAAAAGATCAGTTAATTCCAAGCTATATATTACATTGGATTTTCGTTGGAAAAGAATCAAGAAAAGGTATTGCACAATCAAATTCATAAAATATTGCCAAAATACTACACAATCTGGAAATTTTCTTTTTGAGTTCAACTATAGAAGGGTATTTGCATCATATTTGGTTAAAAGATTTTTTTTTTTATCTATGTATCCATTCTTTAATTATATATTTGTAAACTACCTTGTTCAAAATTTCTAAACCTACATATGTTGTTTTGAGCTTTCATTGTCAAAATATTGTTTACAAGGTAAATGGATACATAACAATAGATTGTATTACACTTACTACAACAATCAATAAAATGAATTAGACTTCTACAGACCTAATGATTTAGAGATAATAATATAATTATCTTATTTTAGATAGAAGTACAATGTGTATCCTATTGTGACTTGAATGAATTACTCTCTACAACCAAAAATTGACTCCTCAATTCATCACATGGTTTGGCAAATGTTGAGAAATTTGTCTTTACAACTGCTATTGAATACTTCATACCACCCACAATAGTCCACCCTAGATTTATTTTGGCATATGAAAAATTACTTGGGTTAGCAATTATATTACCCCACCTAGTCCCCTATTGATAAAGAAATGGACAAATAAAATCACATATCACTTTCCACCACACATTTCTTGCTTCGAGAAGGGGTGACATATCAAATGTACCTAAATAAGATTATATATTATATATAGTTAGTTTGAATGTCAGAGATTGTAGAGAGGGATTTTATTTTGTTGTTGATGGGTTTTATAAAAAAAATATTTGTTTTGTGGTTTGTTGGTATTGGAAGTGTGTGTTAATGTTGTATAAGTAATTATCTTTTCTTATGAATAATTAAACAAATTAAGGTTGTTTATTTTATTAAAGTTGTCGAGGTATGATTTTTGTTTCATCTTTTGAAAGGATTACAAAATACACAAAATAAACTTGTGGGTAATAACTTTTGATATTAAGTGAACTTTCATGATTATGAAAGAATTCATTGCTATCTAGTAAATAACAATGCTTTTACTTTTGTTTAGTAGCCATATGTTCTTCATTGTATAAAATTCACCGCTACTTAAAAGTCTAACTTAAAGTAATATCCTCCTGATTTGTGAAAGTATGTAATTGATGAGACATTGATTTTGTATGTGTAGAGAATATACTTGTCATTCATTGCAAAATTCTCTCTTCAAATCATAAAATAAAATGCTTCCTTTTTTATTTGTTGAGAAGTACTTCCTTTTCATTTGCTTTATCTTCATTTCTAAGGTCCTAATTTGAGTTTTAAAATAGTCAACATGGTGTGAGCCATTAGGACTAGCCTACAAGCCATACACATAGAAATAATCATTTCAAAACATTTGACATCACATAATTAGAGCATCATTATTGCATTACCTTCTCAAAAAGTCATTAAATTAGTACCTTAAAAGTTTAACCCAAACAAAGTTCTTGTATAAAAAATTCTTCTAAAATATTCCTAAATAATGTCAAATTAATTAAAATAGATTAGAAAGATTAAAACATTGAAAATCTGATATCAAAATTTATTGTAGATGGAATATGTGCAACAAAATTCAGATACAAAAACCTAGTTTAAATCTACAAATACACATATCATTTCCATAATTATAAAAAATGACCTACATTAATATACAATAATTTTTAATATTCCAAATTAAACATCTAATTAATTCTAACTTTTCTACATATTGAATCCCCAACAAACATCTATTATTATATACCTACATCAATTTTTTTACTAAATGCTATACATTTATTCCATTGCATTACCCTAAGCAAACAATTTTATATCAACAGGTTAAGATAAAATTGTGGAGCCATTATTTACAATTATTTTAACTAAACCTTCAAATACATAATTCTCTATTATTATCACCATGTTTAGGAATATAGTAAAGAATCACCTAAATACTAGCTTCTCCCTAGTCTTGGCTAGATTTTACTATACTGACCTAACCCCCCTTCCACTTTCACGCTCACTCTAAACTCTCATCTCGATGATGCAATAGAATATATAAGGCCCCTTTAATTAAAATCAGATTGAAAGGGTCAAGAGAGCTGCTAACTCAAATCAGCAAGAGAAGGAGCAACCTTCTAAAATATGCCACTTGTCCAACAAATATTTAAGTAGTTGAAGCAACCAGTGCAATCCATGGTCTCATAGACCATTTGATCTTGGACATAATTAAAATCATTTCACTTGAGTAACATTTTTTTCCTTATATATATAGAAATTAAAAAACTTTGAAAGATCATATATTGAGCCAAAAGTCATGGGAGATGGAAAGGGAAGATGTTATAGTCAAAAAGATAAAAGGACAATGGGAAAAAAATTATGACATCAAATCTATGAAGAAACTGGTCAAAGCATTTTTTATAACAACAAATGCAAAAGGAGTATGTATACAAGATTTTTGTTACAAGTTATGACAAAACAAAGAGAAATACAAAAATGAGTCAAGCAAACCCTTCTCTATAGATTGATCAGTGATTTGAAGTTAACTATTGGGCATAAATAATATATTTCATTACATTTTTAATAATCAATCAATTCTTTGTAGGAGCTTCCTAATTTAAACATATAAAATGACATCAATTGAAAAATTATTCAGACAAGAGGATTTTTATCAAGTTAAAATATGAACATAAAGTTAATAAACATTTGAATGATGAATATGCAAGATAGGATTGTGTTTCCTAATATGACAAGTAAAAGATGTCTTATATCCAATGAAAACTCAATAAAAAATAAGATAAAATCAATTCCTGTTAATTCAAAATTATCAATTAACATGTTCAAATCTAAAATATATTCATAGTTGAACCTTTTCAAACACTGATTTTAGTTTGAGTGTCAATGCACATATTCTCCCAGATATTTGTGAAGTAGATGCAAAACTTGCAATCAAAGTGCTCATTAATTAGTTTGAGTGTCAAATCATTCAAAAACTGAATTTTAAATAAGTTTGATGATTGATAACATTTAGCAAAAACTCAATTTTAAGTAAGTTTGATGATTGATAACATTTAGCAAGCATATCAAAATTCATTCATAATGCCAAACACAAAAATGAGTACAAAGTGAGACAAGAAAACTTGGAAAGCATTTTTTTTAAAAAGCTTTTACAGTTTTTTTGTTATAAACAACTTGCTGCTATGGAAAACCAAAAATAAATCTACTCAAAATTCCAAGAGACAATAGCATATGGTAATTACAATTTACATATATTACTATAAATGCAAGAAAAACAATAAGTGAAGCATGCTTATTCTTAATATGCTTACTTTGCTTGCGTTGAAATTTATTCTTTCTTTCTAAACCTTAGCTAGAAAGTTGTGGTTATTCTTTAAACTTGACTGTTTTGTATACTAGTTTCAATTTCAGTTATGATCAAAAGTTTGGTAATTAAAACTTGCCCAACTGGTCCACATAACTGTTACGAATTCCACTTCATTGATAAGGCAAAAGGTATTTAATTAGACTAGTTCTAGTTTTGACCCAATTCATTTTCACATTGTCCATATACTGGGGCATGTGACATAAAAGCACCAGACAATCAAAATTGAAATTTATAGTTTCTACGTTTCTTTCTTAAAAATTCACCCAAATGATAAAATACACTTTGAGCAGTGTATCCCTTAAGAGAAACTATGTAATGATCACCAATTAGTAGAAAATTTCAATGCCATATGGAGTTTAGAATCACATAAAGTCTCTTGAATATCTCATTATTAGTAGCTTGAAACTAACACCTTAAACAATTGAGTGTGCTTAACAAAGGAAATGTCTTGTATATCCTTTCATATAGAATGATTAAGTATCATGATTGAAAAATACACGTTGAGAGAGAGGTTTGTAGCACCCATCTTTGAAGGAGTGATCCAAATCACTTGATGTATCATAAGATTAGCAACAAAAATAATATTTCCTGGATTTTGGGTAACATAGAGGGATGTCAATAAAAATAATATTTGATTTTTAAAATAAAAATATGTATAAAGTAGAATAAAATCTCTTAGACAAAATAAATTAGAATTTTAGGAGATTTTAGCAAAGAAAAAAATTAAATTATTTTTTGTTATTTTTATGTTTTTTAGGATGTCTGGAGATAGCAAAATTTTCTCAAAATTGGGGATAGATAGTTGCTAAAATAATATTTGGTTATTACATGCAAAAGAATTAAATAAATAAAGTAAATATAACTTAAACAAACTAATCTCCCTTTGCGAATCTCCCTCTCCAGTTTTGGGAGGAATCATGTTATGAAGCTATTGGCAACACCATTGGACACTTCTTAATGGTAGACTCTGCGACTAGGGAGCTTGGGCATACTACGGTAGCTCGGTTGTTAGTTGATTTGGACATCTCCAAACCTCTTCATGGTGATGTAGTTTTACTGGTGGAGGACAAACCTTGAAAGCAACTTTTGGACTATGAGGTCTCCCTTTTCGGTGTAGGAGATGCTTCTCAATGGGTCACTTGGCCTCTACTTGCCCTCATGCCCATTGCAAGGGCGTTGCGACTTGGTGGAAGGATGCTCTCTCGGACCATCTCACGGTGGGTTCTCCTCCTTCAGGAGTTTCTTCTGTGAAGGTTGACCCTATTGTGTCTTCTCAGGAACTTATCCCTGCTTCTCTTCCTTTTGTGGAGCCGCTGTTGGTTTCTACTGACGTTGTCTTGACTGTGCTTGCTGGTGTCTTTGTGCCATCAGAACCTTCTGTTGTTGATGCTCTGTCAGAACCTGCCCATCCTTCATTATTCGACTGTGCTGGACCTTTGTTAGCTCCTATCTCCGCTACTCCATTGTCGGCTCCCTCGCTACGTGGTGGCTCCTCTCCCGAGGTGGATTTTGTGGATCTGCCCCCCTCGCCTCGCTCGTTGGTTCTCGATTCCGAGCCTTCCTGGTCGGTTGTGCTGTGGAAGAAGAAGACTCTCCCCAAATCTGTTGCCTCTTCACGACCTCGAGTTCGGGGAGTCAGTTTTGACCCCTCTATTTCAATGGTTGTCTAATTTTTTATTTTTCTACAACTGTCGATTAGTTGTTTCTGTTCGTTCTTCTAGTTCAGGTTCTGTTTGAACTATGCATTCATTTGGCCTTTTGGGCTTTCTGTGTGAAGGTACAACACCCTGTAAATGTTGCTTATCTTATCAAAAACTTAAACAAACTAAATAGAATTTTACATGAATTTAGCAAAGAAAAAAAATAAATTAACAAAGATATGCCCAAACATCCTAAAGAATAGGGGATATCCACTTTTTCTAAGGATATTCCAAAGGTACTCCAAAATTTATTAAGAAAACGGGTTTATTTTAACTAGAATCTTCAAATGTGTAATTCTATAGTAAAGAATTCATTAATCAACAATATTTTTTAAAATTAAATCTATTATATTAAATCTAAATAAAAGTTTGATAATAAATATCTACTATTTTTTAATCCAACACACATTTTATCCAGCTAATTTTTAAGTATTCTATATAAAAAATCCATTTAATTTAACTATTAAGCTAAGTAGCAATTGTATGTAAAAACTTTTATTTAATCTAATTTAACTATTTTAACCAAATAATAATTGAATCTCAAAAATTCAAAATCATAATTATTTTACCATGTCAATAATCCAACTACTAAATCTATTTTTAGTTCCTGCTAAGGGAACTATAGCCGAGGCCTATTTCTTAACTAGTTTCACCGAGAGGTGAACTACAGTGACATCAAACTCATTGTTAACTTTTTTGCCTTTTAAAAAAAAATTGACTGGCAGCTGCCAGTATTCAAAGAAGAGGCATAAAAAAAGATTTTAAATTTTTTAAAAGAAGATTTTGATTGCTCGAGATGCATACTGATGGCTTCAGAAATTAAATGGTTGGATATATTAAAGAATAACGGATCATCATTAACCGGAATAAATGACGCATGCGTCCTGCTAACCCCAAACTTTATCCTAGAAGCCTAATTGAATCGTAAACCTAACCTTAATTTAACCTTAACAATAGGGTCTAATTAGGTTAGGGTATAATTAAGGTAAGGTTTATGCTTAGATTAGGGTGATTTCTCAATAAGTGTTAGGGTTAGGGATATAATTCATTTAGGGTTACAATTAGGGTTTATGCTCAATTAGTCTGAGGGTTTGAATTGTGGTTCAATTAGTGTTAAAATAAGGGTTACAATTCAATTAGACTTACAAAATTAGGGTTATCATTTAACTAGGACTAGGGTTAGTCCTTAGTTATAGTTATATTTAGGGTTCAATTTGGGTTAGGGTTTAGTAAGGGTTATGGTTCTAAGATAAATCTTAGGGTTAATAAAAGGTTTAATTAGGGTTAGGATTAGGCTTAGAGTTTAATCAAGTTGAGGATTATGCTTCAATTAGGGTTAGTGTTCAATTACAATAAGGGTTAGGGTTTAGTTTGGGTCAAGAATTAGTAAAGGTTAGGTTTAGGGTTTTAAGATAAAGCTTAGGGTTACAATAAATGTTTAATTAGGGTTAGGGTTAGGGTTAGGATTCAATTAGGGTTAGATTTGAGGTTCTACGATAAAGCTAATAGTAATGATAATCCCAATACTAATGCTAACCCTAACCCTAATCTCTAACCATAACCCTAATGTTAGCCCTAACCCTAACTATATCTCTTAATCTTAACCCTAACCCTTTTTCTAGGTCATTGTCTAACTCTAAACCTAACTATATCTCTAACCCAAAACCTAACCCTAAGAATAACCATAGCCATGATGTAAATTGTAACCCTAACCATAATCTTAATCCTAAAATTAATCTTAAATCTAATTGTAACTCTAATCTTGATCCTAACTCTAACCCTAATTTTAAGCTATTCTTCATGCTAACCATAATCCTAATTTTGATGCTAACCATAACCCTAATCTTGATGTTAACCCTAACCCTAATCCTAACTATGTCTCTTAGCCCTAACCCTAGCCCTAACCCTAATCTAGATGTTAACCCTAACCTTGTTCCTAAACCTAATGATATTTCTAACTCAAAACCTAACCCTAAGTATGACCATAACAATTATACAACGACTAACCCTAACCTAACTGTAACCCTAATCTTGAACAAATCTTGATGCTATCCCTAACCCTAATTTTTATGCTAACTCTAAGTCTCATCCTAATGCTAATCATAGCTCTAATATTAACTAAATATCAACCCTAACCCTAACCCTAATCCTAACTATATATCTAGCCTTAACCTTAACCTTAACCGTAACCATATATCTTAACCCTAATCCTAACCTTAATCATGATAACCTTAACCCCAACTACTACCCTAACCCTAACTATATCTCTTAACCCTAAACTTGACCCTCAACCTAAATTTAACCCTGATCCTAATGATAATCCTAAACTATTCTTCATGCTAACCCTAACTATATCTCTTAACCCTAACCATAAGCTTAACTATATCTCTAGCTCTAATCCTAACCTAAACCCTAAACCTAATTATAGATCTCTTAACCCCAACCTAACCTTAATCCTAACCCTAAATTTGATCGAGAACATAACTATAACCCTAATCCTTATAACCTTAACCCCAATTATTACCCCAACCCTAACTATATCTATTAACCCTAAACTTGACTACAAACCTAAATGTAACTCTAATCCTAATGCTAACCCTAACTCTAATTTTGATGTGAACCTTGACCCTCCATATTTCTAACCCTAACTATATCTCTTAACCCTAACCCTAACCCTAACTATATCTCTAGCCCTAATCCTAACCTGAACCCTAAGCCTAACTATATCTCTTAACCCCAACCTAACCATAATCCTAACCCTAAACTTGATCCAAAAAATAACTATAACCCTAATCATAATAAACTTAACCCCAATTATCACCCCAACCCTAACTATATCTATTAACCCTAAACTTGACCCTAAACCTAATTTTAACCCTAATTTTTACATATAGAAAACTTCAATTTGCAACCAACAAATTTAGTTCAACCAATTTGATTGGCCATGGGGGTTTTGGACCAGTTTAGAGGAATACTACCAGATGGCAGAGTTGCAGCAATCAAACAATTTGATAGACATGGCAAGCAAGGGGAACATGAATTTAGAGTGGAGGTAAAAATCTTTATTTGTTTTTAATATGGAGTAAGGAATTTCCAATGTACTGCCCCTTCACATGCTTGACTTTGTGAAATATGGCTATATTATTTTGTAGGTAGACATGCTAAGTAGACTCCATTCTCCCTACCTACTTTAATTAATTGGTTACTATGTGGATCTAAACCATCGTTTATTAGTGTATGCATACATGCCCAATGGAAGTTTGCAGGACCATCTTTCCTCAAATGGTGAGATCCATTATGTCAAACTTATGTCTTTTATTCCTTGTCTTTTTTGGTTAGAAGTTCCATCTTATAATGCTTTAACAAAAAATTTATGCCAATCTTGCAACAAGGTTACCCGGTTATTATCTTCCTAAAACAATTTATCACGACCAACATTTGTTTGTTACTCACATTTAAACAATGTCTTTGTTGGTACTCCTGAATATCCTTAAGATATATCAGCTCTCTCGACTATTTTCAACTCTCCTAGGCCGAGCAAGGAGGGATATTATTGCTTATTTACATTCCATTCTATAGCAGATGTATTTGATAAAATCTAATTGGAGGGATTCTAGGCATTAGCTTTTCTTGACGATTTTTAGTATGCAAGAGTTGGAAACAATTTTTGTAATTCAAAACTTTGATGTAGTAGAATTGTAGCAGTAGCTAAAGAAAGATGGTACACAATTTCCTAATTTAGTAGTGTTTTTGTATGGTGAAGAATAAAGTACAGTGAAGATTTTTTAAATTTTGATTTCAACCTTCATTCTATTAAAATTGCATGCAACACATTTTCATTGGTCAAATTATATTGAATGGAAAAGGTTAACCAGGTTCGGCAGACAATCCTCCTATTCTAGGTTGGGGAAGACGACAGAGAATAGATCTGGATGCAACTCGAAGTCTTGAATACCTTCATGAGCAAGTCACACCTCCTGTTATCCATAGAGACTTAAAACCAACAACATTCTGCTGGATGAAAATTTCAAAGCCAAAGTGTCTGATTTATGAAGATTTCAAAGCCAAAGTGTCTGATTTCGGTTTGGCCAGGCTAGGTTCTGATAAAATTAATGGCCATGTATCAACTCGCGTCCTAGGAATTCAAGGATATATTGCACCAGAGTGAGTTTTGTCCTTTCTCTCCACTCATTCATTCTATTATACTTGGAGTATACCATACATGAATATAACATAAAAATTGACACCATTTCACCTTATCAACATGTTTGCAGGTATGTCTTGACAGGACACTTGACAACAAAATCTAATGTTATTAGTTATGGGGTTGTGCTTTTAGAGCTTACAACAGGCAGAGTTCCTGTCAATATGAAGAGGCCCCCTGGCCAAGGCATTCTTGTCTCTTGGGTAAGCGACATCCAACATTTTTCCTTGTATGGTAAATTTTGGCCAAAGCTCTACTTTATCCTAGATTGAATGGTAACATCTCCAAGAAATTGAAGCAGTGAATTTTTCAAATTATTATAATAAAAAACACAATTCAATATGATTGTTCATATAGTCTGGTATAAGATTTAGAAATAAAATAATATACTTTATGAATCATAGTAAAGCTTCTAGTAGGAAACTGTGTGTCAAAAATGTTATACATAGTTTTCTATCAAAAGCTTTACAATTCATCACATTAACTGTGGAAATATCATGTCTTTAATATATTTTATATTTTAAAATTCATTAGAATATTTTTTCAGATATCCTTAACAAATATCAGATAATTTCTGAGGAATCCTTAGCAAATATGAAATATCAGATATTAGAATCAATTATCAACTTCTATGAATTATATATGGAAACCAAATCCTTGAACCATGCAGAGCAATAAATGATTAACATACTTTAAAAAGTCCACTTGAAATTTAAATCACCTGACAATATTTATGACTTTTTTAGTATTTCTCACTTACAAAGCAAAAGCTTAGGCACAATGGTCACTAAGTGAAATCTTATTGTCAATGTTCTCTAATTAAAAAAAGGTTTATTTTTCTAAATTTTAGACTTTTAAGCAACATCTGTTAATTTAGGATTTTGTTATGATCAAGCCCAACAACCATGATCATGTGTAAACACTCTGATTATCATCCATTTCATATGTGAAATAGGCTCGTCCTCATGTAACAGATAGAGATAAGGTTTTCGAAATGGTTGATCCTGCACTACAAGGACAGTTCTCTACCAAGGAACTAGTACATGCAATCAACTAGGCTTATATGCAATGAAGATCTTTTCTTCTCTTTTTTAGTAAAATTTCAATTTATTCATATTTCTGAATAATATCACTTTATATTACATTAATGTAGGTTGCAGAAATTGCAGCCATGTGTGTCCAACCAGAAGCAGATTATTGCCCTTTCATGACCGATGTGGTCTATTCTCTCATCCCCCTTGTTAGGTAGTGTTCTAGATCTCAAAATCACCGCCATTTATAAGTTCCTCCATTGACATTCCACCTGCACTTGCCTATGAAAATGTTATTCTAATTTATTATTCAACAGAAGAGAGCTCAAGGGAAAGAAAAGAAATGAATTGAATTGATTTCCTTTAAGGTTTTAGTCTGAATGCATGGTCTTTCAGTGCAGCCATACTTTGCGAGGCCATCCTTTCAGACCTAGATTTTTAAAATACAAAATTAGAAATCATTCAGAAAGGCCCAACATTGAGATTCATGATGAAGCTTATTCTATTTATCAGCTATCTTTTGCATATGTTCTATTAATCCAATGTAGCATAGCATGTACTTTGCATTGATGTTTTATCTCTATAGCAGTAAATATTTGTTTGTGCAGTAGAATATATGTATCATTTCACATTGTCCGTATCCGCACAGATATTGAGTTTGTTCTCTTCCGAGGTGGTTATGATATTCCCTGCATCCTCATATCTTCACAGCCTCTCAAGTTTTCCAACCCTAATATGCCTCTTCATGCTCATATTTCCAGCATAGATTCTGCAGGGACATCGGTATGTGGTTAAGCTCTTATTCAAATTGGGACAGATTTACAGTGTTACTAATAGTTATATGTAATCTTTAATAAATACACCTCTATTTAATTTTAGATGAAAGTAACATGGATCAGTGGAAGCAATAGTGATCAATATCTACAGTATGCATCTGGGAAGACTTCCAAGTCCACTGTTGCTACCTTCACTCAAGCTGATAGGTGTGGTAAATTCATTTTACTGATTTCTTAATTACTTATTTGGGTAGTTCTGTATAAATCAAAATATATAATTAGTTTGAATTGTTTATGTTTATGCTATTGCTAGTAAGATTCAATTGTGCAGTTTTTCGAGTCAAATTCATTGATCCATATTTCATGAGTAGTGATTCACAAGAACCCATCTTTCATAATAATGAATGGATCACAAGTACTCATTGCACTCATTGTTTATATTTTCAAATTTGAAGAAAACTCTATAATTTTTTTTTCTATTATTTTCTAAAGATGGATTATGGAGTTTTATATAAAAATTCCAAGAAAAAATTCACATATAGACTCTGAATTATAGATTTAAGAAAATAGCATACTTTGTTGTTCTACCAGATGGCGGTTTAACTCCAAGCCTAGGCACCGATTTTGGATGGCATGATTCTCGATACATTCACACGACCTTAATGATTGGACTTCTTCCCTCTCAGAAATATGTTACAGATATGGAAGGTGTACTTTTTATCTAAACTTTTAAATCCCACACAAATAGATTTTTCAAATTTTTTTGTTTAGTTGAAGTGAGAAATTCCAGTTTTTCTATAAATTGGAAGTCTAAAATTTGAATACCTTAGTGATAATGTGGGCTAGAGTGGTCCTGTACAATTTTCCACCCCTCCTACAGCAGGTGCCAGCCACATAAAATTTCTTGCCTTTGGGGACATGGGAAAAGCTCCTCTTGATGCAGCTGATGAGCATTACATTCAGGTATATTCATTTGAGTGAAACCCAAATTTGTTTGATCTTCACATAATAGAAAGTTACATCCACAACTTGACAACATCATAATTTATGGGGGATTCAACGAGTATTTTCACTAATTTTTCTTTCACTTGGGTATTTTCTATAATCAAAACTAGTATTTATATATTAATTCATATTAATTATATATTATAAGATATTATATCTATAAAAATATTATAATTTTTAAAAATTGTTATTTATTAGAGAAATATAAAGAACAAGTACAAAGAAGATGATATCTATATGGTTACTTGAAAAAACTATTACAAATATGATATAATATAAAATATTTTTTGAACATTAAATAATTTAAAAGTTAAAAGATACAATACAACAAGAATAATTTCTAGTAAAGTATAGCATTCAATTTCTAATGTAATTTATCATCAACTTTTACAATCACATTTTTTCATTTTTCCAGCAGCAGCAGTCATTATATTTCTATTTTGTTTATGCTTATTGGTCTTCTTGAACCTGATGTGTAGGTTGAGGTGTCAGGAGGAAGGGGAAATCCATCTACGATTGTTGACAAAGATGAAGGCTTGGGGAAGGTTGGGCTTCTTAAGATGTATATAGTTTTTCATGAGATCATTTATGCAATTGACTTATCAAACAACAAATATATATTGAATGGATTGATTAAATTACATCTAAATAAGATTTCTTTGTATTCTGAATTTCTTTGGTGCTAGTTTGATGCTGCAAAGCTAAGGAAACTTAGACCGGCTTTTAAAGAAGCTGGAAGTGTGACTGCTAGCAACGCTTCAATTATTAGGTCGGCTATCTCACTCTCTAATGTATTTTATCCTCTATTTTATTTGCAATTTCTTATTATGTACACATACAAAATTAACCAACTTTTCAATGTCTACTTTGTAAATTTGTATGATGAGTCTTAATTTATTGGCTTGGCTGTCAGAGAGTTGATTTTATTTCCCATGCATTTTTGTTCTTTAGTATTGCTGGTATGGTACCCTCTGTTTTCTCAACCATTTTTTGTCATGATTTATAGTGAACGCCTGATTCTTCTGAATTTCTGATCATTGTTTTACTTTTCATGAAGAAACAACAAGATTGTTATAGTGACAAGGGTCATAAAGCTACAAATTGTGAGTGGAATACCATTATATTAAATTGCTAAAAACATAGTACTTGTAGATGACTATTTTTTCAATTAATTGATAAAACTTCAATACATGTACACCTCTTGAACCTTATCATTGTTTCTCTTTATGCTATTACCTCTTTGGGATTTGATAAGAACATTTTTTGCTACAAATAACTTGTAAATTTTCATGTAAAAAGTAGAAATTTTAAATTCTACTATTACTTCAGAGTTTTTACCTTTTGACAACCACATATCAACACTGTAGGAAAACTCGGGTTTGATTAGAAATATAGTATATCTGGCAGCCGTGTACCATGCTTTTGAAATAGTGGCATTCCTACCCTGGCCCCTGCCTGCCATTTCTAGATGACTCTAGTTTAAAATTTAATTATTTATGTCACGATGATGGTTATCGAATCTTTACTCCCATTGACATCTATTTTTGGTACTTTGAAATGGTGTTTTTAATCTTTAAGTGTTTTACTGTTACATGGATAAAGTTCTATAGCTATAATCTAATTATTTGTTTCTAAAATTTTAATTATATATTTAGCTTAATTTTTTTTGCCATCTTCAAGTACTTGTCTTGCAATTTTTGAAACATGGTGTAGTGGTTCTTGTCATTTTCTCCTGAACTGGTTCCTGGCTCCTGGCAATTAACAACTCCAATTGTGTGAGTTTTGATGCAAATGTGGTTTCATTCACACAACCAATGGGGCATATCTTGAGAACCTGGAATAAACTCACCCCATTACAAAATATGAGATCTTAGAAAACACATCATTTACAACACTTCATAAATTATGTTGTGTCTAGTTGAAAACAATGTCAATATATTGTAACATTTGTACACTTAACTTCTTTTTCTTTGGCTCAAATTTCAACCTATCTTCCACTTGCTCCTTTAGCTATCGAGTAGGTGAAGGATGCCAGCTTCCTTAACTAGTAATTATGCTCTTCATCAAATATTTCTTTATGTTCTTAGAATCCTTCTTTCGTCTCTTACTTGTGATCTTAGATACATTCGTTATTGTCCTCCTTTTTAGGTTGTGCCTCACAATCTTTATCATACTTATTTTCATGCTCTTTTTCCAACTTTTCATCCTCTTACCTAATATTTTGTGGAATACCATACGTCACCCTTTTATCTGTATCAATGCACCATGAATTCTTTTGGAATGATAAGATTCTTAGATTAGTAGTTGCATATTCTTTATCCAAGGATATTCAAGAACAATATCTAAACAATTCATGGCCATAACATATGTGATAGAAATTTTAATCCAAATCATAATCATCCATAGTAAGTTTTAATTCTTCAAAACTTGAAATCCATTCACCTTATACCCTATTATTGTTCAAATTCGTACATCTTTAGGTTCAGGCCTCTTGACCAAATTTGAATTTACTATCTCCTCTTACTTGTGGTGGCAGTCTTTCTTGAACTCAAAGGCCATGTTTGTTTTACTCTCTATTAGCTCATCAAGAGCTTGAATTTTATTTCTTCAGATATGACGCAGATACATTTTTTTAAGGTATCAACTCACTTTTGTAGACTTCTCTGGATTTTCCTTTCATTAGTTTTAGATGCCTTGACCAAAATATAATTGAAATTATTCGATTCCTTGTTGTGGCAGTCCCTTGAATTCAAAAGCCATGTTTGTTGTACTCTTTATTTGTTCATCAAGAGATCAAACTGTATTCTTTAGATATGATAGGGATGCATTTTTTAGGTGTCAACTCAATTTTGTTATTTGTAGACATCTATTTCCTATTTCCTATACACTGAACAGGGGACACAAGAAGATTGCCTATCCACATGTCAATTAAATTGCATTTGAGAAAGACTTTAGTGGTAATTGAGAAGCCCTATAATCAATGTGAATTTTCCCTTTAGGTCTGATGTTGTTTCCGACTTTACAAAAGGACTTTTAAGGATTCACTCTTTATGATAAGTCATTGAGTGTGATCTGAAATATTGATTGAAAAACATACATTGTTAAAACCAAAACCAATCATACACTACTTCATAGATTGTGGAAAACTCATGCCAACTGTTATAGCTTCTTGTAATAAACCTTCCAATGTACTCATATTAAAAAATGTAACATAGCATATTAGTTTGATCATTTTTTGATAGTATTTTTTAATACTATGGCTTCTTTAAATAAACCTTCAAGTTCAACAATTATTTATTTTCTTTGCAAGTCTTCATCAATTTCTTAGGGTAGTGATTGCTAGCACCAACAAGATATGAATCCTTACAAAGCAATTTAGTTACATGTACAGTTTATGCAATATATGATTCTTCTCACAAGTTATTGGAGTGACTGTTTTTGTTATATAATGATGTAAATGGATTTACTTGTTAAATCTAATATTGTTTGCCTACAGGAAAATTTTTCTTTCACCCTGTTGGTTATCTTAGAGGAAGAATTCAGCTCCCTCCAGAATCGTATCAAAACCTCGAAAGGTTGTGCTATGCTCAAGATGATTTGGAAATCCTATCGTTCATCAATAACAAAATATGGGATTTAGTGGATTGTTACAATGAAAGGTTATCAGCCTTTGAGAGGACTAGACACAGTCATGCAACAAGAAGAAAGTTACCACTTTGAAGCATAATTGTCGAATCCAAACAATTGAGTCAACTCATTGTCAAGCTACCTTGCCATGCTCGAAAGAGTTATGTCGGTAGTTGGGTATATACCACTAGCTTTTAGGGATATGGTTGGTCATAACAATTGTTCAACTTGCTCCATCTTTCATAATTTATAAGAATTGACTTGGTCGGTCCACTTGGTAGGAAAATATTAACATTTTCTCTTTCTTAGAAAGGAATTGTTTGCTCGCGTCATGTTATGATATACACATTGCTTATGATTGTACAATTTTTTTTATAAACTATATATAAATAAAATACTTATTGGCATTATCTTTCTAAATTCGGATTGTGACACATTATTTTCTTTGGTTTTTTATGAACATTATGCTTTGTGTATTCGACAATTGTTCATTGCTCCCAACTTCAAAATCATTGATAATTTCTATCATAATTTTTTCACTATGTTTGGAAAAATAAAAATAAAAATTCCAACAAACAAGAGGATGGCGAGAATCTGGAAACATTGAATGTTGAAATCCACACTAAATAAATATTCAAAATAAAATGTTAATTTTTTTAATACATTTTTTCATATTGTCTTTAGAGAGACAATAGTTGGGATTAAAGGCATTGTCTTTAAAGAGACAAAAGTGAAATTGTCTCTAAAAAGACAAAAAAAATTCTATTTCATATTGTCTTTACAAAGACAATAGTTTGAGACACTCGTTTAAAGACAATAATTTAAAAAATATTCAATTGTTTTTTTGTCTCAAGTTAAGACAATTTACTCAAAAAATTGTCTTAAACCCCTCTTCTATTTAGTAGTGCCTGAGGAGAGTGAACAATGTCCACGATTGATTCTCTCCCATTGAATATGCTATGCCATTCTTTTAGTTTTGTTCTTATGGTGTTAGTTATCTAGTATTGACCTTTTGCTTCTCAAAACGAATGCCTGCATTAAAATTGTTATCGTAGATAAATGAGTGAAAACTCATAAAAGAAAAAAAAATCATTAGTTTTGTTGGCATATTTAAGTATGAGTAGCAAACCCTCTATGCATTGAACTACTCTTGCACACTCTTGGCCAGTGGCCTTCCTCCATACTTTTGACGATAGTCGCTCAAATTGTACTACCAGTGCATGCTTAAAATGGGCCTGCGTACGAACTCTAGTGCGATGTTGTTTCATTTTTATCTGGCTCATTTTCATCGTCCAAACTCTCTTTGGAGTCTGTTGTTATGCCTGCTCATACCGTCTTTAGCAAAGATAAGTAATTAATAAAAGTTCTCCGTGTATTTTAATAATCCCAGTCTTCGGCCTACGCCTTATTGTTAGGCCAACAACAAGGTATATCAAAGAAAGGGGAAAATGAAGAAAAATGGACAAATAATATTCAAATGGATACCATAAAATACAACACAAAATCATCCCTATCAACCTCCATTTGTCAATGAAATTATGGGGAAAAAATCAAGAAGGGTAGTTCTTCCATCAAAAAAGTCCAACAATGCACAGGAAAGCTTCAAAAGTGACCTATAAGACATATGCAAAAGTTTGCCCCAAACCGAATCTCCATATTCACCTACTATTGCTCACCTCCCAAGTTTGGGAAAAAAATATCCAAACCGTTAACCAATCAATCTACATCTCATATCTCTCAACGTACACCACCATAAATTGTGACATCCATGATATCCAAATCTTAGAATAACCGTGTGTTGACAACAACACTTCATCATAAGGACTCTAATGGCTCCCTATCGCAATGTGTGCATCTAGACGAGGTTAGCTCCGATAATTGCAAAAAAAAAAAAAACAACAATTCCCAAGGAAAAAAATTGTGGCTAACAAAAGGGTGTCACGTGTATAATCAAACATCTACGTGTGCCAAACCAAGTACAAGCATCTTACCCCATCCACAGTAAATCCAACACTACATCCACCTTATCCATACTAAATCAATTCATCCATGGACCATCTATGAAATCCATGTTCACTCATCGCCGCCCACATTCCAAAACATCTTGATCTTGGTCAACGTTCAATGTACACTTAACACTTGCTTATGGTAAATTTGTTGACATGGATCGTTATCATTCACCATACCCACCATTATCTTATCCATCAACTATTCTCCAAATAACCACAAGCACTCCAAATTATACTCCCTACCATCCTTTGCATGCCTCACATATCCATTGACCCATTCATTTATCCATGCATCCACCCATTACATTCCATGTACACTCCTACAAACTAGGGGCGACTACTTACATCTTGCTTCAAGAAAACATCGTGAAATGTATTCATATATTACAAACAATTTGTATTGATTCGTGTTCTCTATATATTACCGACATTTTCCATATAATTTGACAAAGATGGAATAATCACATTGTATGTTTACCTATTACCATCTTGTAATGTCTATTTTCTGCTATGAGATTAAAACATTGTTTGTTCTATTACTGATGTTCATACAAGTACTAAACTGCATGCTACTCCCCCTCTTACTTCTTTATATTTTTCTATCGGCATAACCCTTGCACCCTCTCCGATGCAAGTGCTAGTTTATTATGCAAAAGTTAGTATTAAAGAAGCAGCCATTCATGCAAAAATTTATCCAAAGAAACATATATTAATTGTCAAAATTAATAAGCAATTATTAATATATGAAATAATTACAAACAAGAAGCAACACATATATTCCCAAGGCATAAGGAGCGATTCCCATAAAGCAGCGATTACAAAGAGTAACAATTACTATATCATAAACAATGTTTATTATTAATAAAGAGCAGCAACGAATATATGGGCAGCGAGGAATATGAATAGAAGGAATTAATATTCAAAATAAGCGATTAAGTTCAAGAAAACAAAAAGACAAAATTTGTCTTATCCAAAAAGGTCAAGTATTTTGTCCTATTAACATTTTGTCTTATTCACATTTAAAGTGGTAAAGATGGCGATTGAAATATTGTGTCTCCTTATTCAAATGAGAAGATATAAATAATGTTTGGAGAAGGGAAAGGAAGGGGAGTTCAGATTTCAGACTTTATTTTATAATTATTTTTCAGAATTGGATAGTTCTTATGAGAAGCAAATAATTAATCAGGGAAGGTTCTAAAGGAAAATTGCATATCTATAACAATATTAATCACACAGAGCAATCATATTCTAGGCCTATTAATTTATCATATATATATATATATATACAAGGAAAGCATGATTTTAGATTTATAAATCAGGAACAATTATATATTACATAAATAGATACATATTCAATTCATTGCATAATTGCATAATTTCAAGGATGGTAATATCTCAATTAAGAAGATGTGTACTCAAGATTATGCATGCTATCAAGGATAGTATTCAGAGATAACTATCAATTATTAATAAGGATCAAATTCTCTTTTGTGCATACAAATTAGACTTATATCAAAATTCAAAGAGTTAGTCATCATTAATAATTTAATATCTTATTATTAATTTATGATAATTCTTTTGTTAGATATATTGCAATTTTATTTTAAATGTTCTTACTGGGGACACTTCACAAAGCATCAAGTAGAAGGTGAGTAGAAAATAAACTAATTAGAAGGAAAGAAGTTTGGGAGGAATTTAATTGGACATAAAATTCAATACACAACTCCCTTATATCAACATGGGTAGCATTTTTTTACCCATTTTTTAAAATTTAAGTGGAAATGACACAAATTTGGTGGCATCAGATGGGAAGGAGAAGATGAAAAGGAAGGGAAAATCTATTTATAAAAAAGGTTGCTCTAACAACTCTCTCAACTTTATACCTTTGGATTTTCGACAGTAGACCATGATCCAACTCTTGCTCTTTATGAACTAAATGTGGGTTACCTCACAAATTTTTTCCATAAAAGTAAGTACAATAATACGGGTTTTAGATTGAACAAAAATCATTGATATGAGCAGAAAAATAAATTATGGTAATATTGGGTGAGTGGTGCCTTGGGTTTTCTTATAGTTCTCATTAAGGCTTTTGAAAAATTGAGGTCTAAGAGGCTTCCTTGGAAGATTTTTGCATTGCCCTTAGTTAAGACATTTTCATTTGCTGGAGCCTAATATACTTGAATACCTCTCAAATCTCTCACTTAGATATGGGTCTCTTGTGCCCTTTGAAATTGGTATTCTTGATGCCAAAAATTGGCAAGGTAACAACCCTTTGTGGGAAACTCAGTTAAAGTGGGGACCTATTGCACTAAATTGAGTAACCTCTGAATTTTAAAGAAGTCAGCTTCTTCTATAATTGAGGTTTTAAATGGGAAAATGAAGCAAATATAAAATAAAAAGATCTAACTAGGGCGATGCGCCAAAATTTAGATGTAAGGCACGATAGATCTATCTTGTAGATGTGATCTAAGGGCCTGTTCAAGAATTTTCTATGTCCTAAAATGACATAAAATAATATTCATGCACATTTACTGAAAAAAGGAATCAAAGACATGATCTAAATCAACAAACTTGCATTAAATTTATAGAAGTTCTACAAATGAAACATTCAATACCATGATGACACATTAAAATTTTATCAAAAATATTTAAGAAAACAAAAAGGTCGAACAATGGCAAAATCTGTAAGTCTTTATAATGATCTAAAAGTGGTAAAGACCTGGTTCTTTTACCAATTTTTTTAATCAAAATTTGAACCCCTGCTTTGAAAGAAGAAGCAGTATTTATAATAATATCCTAGCCCGGTGAGCCAGTAACAGAAAAGATCCTCCGATCATGGGCAATGATGTATTAGCAATGATTTCCCCTGGCCATTGCAACCGAAAACATTTGAGCCATGAACGAGGACTCCTTGAAGCCAGATGTGTTCCCTATGAATGATGATAGTGGTCCCAACAGACCAGAGTGTTGACATGTGTCATCCACTCATGACGAAAGTTACAGAATGTGGCAATTGTTGTGAGGTTGTCACTTGCTTCATCCTCCTTCGCGATTAAGCTCTTAGAAGATCTACATGGCAAGCAGTCGGGAGCTGATGTTCATCCTTCTCTTTATGTGATGAAAACTTGTGTTGTGAAGACAGGTGGAGGTCTCACACGCATATTGTGCTGAAGGTGGGGGCTACCAAGAAATTCGCGTGGATCAATGCTACGTGGCATGCGGTCGGGGGCCTGAAAGAGGAGCAACCAAAAGAAGCACTAAAGAGTGTGAATTGTCAACATGTGGAAGCATGGCAGTGGTTTTTGAAAAGCGAGAGAAGGGAACCTTGTGAGGAGCGCTCGATTGACAAGTGGCAAAATTTAGACTAAGCCTTGCGAAAGGAGCCCAGTATTGCTTTTAATAGGAGGGTGAGGTCGGTACATAAGAAAAAATAAAATAACCCGAAGGGAGCTTGGGAAATTTATATTCACAACTTTTGGCGACTTATTAGGGGTGTTTCGCCTACGGAATGAGGAACCCAATTTTTTTTTGGTTTGCATACTAGAGCCTTATCCATTGGGTGACGTGATCAAAGCTTAGAGAGGGCGGTCTATAGAGGAAAAAAATTCAGCCTTAGATGGAGTCAATATGTCATGCAGACTTTCTTGCGCTCCATGTAGATCAATCATTTCTTTGTAAGGCAGTGTCATCGATATACCAACCCAAGACTCGAGTTGAAAAAGAAGTCGTGCAATCGGATGAGTGACACTCTCAATATCTCCTATAGAAAGGGGCTGACTAAAACTCTGGAAATTAGATGCATCCCATTGCTTCTCTTTGATCTTTTTCGCAATATGCTCCATCGTGGCCACTAATTCATTTTCAAGAAACGGGGTTGGTAAGCCCATCTGAGTTAGGTGGGAGAACCTAGCCTGCATACTATTCACGGTCTGATCCAATTTGGTGGAACACTCGCTAGCATGAAGGATAGTTGTGTGGCAATGGATGAACCTGCTAGCTATTTTAGTAGTGGTCTTTTGGTCTTCAACCCCTACGCTTTCCAAGACTTCATCTGGGACCATATACAACTTGTCCAATAATCTCCTAGCCTCCGGAACTCTTTCTACGATGGACTGAGGGAACCACTTGATTGCTTCATGAACCTCTCTTCCCAAACTTGTTGCCTCTGCCATAAATTGGAGCGTTGGTTGTAGAGTTAGGCAGAAGGCCATCACTCTTTCTCATAATGAAACATATAATTGTTGGGCTATCTGAAGAAGGTCCGATTGAACAACATAAGGTTGGGCGGAGTTATTTAATAAGACTATCTTTGCATCCCTTAATTCCATATCATGTGCGAGGTCCACAACCTTTTGGTTCACCATAGTGAGTTGTCCCTATAGGATCTGTGATTCTGCGATCCAACTAGCCTCAAATCGTTCCTTGTTTGTTGCTTCCTTCTACAAGGAAGACTTCATTTCTGAAATCTCATTCTCCAATTGGGCCCGATGGATTTCAAAATCTGCATCTTTCTGCAATATCTGCCACTCTAGTTGAGTGTGTTGATGACGAAACTCCTCATCCTTTTGTTGCACTTCTTGCACCAACCTTGCCAACTAGCCTTGATATTCTTGGTTCTTTTGCTTCAGGTCAGCGACCAAGTTAGGATCGAGGGATTGAAACCTAGCAAGTTCCTCTCGGAGCTTCGTTTGCTCCTCCTCCTTTTGTTCGGATAAGCGCTTAAATTCGACATCCCTAACTTTTTCCTTGGCGAGCAAGACCTCGATTATATCCTTGATGCTTTTCAGCTCTTCTTCCCTCTTCTTTAGTTGGTGACCACACTTAAGAAAGCCTGTGGTTACCACCCACTATGTTTCCTCCATGAGCTCTACCTTGTCTTGAAGTCGGGCTATGCTTAAATCAAGCCCCACGACGTACATGTTGTAGCCATCTGGTTGCATCTCTCCTTATGGTTTGTTGATAGTCAAGTACATAGTCGCAAAATGTAGCGACTGTTGAGCCTCATTAAAAATAGTTTTTACTTTTGGCTCTATCGTCTTCTTGGCATCTTGAGTTCTTTGATTTGGGGATTTGATTGCTCGTGTCTTCTTAGTTTTATCACCTTCTAATGAGAATTATGAGGGCGACTTGATAAGTTTTCCTACAAAAGGTGCACCAAGAGGAAGGGTGAAAGGGAATGAAAGGGTAGCGGTTCCGAGAAACTTATTCTTTCAAAAACTAATTGTTTGAGGCGAGAAAGGAGGGATATTCCAATACCCAAATTGTGAACCAGTAGGAGGACTCAAAGGAAGCGAAGTCGTGGCAGTTTCCATCTGCTGGGAGGACTGGATCAGTTCTCACATGGCGGTGGCAGGAGATGTATGAATGAAGGTAGCAGAGGCAGAGTGTGAGATGCTTTGGGATGCAGAAAGGGCCAAGGAAAATGGTGTAAGGGTCCACAAAGGAGTAAGGGAAAATGGGGTCACATGAGAGAACTGTGCGAAACCCCCCGTGACCATTGAAGCAGAGGCTGAAAGGCAAGGGTCAACGGATGAAATGAGAGGTGTTGTGGACACATCAGGGACAACCAAGGTTTGTGAAACAAGAGAAGAGGGAGTGAATGTTACCTGTGGTGCAGATGATTGTGATTCTTGGCTCATTGTTGGCTTTTGGCTTGCCTCAGGGTCCTGCAAACATTCTCCAGAAGATGCCTCAATGCACTGTCGATTTGTTGGTGGTGAGTCTTCAACCACTATGATTTCAGATTGTTGCGGTTGGGTTGTCTTGGTCCTCCTTGCGGTCCAGGTGCGAGTCAGCGAAGATCTCGCACATGATATGTTTACCCATACATTAGAGGAAACCTTGCTAGGTTGTTTCATGACTCTTCCCTTTTGTTGCGCTGGGGCATTTTGTGTTTCTGTGTCTGGTTTTGCTACTTCATCTGATTGTGCTTCAGCCTCCTCCGAACTGGATTCTTTATCATCACTCACATCGAAATTTGGATGCTCGTCGTTCCATAATTTATCGAACTTGTCGTCCATCTCCTCATTATCATAAGGGGCCTCAATGCGTCAGGTCTCCTAACGATATATCTAGAAATCATTAATCTTCTCTTCCTTCCAGTTGTAATTTTTAATCAAATTGTTGCAAAGAGTAGTCCCCATATGTTTTGTCTTATCATAATTCCTAATCGAATAGTAGAATCCGAGCAGGGGAGGCCGACCACCTTCAATAGGGATATAAGCTAGGTTGACTATAAATTCATCTGCATCCAACATTAGATTCCGACGCATCTCCCAGTAAGGCCGGGGGTTGTGTGTTACTTTGACATACTCATTTGACAAGTCATCATTAGGGTTGTAATTCCACTTATTGCAAATCCATACCAACCCTAGATGAGCCAACTTTGCTTCCAGTGAGTCATGAACCTTCCTCTTGGTCATGATTATGATATTGAAGCTCAATGGGCAGCTAAGAAATCCCTTCTTCTTTGCTTTTCTGCTGCAAAAGGTGATGTCAATAATTGATACCTGGTGGAATACTTCAAGCGCCAACATCCAATCTGTAAGACATGTCAGAAGCTGGAAGGGCTCTCCAGTGAAGTCGTGCAATTAGAAAAATGTGAAGTCCTCGCCCAAAAACCAGTCACACTTTGGAGTGAAGTTCTACATGAACTCAATTTGGTATGAGTTGAACCGTAAGACAGTGTTGTCTCCTCTTAAATCCTACAAAATTAGATTTAAGAAATAATATGAAAATGCGTAATAATCATATGTTGTAGAGAGGAGGGCAGTCCATGTGGAAACCATCTTCTTCCTCTGATTTTCATCAAAAATGGACAACCCTAGACGCTTCTGGAAGAAGTCGGGATTTTGATGCAAAAAAATGTGAGTGAGGAAAGATGGAAACCTGAACCTTTGTTGAAGTTGGTACTCTGATATCTAGTTGAGCATCTCTTGCATGAGAAATTCTACGAAATCGTACCAGAAAAGAGAATGTTGCTTGCACAATTGAAAACCCAAACCTAGTTGAAACTCTTGGACCTCTCTATCGATGTCTAGGCCGCAAACAAATGTCGTCATTGAGAAGGCATCCTTCATATCATCTTTGAAGCTTTTATGCATTGTTGGGATCTGCATTGGCTTTCTCTGAGCTTCTTTGGACCTTTGTGTCTCCACATTATAAAATTTCAATGCAAGGTCTTTGGTCCTCCAATAGGTCACTCCTTTTGACAGAGTAAATGAATCCATTTGAGGCATTTTGGAGCTTCGCTTTGGGATACATAGCATATACTACATAGCCTCCTTGTAGATAACCACACTCACCTCCCAACTCTCAAAGGTGTTGGTATTCGAGTTGAAGTGTTTGATGGCCTCATCGATCAATTCAGGGCAGTAGTGTACAAACGAGACCATATATTGTGGAAGCTCACTGAACCAACATTTATGTGCCATGGAATCTGGGTTGCTATTCTTTTTCATTCTTTCACAGGCCACCTCCCTAAGTGACTTAGGGTTCCTTGCAAGGATGGGGTCATGAATATTATCTCATTCTTCTTTAATTCATTTATGATCTTTGTGAGGGCTCTTCTTTTCTACAACTTGCGTATTCACCCATGTTGGATTTTCTGGTATTCCAGGCAAAGCATAAGAGACATCCTTGAAGATGTAGGCAACTGGAGCTGCGTGCATGATATTAAATAAACTTTGGGCCCCTCCTTGCATCTTTGTTTGAGAACTCTGAGCAGTCACCATATTTTGCAAACCTTTGTCCCAGAAAGCACACTAAAGCGGTATGAATGGAAGCCAAAACACAATGCAAGGATCTGAAATCAACACCAGACATCCTTTTGTTTCAGGTTTAATCCACACCAGGGTAGTGAATTCTTTGTAATTACCTCTGTGTTCAGCTCCTTTATTGCTAGATGCACCACACCTAGTTCCTTTAACAATTTTCTTCTTCCAAGTCCCTTTGCGTACTCAAGAAGCTTTATGCTCTGTCTAGTTTTTGCATGCAACACTTAGCTTTTTCTTTGATTTCTTACCTTCAACCAATAGACAACGGTTGCCTTTTTTCATGTAATTCGGCATGTACTGCCAGCTCCTCCGTCTATTTGAAATGAGCTACTTGCCTCTTTTGAAAAGACAATAATTCATAATTACATTAGTGACATCTCTTCAACGCGATTTTCATGGGAAATTTAGTCGTCAGCTTCTTCCTTTCCATCTTCTCGCATGCGTTTTCTATTAATATCCTTGAAAGCATAATTAAGCTGAAACCATAATGAGTACCTTAAAAAGATTCATTCTCAACCTTGGAGCTTGAAATGGCCTACATCATGACACCTTAGCATTTGTCTATATGAGCCATTGCCTAGGCTTGCCACCAATTTGCACTAATTAATTGCCGCTCCTTAATCTTGCACGCAACAATTCGTACCTATGCACACAACTGGGTTGGAAAATTGAGCTATCCTTTTGGTGGGATTTTCGAGTTAAAATAGATTATCCCCATGCTTGGGATGCAAGCTACCTCGGATATTTCTATAAATGGGTCCTAACACAGTAGCAAAACCATACTTAGCGATTAGCGAAAGTAGCATTGGGCAATTAGATAGGATTATTGTTTAGCTGGTTGAGTAGGCTTTAAATTTATATAGGGCTTAGACTCAAGTAATTGAGCAGAGATTGATATAATGAACACTCTAATCGGACTAGTGAGCAACAAGTCCCAAATAGATTTTCTAGGAGAGATCTCCAATAGGCGCCTGAAACATATGACCAAAAACAAGCACTCGCTAGGTATTATAGCCATGAAATGGATTTTAGGCAAGGATTGTATTGAGTATGAAGATAAATATCGGGTGAACACCAATATATGCTCACATTTTGTTGCCTTGCTACTTGATGTCCAAGTTCCAAAAGCCATGATTCTTCGCTTGATGCTCTAGATTTTTCCAAAGAGGTACCTCGGAGGCCTTGGCAAAGCAGTGACCAATGTAGTGTATGGCTTGGGACTTTCTATTGCTAGTGACCTACAAAGGCATATCGAAGAAGATACGGTGGTACAATGGGTGCCATTCTTGAGCAGGTTCTGTCTCCATTCGTTCATTGAGCATCGTGAGAGAGCCACCCGTGTCTGCCACTTTCTGTTGCATTGCTATAATGTAGTGCTATTCTATAACGTGGATTGGTACACTAACTTTAGGAACCTCATGTTCCCTCCACTTCTCATTCTGGGTGTTGATGCTACTGCTCCAGGTCCCGTTGTTGCTAGTGATAATCCTCCTGTTGCCTCTAACAATGTTCCTGCTAATGGAGAAAATGTTCACGCTGATGAAGACAACGCTCATGTTCTAGCTACTTGAAGTTTAACATACTTCTCTCCCTTTTGTACATATATAATTGAAAGAGGGCTTGCGTATACATATATATAAGGAAGCCGTATATATAATCATACCTTTGAGCACATGGTCGCAGAGCCATTTTGACAATGTTTCTACCAAAGTATATATAACAAATATACTTGCTTATCTTCAACTCTTTGTCTTCATTCATATGTTTTCTGCAACATGGATTGAATTTCTTGCATATGAACTTAATTTATGCAACATGAGCAGTACAATCTTTCTCTCTTCTTGTAATAATGAGTCTCATGTATTTTCTTGCTTCCTGTATCTATGAAAATGTTGAAAAGACCGGTCGACAAAACACAAAAGAAAAATAATTACATTAACTACATATTTACACTTGTATGAAGTAACTAAAGCTTAATTGAACAAATTTAAGTGAATCCCGTTAACCGGAATTCCCAGTGCTTCTTGTTCCATGTTTTCTAATTTGAATGCATTATTTTGTTTTCGTTGAATTATTTTGAAAGGACCCTCCCACAGTTTGTCAAATTTTCCATATTGGCCAGGCTTTGCGTCCCTTTCATTGAACTTTAGTACCAGGTCTCCGCATTTTAGACCTTGGGCTGAAGCCTTCTTGTCAAACCACTTCTTAACCACCTACTGGCAGTTAGTCATGGCTATTAGGGATTTTTCAGCAATTCGGCCAACCGAACCTTCATAGCTCTGTTTTCTTCAATTTCTAGAGACTTGAGTATTTGTAACGCAGGTATCTCTATAGAGATAGCTAACAACACCTCCTTCCCATACACTAGCTCGTATGGCAAAGTCTTCAGGGCTTGCTTAGGATTTATACGGTCTATCCATAATGTTGTTCAGAGATTCTTGTGTCATTCCTTCTCATGATTGGACCTAGTCCTTTTATTGAGTCGGACTAGATTCTTGTTAGTTGACTCAACCATGTCGTTCCCTTTCAGGTAGTAGTTTTATGATGTTTTTAAGAATATTTTGTGCTCAAATGTGAACTAACATACCTTGGAGCCTAAGAAATCCTTGGCATTGTCCGAGATGATAGTCTTTGGTGCATCGAACCTCATTACCAACCCTTCGAGAAAGTCCACAATTTTTGCCTTTGTCACATTTGTGAAAGGTAGGGCTTCAGTCCACCTCATGAAGTAGTCCATGGCTATGAGGTTCCACTTGTGACTGGTGTTGGAGGAAAGGTTGATCATCTCGATGAAATCTAGCCCCCATTGCGCAAACGGTTCATCCGCTACTATGGGATTGAGGGGCATCGCAAAATTCTTTCTTCTTCCTACATAGAATTGGCATTCTTTGCAGGCTTTTATAATTTTTTAGGAGTCGTTGAATAATGCAAGCCAGAAGTACCCAACGCACAAAATTTTGATGGTGGTCTTCACAGGGAAGTGTCCGCCTTTCAAGTTGCTGTGGAAGGTGTCGAGAATTTTCCTTTCTTGCTTCGTGGTGATGAATTGTAGTAAAATGTCGTTGAAATTCCTCTGAAAAAGGATCCTTTCAATAAGTGAGTACCTACTATTTTGTAGTTGGTAGACTATTATTCTTTGAAAAATAATCCCTAACGGATACTGGCCGGTGTGCATAAATCTTACCCTATCCACCATCCAATAGCCTTTAGGTTCAGACTCATTTTTTAGGACTATCTTCGCTTGTTCTTCCTCAATTTCCATTTCTTCATCGTGCACCAAATATTCGCACAACCCTCTTCCTTTGACAGTATTTCTAGGGTTGACCTCAATGTCATATTCTAGGATCTTAGTGATCCAGTTGGCCCTTTTATTAGTGATTTATCCTCCATGAGGTACTCGCGCACATTGGAATGTGCGACATAAACAATCACCTTAGTGCAAGCTATAAGATGTCAAAACTTCTTGAGTCCCTTTACAATTGTGAATGCTTGCCTTTCAACGAAGTTATAGTTTGTCTCATACTCCTTCAAGGTCCAGGAATGAAATGATATAGGATGTTCTCCCTTTCCTTCATCATGCTTCTGAGTTAGAACAGTGGAGACGCTTGTCTTGCTACTAAAAACATACATTATGAAATCTTTTGAAAAGTTTAGATTTACCAACACAAGAGCTAAATAAATAGCATCGTTCACCCTCTAAAAGGCTTCTCTCACTTCTTTTGTCCATTTGAACAATTGGTCTTTTTTAGCATCAGGTTGATTGGTCTAATTATTCCTGCAAAATAAAAAATAAACTTGCTTACAAAGTTAACCTTCCTGAAAAAAGATTGGATTCCTTTCTTGTTTACTGGAAGAGGAAGTTCTCTGATTTCTTTTACCCTTTCGGGATCAATAGTGATCCCTTCTTGAGACACTACATGCCCCAACAATTTGCCTTGCAGTACTCCAAAAACACTTTTTTTCGGGTTTAGGGATACCCCGAACTCTTGGAATTTTTTGAAAACCATTTATAGATGATCAAAATGGTCATATTTAGATTTGGAAAATACAGTTAGATCATCTAAATAGATGAGGATGATTGTGTTGATAATTTCACTGAAGGCGATGTTTATTGCACACTGGAAGGTGGCCCCCACATTTGATAGGCCGAAAGGAATTTTGGCATATGCAAATGTTCCCCACTTGGTGGTGAACATGGTCTTGTGTTGATCTTCTTCTTTAACCCAAACCTGATTGTAGCCTGAGAAGCCATCTAATAGAGAAAACATCTCTGAACCTGCTAGAGTATGCAAGATTCATTCCATGGAAGGCAGTGGGTAATGATCCTTCAATGATGCCCTATTTAGGTCATGAAAGTCAACACATAGATGAATGTCTCTTTCTTTTATTTTGGACCGGAACGAGGTTAGACACCCATGTATTGTGCTTGATTGGAAAGACAATCTTGGACTAGATCAACTTCTCTAGCTCTTGTGCCATTAATGCTTTAATCTTTGGATTAACAGGCCTTTGTTTTTGTCGGACAGGTTTAGCACCTTCCGTTAGTTTGATGGTGTGTTGGATGATGTCAGGATCATATCCCTTGAGGTCATCATAAGACCATGCCACAACCCCTTCATATTTTTTGTAGAATTGTATAAGCCTATCTTTGTCACGCTGCGGGACTTCTTTCCTAACCTTCAAATTTCTTCTATTTCCGACCTCAAGGTCGGTTAAGTCTACCTGGTGTGCTAAAAAATTACTCGTATTGTTTCTTGTGTCATCACAGTCGAACAAATTTTCAAGTGACCAACCCTTTCAGAAGCTTGTTTGATTTCAACTAGATAATCTTCCCTTCATATGCTTCTTCAATTTTTGGTTGGAGTTGATCGAAAAACTCTCCTGACTGTTGAATGAATGAGGTGACGTGTTCATCAATTTTGAATACTTTCCAGCTCTAATCATTATCAGGAATGGAGGGTTGGAGGATTACTCACAAGAGTGCACATTCTCAATCAAGTCAGAGATAGGATCGAATTAAGATGTTATTGTTGCCATGTGATCCGCATCTGAATTCTGCTCTCTTGGCACCACATGGATGTTAAAAGCTTCAAAACTTTCAATGAGGTCCCATACCCTATGTCTATAAGACCACATACAAACATTATTTTCAGTGGATATGTTTCTAACTTGATTGATTATGAGTTCAGAATCTCCGAACACCACTATTTGTTTGATACCCATGTGCTCCGCGAGGCTTAGTCCTTGCACAAGACCCTCATATTTGGATTCATTGTTTAAGAAAGAAAACTAGAAGCAAAAAGATCTGAAAATATGCTCATTGGATGGGGATGTTAGGCATATCCCGACACTAGCACCAACTTTTCATCTCGCACCGTCGAAGTGTAATGTCCATAGCTCTAAGGCTTGTTCGGTCGTGGAGTCCCTCAATACTCTCAAAAAATCTTGGTACTCATCATAGATGACATAGGTGTCCAACCCGGTGGCATGATAATTTCTGAAAGGATTAGGGCCTACATATTCGGTCAAGTAGACTTCTTCTCAATCAACTGTCTTCGATTATCTTCTCATCTCCTAGTAGCCTGCTAACACTAGCTTCTTCTTTGGTGAAAGAAGTATGAGTGTCTTCAAAATTCATAATGGCTTCATCACCTACATGTTTTGCATGTAGAGGTTCTGATATTATCCTTATTTTAGCCCCATGCTTAGTTTTGAGAATTAGGTGGGACTCATCCAAAGAAGGGTATCCGCCTATCTTTGAGGTGAATTCCCGGGAAAGGTGGAGACTGAACATGGGAGGGACGTCAATGATCACGGTGTCTTGTGGCACTGTAATTCTAGTACAAGAAAAAAAAGTCAAGGGGAGGTTTTTAATGAGGCCTACAATTTTGACATTGTTCCCATCTAGCTGCATAACTCCTCTCTTTAAGGGTTCATAGCTAAGCCCTAAGGCTTGAACTATCTACTTGGGCATAATTGTGGTGCTGGCACCAAAGTCAATCATGGAGTTGTGCAACGGTTTCTTCCTCACAATGAGAGTCAAGAAAAAGGGTTTAGGTTTCGGTTTTTCCTCTTTGACTTCGGTTAAATCCTCCTTTGCAGTATTCATAACTTTGGCTAGAGGCGATGAGTCAGTAGCTTTTTCGGCAGCTTGTTCTATTGACTGCACAATTGTATCTTTTTGCAAGGCCTTCTATAGTAATGGATTTTTCTCTGGAATGGCTAAGATATCCCAAAGGGATACATTAGCGGAATATTTCTTCAATTGTTCCACCACATTGAAGGGTGGTGGATTTGGAGGCTTCTGTTCCTTGGACTTGGTGATGACAATCTCCTTGCGCAGCTATGGCTATAGAGAAATTGTGGAAGGGCTAAGGGGTTGGTCTAGGATGCTAATAGGCTACAAAGTGACTGGTTCACCTGTGAATCTCCTCTTTGATTGAGTGTTGTAATCAGATTGTACTTGCAGGGTCATTGATGTGGATGCTTCATAAGTGAACATTGCTTCCTCCCCTTCCATCCATGAGAGGAGGGCATGGTCAAGAGCTATGCCATTTTCTTGCTCCAAGGACATTCCTTGCATCTGTGTGGTGAGAACTGCATTCTCCATTTGGGGAGAGGCACATGTATATCCTCTTGAATTCGTCAACATGCCTTGGCTGCGTTGTTTAACAAATTTTTGCTGCAAATTACCACGCAAACAATTTTGAGGCATATGCACGTCGTCATAGGGATAACACTAGAGATTGAAATCTTCAGTGAGATTGTTTTGACCTACGGTCAACTCTCTTCTTGTACTTGTTTGAGTAGCTCCTAGCGGAGTCGGTACAGATAATATTTGGTTATTTGTCTGAGTCGGCGGATTTGTGTGTGTGACTCCTTGATATTGGTTTTGTTGGTAGGAGGGTTTTCCACCTTGATAAGTTTCTTAGGCTGGTCTTGGACGAGCGGCCTATTTGCACTTGGTAAAGGTTACTTCATTAGTTAGGTTTCGTAACATCTCTCTTATGTCGCTCATCTCGTCCTTCGAAGCACCGAATGTAGAAGCAAAATTTTGTGGCTCACTTGGATATGTGTACATACATGGGGATGGCGCGGGTGTGATAGTAGATGGCATCTCCTAAGTAGAAGTTGATATTTCAAGGAATATTGGCATAATGGACCGAGGTGCCAATTTCCTGACGTTGATCAAGTTATTCTCCACCTTAACTGCTATGTTGTATGCATCCGATAATGTGGTTCTTCCAAGTGAGTGGATCATCATGGAGATGTCGACGTTGATGGAATTTAAGTAGAACATAAATGCTAACTTGGGTGGTGGTCGGATGACATTTTGAATTCTCTACCAGGTTGTATGGAACCAAGCATTAAAATCAGTGATGGCTTGAAATGGGGCCCATTTTATTGTTGATAACTAATGATATAGCGAAGACCTATCTCCATCATTAGAGAATCGTTCGTAAAAATGATCCTCGATCTAATCCCAAGTACTGATAGTATTAGCCAATAGAGTGCAATACCAATCTAGTGTTCTTCCTCTGAAAGAAGCTACAAGCAATCTCAACGTTATGTTTTGATCTGTAACTCTGTGTACCAAACACACGTCGGCAACATCTTGCAGATGTTTGGATGGTGTTCTTGAGCCATCTCCGATAAACTTTGGAATATCTTTTAGAGCTAAGACCGGAATAGGGGCCCAAATGGGAGGTACGACTAGGGCTACAAGGGGACTTTCGACGTCCCAAGCCACATAATTTTGGTCTATGATCAACATCATGGCTGGGATCCAAAATTTCTACTGGGTGAGTTTGGGTATGCACTGTTACTAGTGGAGGCACTAACAAGCCAGGATTATTTATGGTTCACGACCTAGTAATAGGTCGATTGCTTATACACCCTCTTGATTTGGTATATTAAGTGGTCCCACCGGGTGTGCCAAAAAACAAAAAACTGTTGATGCCAAAAATTGGCAAGATAATAGCCCTTTGTGGGAAACTCAGTTAAAGGGGAGATCTATTGTGCTAAACCGAGTAACCTCCAGATTTTAAAGAAGTTAGCTTCTTCTATAAATAGGGTTTTAAATGGGAAATAGAAGTAAATATAAAATAAAAGGATCTAATTAGGGCGATGTGCCAAGATTTAGATGTAAGGCACGATAGATCTATCTTGTAGATGCGATCTAAGGGCTCGTTCAAAATTTTGCAATGTCCTAAAATGACAGAAAATAAAGATAGAAGTATGAATGATTCACCTAATGACATAAAATAATATTCATGCACATTTACTAAAAAGAGGAGTCAAAGACATGATCTAAGTCAACAAACTTGCATTAAATTTATAGAATTTTTGCAAATGAAACATTCAGTACCATGATGGCACGGTAAAAATTTATCAAAAATATTTAAGAAAAAAGAAAGGTCGAACAATGGCACAGTTTGTAAGTCTTTACAATGATCTAAAAGTGGTAAAGGCCTGGTTCTTTTACCAATTTTTTTAACAAAATTTGAACCCTTGCTTCGAAAGAAGAAACAATATTTATAATAACATCCCAACCTGGTGAGCCAGTAACAGAAAAGATCCTTTGATCATGGGCAATGATGTATTAGCAATGATTTCCCCTAGTCGTTGCAACCGAAAAGATTTGACCCATGAATGAGGACGCCGTGGAGCTAGATGTGTTTCCTACGAATGATGATAGTGGTCCCAATAAACTAGAGTGTCGAGATGTGTCATCCACTCATGACAACAGTTACATAATGTGGCAACTGTTGTGAGGTTGCCACTTGCTTCGTCCTCCTTCACGATGAAGCTCTTAGAAGATCTACGTGGTAAGCGATCGGGAGCTGATGTTCATCCTTCTCTTTTTGTGATGAAAACCTGTGTTGTGAAGACATGTGGAGGTTTCACAAGAATGTTGTGCTGAAGGTGGGGGTTGCCAAGAAATTTACGTGGATCAATGCTACGTGGCATGCAATCAGGGCCCGAAAGAGGAGCAACCGAAAGAAGCACTGAAGAGTGTGAACTGTCAAAATATGGAAGCATGGGGGTGGTTTTTGAAAAGCGGGAGAAGGGAACCTTGCAAGGAGCGCTCAACTGACAAGTGGCAACATTCAGACTAATCCTTGCGAAAGGATCCCGATATTTCTTTTAATAGGAGGGTACTTAAGCAAAAATAAAATAGCTCGAAGGGAGCTTGGGAAATTTATATTCACAGGTATGAAGACATCAATTATGATGTCCTCTCTGGTGGAAAAATATATTTTGAAAGAGAATTACTGGGCATTTGCAAACATAAGTGTGTTTGTTGTTATTAGAGGGTAATTGCACCAATCTATGACACAATTTAGGTGCCAAATTGGAAAAAAGCATTGGAAAAACCCCAAAATAAGAAATTTGGTGCACGCCAAATGACTAAAAAGACATTTGGAGCACACCAAATGTCTTATTTGACATAAAAAGAAAAAACCGGGTTTCAAACCCTCATTTTGTCTTCAACCTATGGCTTGAGGAAGAGGATTTCAGGTTTGCAACTCGCACTCACAAAAATCTCTTCCATTGTTTGCATCCTTAGCTTGTAATTTTCCATGAGGATGCTGCCAACACGTTGGAGAGGTCGAAGATTGCAAAGAGGTGTGTATTTTTATTCTATTTATTTTGAATTTGATTTGGAATGCAAATTTAAATAGATTTTTATAATTAAACTTTTGTTCTAATTCTCAGGGAATGAATCTCCACCTCAAAACATTGAGAATTCACAATCACCCCCTCATGAAGAACCTCCTATACAAAACAACCTAAAACCCCTCCATCAATTCATAGGCATCCTCAAGGAACACAAGAAAATATTCAAAATCAAATTGAAAATAATAAAAGAGACATTCAACAATTAATTACAAGATTAGCCGAGCATGCTGAAATCCACCCTTATAGGAGAGGGATTGTTTAATCATTGAAGTCAATTTTAACTCATGTAGGAGAAATGAGCGAGCAAATGAATTTTTGGTCAACTAAGAGGCATGAGATGAGACAATTTTATGCTAATGGTTTGTCATATGCAGATGTCAAAAAAATAAAAATTAGCAAAGCCGAGTTGTGTGCCCTATTTATAGACCCAAAAACCAATGAAACTTTGTCCCATGCATGTAGGAGGTTCCCTATCCATTGGTGCCACCATGAGTTAATTAAAAAAAAAATTTGGGAGCAGTGGTGGATGGTATTTGACCAACCTCCATGCAATAACCATGAGGTGCCGCAATACTTTTTGAGGAAAATCTATTGCGAGTTTGTCCTCAATAAAATGACAAACTATTTTGACATCTTAGACTTTCAGGGTAGAGGTGGGGGCTCCACACATGATAGACCTATTGCATGACGTAATCCACAATTGGCACCGAGAGCCTTGGGTAGACCCATGGTGGAGCATGTTGTTGTTCCTTCCATTGTTAAGGACACTATAGAGGTGGACATGATGAAGTCGATTGGCTCACTTACCCAAACCATTTTACAGTGTGTGAGTCCTCTAGTAGAGCCTGGTGTGGAGGAGACGTGTAGGCCCCGAGCTCCACCCCACCATTGTGGCGCTTGTGGTGTTGTTTGCATGTACAATTATCAGGGTGCTCGTGATGCAGCTACACACCCAACATCAATTGCAAAGGTGATGGCTTTCACAGATGATATTCTGAATGATACATTCGGCATTGACACTCAGGTAAAATTTAGCAAGTTATTTTAATGTTGTTTATTAAAATATATTTTGAAATTTAAGAATAACTAAATTAGTAGAATTTTGATATGATGAAATTTTAGGGTCGCACTGTTCATGAGGGATGCTCTATTCCTACAGACCCTTATACATACTTGACGATGAGTCCATAGGTATGCAACTAGTATTAAAGATATTATTATTGTATTTGAACAGTTGAATGCTATATTTGAATGTTTGTCTCATAGCATGCTTCAGATTTCAAACAGTTTCCTGGTGCACCTTCTTCCTCCACACCTCACGATTCATATCCTTAAAAAACATACACTCAAGTAGCCTTTATTCATTAATGGTGTTGTAAATCTATGTTAGCTAGTTTTCATAATTTTTCATATATAAAAATCTAAAAAATTGATGAGAAACACAAACATTGCATTCAAGTATTCCTTGATCGTGTCACATTATGTTCTCCTAATTCAATTTTTGTTCCTTTATTCCTTCCTAATCCCTTACCATTAACATTTAATAGTTCACCCTATTTTCCATGATCCCCTCCTAGCCCATCCCACTAATATCTTCTAGTCCATGCTATGTGTCATTATGTCCTACTCCCATCTTATTGTACCCATTATTAAATCACCCTAGATGTTCCACGATCCCCTATGTTCCACCCTATGTTCCTTTGTATCATCCTATGTTATACCATATTTATCCACATTTCATCCTAGATAAATCTTCTATATTATTGTTACACACAGGTCAAGTTCGCACTTCTTACATACTATAGTAAAACCCTAGACACCTCCTAATTAAGCCTTTGTTGCATTATTCCCTAATAATTGCATCCCATTAACCTCAAATTTTCCACCCTATATTTTTTTATCTCATCCTAGCCCATCCCATCAATCTATACTAGTCCATCCTATGTTCCATTAATCCCTTTGGTGCAGGGGCACCACTCTTTTCTATGTTTCTTCATTAAGTGTCTGATAGTGGTGCAGGAGCACCCATGGGTCTAAGGGACCTAGAATCATTCGTTACGTTTTGTTTCTTTGTTTAATCTTGGACTAAGGTCTCATGGACCATTTCATTGCTTTGTAATAGGTCTCCTAGGGATTTGGTGGAGTTTGGGTCTTGATGACCAACTTTTTGTACAAACAAGGTCTCCATCCTCTTTGTAAGTCTATTGCATTTTAGAAAATTAAGCAAAAAGGATGCCTTGATGTAGCTAGACACCTGAGGGGAGTCATCTTTTTCATTTTTAGGATTTTTCATTCCTTTCACACAATTTGGAGGTATCTTTGTAGTCGGGTTGGTGAAAATTGGCAAAATTGCCTTAATTAGGCATTAAAGAGTCAAAAATGAGGTCTTTTTGTGTTTCCAATGGACAACTGATTCAAATTTCAGTTGGAGGAAGTTGGAGGAGGTTGGAAGGCTTCATATATGCCTCTCTTGGTCGAGGCAAGTCTTTTCTTGAAGTTTGGAAGAATTTTTCAATAAAGAGTTTGTTGATTTCTGTGTTTTCTTGAAGAAATTTTGATCTCGTACTTGGTACGGTCTATACGTGTTGTTTCATACTCCAAGACTATAATGGTTGGATAGGTAATTGAATAAGATTTATTTTGGCATTGGGGTGATCCCACAATAGTGGTTTACAATTTTTGGCCAAACTGGACACTGCAATTATTATTTTTAACTAAATCTTCATATTTGGGCACCTATAGCGGCTAAACCGTGAGGAATTTGAAGATGATGAAAACTAGAGTCTCATCACATTTTTTCTTCAGATTCTAAAAATATTTTTTTCAAAATTTTTGGAATCATATTGCACTTTTTTTTCCATCTCCCATGAAAATTAGTTTTTTTTAGAAAACATCATTTTTAAAAACTAACGCTCACCATATACAACATAACTTTTTTAGTATAAAGGGTAAAATTCTAATTTTTTCAAATTCAGATTTTTAACTACGATATCTAGCACTTACATTTTGTCTCATAGTTTTTTATTGAATAGTTTTTTCTTAATCAAGTTTCGAAGTCAAACCAATTGCAGTTCAGACATAGGCGGATTGTATACAACATAACTTTTTCTGTATGTATCGAAATTCAATTTTATTTTTTTAATGGATCAAGGAAATCAATACCTAGCCTCAACGTATTTTTTAAATTTTTATTTTGATAATCTGATATTTTTCCACATGTACAAAACAAAGAGCTTGACTTTCGGTGAAAAACCTATGATTAATAAAACTAAAAAAAAACATACATAATAAAACCAAAACATATTAAAATTTAATTCTTTGGATAGCTCGTTCTGAGGACTACCATCTCCAGTTGGGTTTGTGAAGTATCCTCTATTTTCATCCTCAACCCAAGCTTCAAAGGGCAGAATTATGCTAAAATTTGGTGGAAGAGGGGGAGAAGAGCAAAAAAGGGGGGTTTGAGCAAACCCCCCTTCACTCGAAAAGGTGAAGGGGGGTTTGCTCGAACCCCCCTTTTAATTCCATAAGGGAACGGCATCATAGGGTTCGAGCGAACCCACCATGCAAAAGGGGGTTCGCTCGAACTAGGGGTTCGACCGAACCCCTCTTTTGGGTTCGTGCGAACCCCCTAGTTCGAACAAACCCTTTAAAACATAAAAATTTCAATGCGTGAGAATTTTCTCAAATTTCCTTCCTCATAAAATTTTTACACCACTATTATGGGTTTACCCATTGGAGTTATGAGATTTCGTTGAGTATCAAGGGAGATATCTTAATTTTACTCCTAGGTGGTATGAAAACCCTCAAAATCAGGGTTTTGAGGGAATTATGGGTGTTTCTTACATCCACACGTTGTAGAGTTGCTAAATACTGGTGGGATGGAAAGTATACGCTTGTACTATTAAGAGGGAGTGAGGTCTAAATCACCATAGTGATAGTTGTTTGTTGAAACCTAAGTGCTAGATGGTTGTTGAACCTTGTTTTGTCCTAATGTGACATGATCCAAATGCTTTCAAGTTTTGTGGGTGGTCTGAGTTGTGAACCCTAGGTGTGTGGGGGCTGATAATTTCAAGAATAATGGAATTTATGACTCCTTGTAAGGGTATTTGAGAGAAGCGTTGAATTGGATTGTCTTTGCCATCATAGTTGTGTGTTTACCTTCCCTGCCACTCTGCATCAGATAGGCAAGGTGTGTTAGGATGTTTGATTTGAGTCCTTGAGTCTTAAGAAGGTCCAATGTGACCATTCTATTGTAATTGATCAACTTTGAGGGGCTTTTGTATTCTTCTTGTAAGGTTTGCAAATCATGTGGAAGGAATTCTCAAAGTTGACAAGGGGTGTCAAGGTAGATAGGATGATGTTTTATTGGGTAATTCATGATTTCTTAGTTGAATAAGGTCTCATTAGACTATTTTTAATAGTTTAGGTGTTTAAGAGGGTCTAGGAAAATATATAGAGTCAAAACTTGAAAGTGCTAAATTTGTGAGTTGCATAAATGCAACAAATTTGTAATGCAATGGTCATGAGAGGTTTAAAAAGTAGTTGTAAGGAAGCTGGGAATTTTATTGATGAGGAGAAACCTTTAAAAAGACATGACAACTCATTTTTTAATGTTGGCTTAAAGTTTAAAGCATTGGAAATAACTTTCAAGGGTCCGTGTTAAGTTTAAAGGTATGTTGCTTTGTAAATCTAGTCTAATTCATGGCCTAGGACAACGTTGAGGGTCTAATTTCAAGGGATTGGTACAAAAGAATTATATCTGGTTAAGAGATATGTTGTATAAATCTTAAATGGGTATCTGAATCCACCTTCTGATTGTCAAGTGTTTTGGAAAGCATCGGAGTTAAAGTCCAAAAACTGAGTTTGCACTACTACTAGGTTACATGGGTGAAAGTGAGAAGTTAGACTCTCGATTGTTTTCAAGCTTTGAGGATTGTTTGGATAACTCTAATAGGCCATTTTAATCTTTTTATATGTCTCTTGAATGCAAGTTTTCACTTTGAATGAGTTTGAGCCCCCTCTCTGCATCACCCTTCTATTCCCATCCCATTACCCTCTCTTATTTCACCTTATGTTCCATTATCCCCTCTTGGTCTTTATATCAACATGATACCTGAGATAATGTTCCATTTGCAGATGTTGACAAAAGATATCCCTTGTGATGTTGGTGGCATGATGGACCATGGAGTTGCTGCAACAATAGCCAGTTCTGATCCATTGAGAGAGGTATGGAATAGATTAGTCGATTTGACATTATATTTGCTCTTTTATGGTCTATTATAGAAAATTTTCATGATAATTTTAGGTAGTTTAATTTCTATCTTCATGGTTTCTACAGGTGGTTTTCACTCCAAATCGTGGACGTGGTGATTCTGTAAATGTGCATGATGACTATATGTATGCGGTAAGTGATTATATATTTTGTTATATGCCATTCCACAGTTCAATTTCTATGTTTTAAAATCTTTACTTTTAATTGTATCACTTGAAGGTCCAGAGTGAAGAGAGGAGGACTAGCGAGCATGTTCAAAAGACAAGAGAAGCAACAGTTACTCCATCCAGCCAAATTTTGAAGGCAACACATGATCTATTTCCTTCCCCTAGAGGGAAATAACTATGTATAGTATTGTTTGTTGTATTCCTATGTGGCATTTTGGAACATATGTTTTGTATTATTGATATATATACGTGATATTTTATGTCCATATGGCTCCTTTGTACTAAGCCTATGTGGTTTTTTTGGATATATTGTATATAATTTTATCAATATATATCATTGTATAGCCTTTCGGATTTTTGATTAAAGAAACTCTTACTTTACTACTGCCATTGTTGAATGATGTTATCATTTGATCGTGTAAGTTGTATGCTTGAATGTTGTAGGCATGGATTTTGTTTACATATAATGCTTAAATCAATTATTGTTGAATGCTCAGTAAGCCCCATCTAAAGTGTATTGTATAAATAAGCTCCATTCGTGGTGGTTGGTATCCTTTGGAATGCTTCAATTACTTGTGCCTCACTGATGTAGAGGCAAGGAGGCTCAAACCCAATCAGTCTAACAACCTACCTTCAAGGGTCTCCTAACAAGATTAATACATCCTATTTTGAGCAATCTACACAACCTCAAAGCCCCATCAAACCAAACTCGTCATTCAACACCTTACCCAACAATCCACCCTTGTAGCACTCAAAACCTGATCCAAGCCTAATTTCTCCCAACCTTTCCAAAACACCTGACCATTTAAAGGTGGATTAAAATACCCTTTTCTGGGTTACACAACATATGTCAAAACCAATAGTAACTCTTTTGGACGAACACGAACTTTCAATACACCTCCCTCGCTCTAGGCTTCACAATTAGGCCTAATTTCCAAAGGAACCCCCTCACAAGCTCACCTCCAAAACAAGGAAACTTGAAACAGTCTTAGGGATGCTCACCAAACTCAATATTCTCCCATTTTAAGATCCCCAAGAACTTTTTTAATTCCTCTACTCACAAACCCTCATAAACCTTCACAAAAGCAAGGGTTTTAAAGAAACTCATAACTCCATACCTCCCCCAATCCTTCCAAATGTCCAAAGACCCCAAAATACCTCTACCCTAACTTAAAATACACTCACAATCCCATTCCTTTCAGTATTTCTCAGATTCACTACTTGATTTCCTTACTTTCATGGTGGAAACACCCCTGAACAACATTAGAACTTCACACCCCACTGAGTTTATTCATTATCTCGGCCTTCAAAGTATTCATACACCAAAATAATCATGGCACGGGCCAATCCACTGAGCCACAGGGTCAGAACAGTAGGTGGATTGGCTAATGTGTCATGGTGTTGCCCTCAAAACCCCTAACACAGAAAACAGAGCAATAACCATGTTTGTTGATCCCACACACACCAACGGTGGATTTAACTCTTTATAATAGATGAAAAGAGAGTAAAAACATATGAAATCAAGTGTCCAAAGCCTCAAGTCATTATACAATTTTACGGGCCTGTGCAAGGCAAAGAAAGTTCAAGAAAACAAAGAAAACCAATGATCAACATTTTCAAAAGTATATTTTCTTATTAGAAACCAAAAAAAAATCAACCCTCAACTCGGGGTATTATAAAAATATATCTTGATACCACCTTCCAACTACCCCTTGAGTTGATCAACCACCATAAACACCCTTTGTTAGACTTCTAAGATGGCAATTTGCCAATTTTGCTCTTAATTACCATTCATTCACAACTTGATTTTGCAAATACCACCTAACTGATCTATTAAGCCTTTTAAATACAATTGAAAATGTTCATTGAGACCTTATTATAAGGGAAAACATAAGACCCAAGCCTACACTATACCCTATCCATCTAGAGCACACTGCCAACATGGCATAAAATGGACAACTTGTTTACATTACATCTCATGTTGGCATATTTTGCAACTTCCTCGTTGTATATAATTTAAAGATCTTCAAATTCATTTGATGAAACTCTAAGGCTCATGTTTCTTTCATGCCAAGGTGATGGAGCCCCTACACCATACACACCCCCATAGAGAGACTCTTGTCCCAAGGTGAAATCTTTCTCCATGCCTCCACTTTCTTGCTCCATACTTGTCCAAATTTGATGTGGGGTTTCTCCTGATCCCTGGATCAAAATTTGGTATTGCTCCACTCCTCATACCTGCAATAAAAAAAAAGCTAGCAACATAGTGCCCTACCTTCTTCCTTGTTCCACCTTCATGCTTGTACCCATCCACCTTTGCATGTACACTCTGCCCTCTTGTTATTGCCATCATATCTCTGTACCTTTGTTCCTTTACTATGATCGGACCTTCAAGTTTCATGTCTTATGTCCTCCTTGTCTCATGACTCACTGTCTTCTTGTTTGCCACTCCACAAAACTCTATCTTAATGCCTACTGAATATCCATTGACCTGCTACAATACCAAAGGACATCTAACTATCCCTACAAACACATTATCAGCCTCATCTTGCCTTTCCAAAGACTCTTTCCCCTCACTTTTCCCTTTACCAGTCTGAACCACTTGGCTAATCAACTCCTTATGCCATACAAAGGCATGCTTCACCCTATCCTCATGCAAACCACACATTTCCTTCTTACCCACTGTCTGAGCATTACTCAATTGTTCTCCTCCTATTGTTCCATCCTCATGAACATACTCTAGACCTGCAAACAAATTGGTCTTGCTACCCTCAAGCCCTAAAGGCTCTTTCTTCCCAAACATCACTACCTTAGACTTACCCTTATCCCTTCCACTTGTTTTCAAGGGAAGCAACTTAAATTTTTTATCATCCTTCTTGATGGTATATGTGTTCTCCCAGCCATCATATATAGACCTGCTATCAAATTTCCAAGGCCTCCCTAAGATCACATGACAACAATCCATTGGAAAAATATCACATAGAACCCTATCCTTATATTCCCCAATCTGAAATTCAACATATGCTTGCTCTTTTACCACCAAAGTGTCATTATCATTGACCCAAGAGACTCTATAAGGTGCTTCATGAGGTAATTTTTCCAAACTCAAAATTTCCACCATTTCCCTAGACACTAGATTATCTTGAGAACCAGAATCAATGACAACTTGACACACTTTACCTTTGCTTTTGCATGCAGTTTTGAATAGTCTCCTTCTTAGACTCAAATCTTCCTCCTTGGATACTTGCAACACAGTTCTTCTTATCATGAGTGACTCTGCATCTTATGATGTAAGGTTCACTACAGGTGAAGTCACACCCTCTTCATCTTCATGCACTAGTTGATTCCCCCTTTCTCCACCATAAGAGCTTGAGCTTGATTTTCAGGGCATTTAAAGGTTGGATGTCTAGGCTGGTTACAAGTGTAGCATCTCCCTGAGAACTGATAGGAACCTCTTCCTCCACTAAATCTGCCTCTTGAACCTCTCCATCCACCTCTTGAATCAAATTATTCTTGGTCCTTCTTGTCATCTCCTTGGCCCTCATTGTTTGACTTTGAATTAGGATTGAATCCTCTTCCCCTAGAAGTGTTGCCTCTTCCTCTTGTTGCATTCTCTTGTCTCCCTTTTGAATTTTCTTCAACCCTCATTGCCATTTGAAAGCATTGTTCAACTGATGTTGGTGCCATCAACCTGATTTCATCCTGAATGTTGAATCTTAAACCATTCAAATACCTAGCAGTCATTTCTTCCTCATCTTCTTCGTGTTTAGCCCTTATATAGTCACCCCCCCGTCATCCCCCTGCCATTCCCAAACTTAGGCCCCACGTCTCAGAAACAAGTCCCTTGTCGTCCCCCTGTCTCCATCCCCAAAACCCCATGGAACACTGAGAATTTACTATGTGTCCTGATTTCTTCTCACGCCTTTATATTGAGCACCAGTTCTGCACGCTCCAAAAAAATATTTATCTACTATTGTGCAATGACATCTCTAAATAGGTGAGGATGACTTTTGTTTCTCAATAAATCTACACATATCACTCACGTTGTTTGGCCTAAGTAATGTAAGAGGCCACTCTGATCTTCTTTCAAAACTCCATGCCTAACATGCCAGGCAATCACTCCTTTGATCTGGTCATAGAAGAACCCTCATTCGCTTGCCCCAAAAGGTAGTGGATTATTGTAACCAACGCATTACTTGTGTGTTATGGATCCTTCATCCATTCAGAAAGGATCATGCCTTTGCTCACATGCTAGAGAATTCCACTTTTGTGTGGCATGCGACTAAGGTAGTTGAGTTTGGCACATTAATCTCTTCTCAAAACATTCTTCGCAACACCACACTCTTCACAGACTTCACCATGTAAGTACAGGGTTTCTAACTTGGGAAACAATGGTGGTAGACTACAGATCTTTCACATCAAAACACCGCACCTTAGATGGAACGATCTGTTACACGCATCAAATAATATCACAAGCATAGAGACTCTAATACCATATGTTGGTAAAATGAGAAAATGTTAAAGGTGAAAAAATTGATTCATCATGCATTTTAGTATACAAGATATGAATAGATCCATGCCTAGAGAAATAGAGCAAGTTGATAAGCTTCTATAGAAAATTTCTTAGGATGATGAATCCTATATATGGCCATTAAGTGTAGACAACATTGAAATAGTGTTGGAAACCGATTGACAAAGAATTCATCAAGACCTAATATGCCAAATAAATCTCTTAATTTGAAGACTTCCTACTATGCAGCCTGAAATGATTGTTAGATTGTTACCCTTTTCAAGTTGGTTTTGAATCTCAAGATATGAATTAGGAATGAAAGTTAAAAATAAATAATTGGGATGATGTGGTTCCCTAATTTGGTTCTTTGGTTCGTCTGTTGGGATATTATTTTAACTATCAAAAGAACATTATTATTTTAACTCTGAAAGAGATCATGTTTGTCAACCTTTTTTTCTGAGTGAAAATTCGCCACCACAGGAAAATTCCTCTGAGATAGTGAAAACCGAGCGAGGTTATTATAGAGGGGCCCTACGTGATCCCATAGGCTCAGACGATAAATTTCTAAGAATCCCGGTGTTTGAATACTAGCATGCTGAATTTCGCAGCCATTTTGCACTTTGGACCCTTAAGGGATCGATCCGGTTGAACGTAACTCAGAGCAATTTCGCGTGTTTGGGTGCAAAAGAGGACCATTCCTAACATAAACGTACCCATCTGGACGTGTTGGAATGGTTCGTTTGTTCACACGAGGTGCAAAATGAAAGTTGCACCACTTTGCAACTTTCAACTACTTGCATTTGACAACTTTTTCCCCAAGTGAAAATTTGCCACCACGAGAAAACGCCTCCAAGATAGAAAAAAATGAGAGAAGTTATTATAGATGGGCCCAACACGATCTTGTAGGATTAGACAATAATTTTTTAAGCATCACGCTTTCCAAGTAATAGCATGCTGAAGTTCATAACCATTTTGCACTTTGGACCCTTAAGGGATCGATCTGGTTGAACGTAGCTTGAAGCGACTTCTTATGTTTGGGTGCGAAAGATGATAATACCTAGTGTAAAAATACCCACCTGGACGTGTTGGAATGGTTCATTTGGTCACATGAGATGCAAAATGAAAGTTGCACCACTTTGCAACTTTCAACTACTTGCATTTGACAACTTTTTCCCCGAGTGAAATTTCGCCACCACAGGAAAATGCCTCTGAGATAGCCAAAAACGAGAGAGGTTATTGTAGATGGGCCCAACATGCTCTTATAGGATTAGATGAGAAATTTATAAGCATCACAATGTCTGAGTAATAGTATTCTGAAGTTCAAGCCATTTTGCACTTTGGACCCTTAAGAGATTGATCCGCTTGAATGTAGCTCAGAGCGATTTCGCGTGTTTGGGTGCAAAAGAGGACCATTCCTAGTGTAAAAATACCCACCCGGAGGCGTTGGAATGGTTCATTTGGTCACACGAGATGCAAAATGAAAGTTGCACCACTTTGCAACTTTCAACTACTTGTATTTGACAACTTTTTCTCCGAGTGAAATTTTGCCACCACAAGAAAATGCCTCTGAAATAGCCAAAACCGAGAGAGGTTATTATAGATGGTCCAAACACAATCTTGTAGGATCAGACGGGAAGTTTCTAAGCATCATGGTGTCCGAGTAATAGCATACTGAAGTTTGCATCCATTTTGCACTTTGGACCCTTAAGGGATTGATCCGATTGAACGTAGCTCGAAACGATTTCGCATGTTTGGGTGCAAAAGAGGACCATGCCTAGCGTAAAAGTACCCACCTAGACATGTTAGAATGATTCCTTTGTTCACACGAGATTCAGAATGAAAGTTGCACCACTTTGCAATTTTAAACTACTTGCATTTAACAACTTTTTCCCCAAGTGAAAATTCGCCACCATGAGAAAACACCTCCGAGATAGGAAAAAATGAAAGAGGTTATTCTACATGGGCCCAACATGATCTTGTAGGATCAGATGATAAATTTCTAAGTGTCACGGTGTTCGAGAATAGCATGTTGGAGTTTGCAGCCATTTTGCACTTTGGACCCTTAAGGGATCGATCTGGTTGAATGTAGCTCAGAGCGATTTCGCGTGTTTGGGTGTGAAAGAGAACCATGCCTAGCGTGAACGTACCCACTCGGATGCGTTGGAATACTTTTTTTGGTCACACGAGATGCAAAATGAAAGTTGCACCACTTTGCAACTTTCAACTACTTGTATTTGACAACTTTTTCCTCGAGTGAAATTTTGCCACCACAAGAAAATGCCTCCGAGATAGAAAAAACCGAGAAAGGCCATTGTAGATAGACCCAACATGATCTTGTAGGATCAGACAAGAAGTTTCTAAGCATCATGGTGTTTGAGTAATAGCATGCTGAAGTTCAAAGCCATTTTGCACTTTAGACCCTCGAGGGATCGATCTGGTAGAACGTAGTTCAGAGTGATTTCATGTGTTTGGGTGCGAAAGAGGACCATGCCTAGCATAAACGTACCCACCCGGATGCGTTGGAATGGTTTTTTTGGTCATGTGAGATGTAAAATGAAAGTTGCACCACTTTGCAACTTTCAACTACTTGTATTTGACAACTTTTTCCTTGAGTGAAATTTTGCCACCATAGGGAAAAAGCTCTGAGATAGCCAAAACCGAGAGAGGTTATTGTCGATGGGTCCAACATAATATTTTAGGATTAGACGATAAGTTTCTAAGCATCACGGTGTCTGAGTAATAGCATGCTAAATTTTTCAACCATTTTGCACTTTGGACCCTTAAGGGATCGATTTGGTTGAATGTAGCTCAGAGCGATTTCACGTGTTTGGGTACGAAAGAGGACCATGACTAGCATAAAATTACCCACACAGATGCTTTGGAATGGTTCATTTGGTCACACGAGATGCAGAATGAAATTTGCACCACTTTGCAACTTTCAACAACTTGCATTTGATAACTTTTTCTCCAAGTGAAAATTCGCCACCACAAGAAAACGCCTCCAAGATAGCAAAAAAAGAGAGAGGTTATTGTAGATGGGCCCAACAAAATTTTGTAGGACTAGATGAGAATTTTCTAAGCGTTACGATGTCCGAGTAATCGCATGCTGAAGTTCACAACCATTTTGCACTTTGGACCCTTAAGGGATTGATCTGGTTGAACATAGCTTAGAGAAATTTCGCGTGTTTGGGTGCGAAGGAGGACCATGCCTAGCGTAAATGTACCCACCTGGACATGTTGGAACCCACCTGGACATGTTGGAATGGTTCATTTGGTCATATGAGATGCAAAATGAAATTTGCACCACTTTGCAACTTTCAACTACTTGCATTTGACAACTTTTTCCCCGAGTGAAATTTTGTCACCATAGGAAAATGCCTCTGAGATAGCGAAAACTAAGAGAGGTTATTGTAGATGGCCCCAAAATGATCTTTTAGGATTAGATGAAAATTTTCTAAGAATCACGGTGTTCGAGTAATAGCATGCTGAAGTTTGCAGCCATTTTGCACTTTCGACCCTTAACAGATCGATCCGGTTGAACGTAGCTTAGAGCGATTTCACGTGTTTGTGTGCGAAAGAGAACCATGCCTAGCGTAAACGTACCCACCCAGATGCATTGAAATGGTTCGTTTTCTCACATGAGATGCAGAATGAAAGTTGCACCACTTTGCAACTTTCAACTACTTGCATTTGACAACTTTTTCACCGAGTGAAAATTCACCACCACAAGAAAATACCTCTGAGATAGAAAAAACTGAGAGAGGTTATTGTAGAGGGGCCCAACTTGATCTTGTAGGTTCAGACAAATATTTCGTAATCACCACGGTTTACGAGTAATACCCTATCATAGATTTTTTCCCTTTTGCACTTTAGACCCTTAAGGGATCGAGTCGGTTGAACCTATCTCAGAGCGATTGTACTCTCTTTTCGATGGAATTAGGTGGGAAGAAGACTTAAATCCGTTTTAGTTATAGTTTGGTTGGATTTCAAGTGGTTAGGAGAAACATGTTCTGGGGTAACAAATCTGGTCTAAACCTCTGTCTCAGTCTAATTGGCCAAAATCCCATGTCAAGTGGCAAGGTTATCCTATTGTGAGTTTGGTGAATTCATGTCCAAGTGGGCTTATTTGAGAGAAGTTGTGTCATCTCTCCTATTTGGTTGATCCACTCTGAATCATGGTTCTTGTTTGTAACAACCTCATTAGGTCCCCTTGTGGCGTTGTAGATTGGTGCATAGTAGTTGTTTGGTTGAATGTCATACCCTAAGGTATGTTAGAGATGACCTAGGTTGCATCAATTTATATGAGGCATACGCTACCCCTACCTTGTCAACTCTACGGATTTGGCAAGCCAGTGAGCTCACTAGCTTGCCAATTCGGTAGGATTGACAAGGTAGGTGGTGTAGGAGCACCTTGGCACCTAGTCACAAATCTCCATGTTTGATGGTCAGAATGCACCCTTGCATTAAAAATGTGTCAACAAGTGAATTTGAAAGCCTAAAAGGCAACATGAAAGATTGTATCTCAATGAAATAATGGAGTCATTAGTTTAGTTAGTAGGAAAAGTGATACAATTGCAAATTTGTGAGTTGCATAATGCAACAAATTTGTAATTGCAACGGTTATGTGTTTTGAAAAGTTGGTTTCTTGGTGGTTAGGGGCATTGATCAGCTATAGGAGGATGAGAAATTCTATGTAAATCCTGGAGAGGCTCGAGTTGTGGTTGTTGGATTGGAGGGAAAAGAATAAAGCTTGGAAATTACCATAGTTTTTGTGAGACTGGTACTGTTACTGGTACGAGAGATTGGTACGGGTACTGGTACGACATTTTTTTGAAAATAGGAGATGGGGGTACTTGGAGGCGCCTCTCTTTTTTTAATATAAAAATTTATAATATATAGAAAATCTGAAAATATAATGACATTGAACTTTCAAAACAATAGTAGTAGTAAATTTTAAGAATGAACATTAACTTTAAAATTTGAATACACAAAATGTCAAAAGGTCAAAATTCAAATCCAAATGTCATTGTCACATTGTGTCAAAGAGCCAAAGAGTTCATACTTCATACTTCAAATTCCATAATCATAGTTTTAACTTCTAAGTTCACATTTGACATTACATATTCAATTACATATTGAAATCATAAATATTGATAGTTCGATTGGTTGATATGCAAACAAAAAAATAAAATCAAAAATGTATTTGATATCTCATATCATCTACACCACATCAATATCATCCATGTCAAGGTCCTCAGTTATGAGGCTCTCCAAATACTCATCACTCTCTAACTCAGGTTCCTCTATTGGTAGTAGAACTGGGGGTAAATCAATAAGGCCATCAGGTTCAACCACTTCATCCACTATGGCTGCAACATCTCCATCAGGTGAAATTTGGTCCCATTTTGCTGAAGGACCCTCATTGTTGCAGGATCTACATGAGAGAGAAGGGGAAGTGAGCTATGAATGTACACCAGGTTCTCTGCTTTCTTTGACCCCAATCGGTTCCTCTTTAGTGAATGAATAAAACCAGAAGTAGTCCAGTTTCTCTCACAAGATGAAGAGCTAGCCACTTGTGAGAGTAATCTTATAGCAAATGATTGCAATTCAGGTGTTTCACCTCCATGGTTCCACCACCACTCTATAGGGTCTTTTTGTGCTTGCATATCATATAAAGCTTCCACAAAATAAAAGTCACCATGCCCATGTGAAAACTTATTCCATTGACTCCTCATAACTGATGCTTCCTCACCTCGGCCATATATCTTTTTTATTCCATCCAAAAACCCCTTCATTACCTCTATATCCTCATATGGAGCCCTCTTATTGGTCTCTTGTATATTATTCCATTTAGGATTTAAGGCATAGGCAGCATAATGAAGAGGTGTATTAAGTTTGTTGCATCTTCCATGCAACTTTTCTTCTATCAAAGGATATAGTGAAGGATCTTTTGCATCTGTTGTCTTCTTAATTCTTTCACACATGGAATCTATTTCTTCATAAATTTCCCCCAAACATGGCTTGTCTGAATCTGCAAATTTGATCACCTCACATATGGGCTGAATAAAGTCCACAAAAAATCTAACATCAGCCCAAAAATGGTCATCAAGTATCATACCTCTCACCTCAACTGCATCATTTGATGTAGATTGCCTCCAAGCTGCCCATGCATCACTAACAACCATGGAACACAAAGCACCTTTCACTTCACAAAGATGGTGAATAAGAATAAAATAAGAAGAAAACCTTGTATCAGTTGGTTTGAGAAGCTCCACCTTGGAATTTTTTTGATAAATAGCTTGTGGTTGGTGATGGTTTCATATAAACATTTAAATTTTTTTGCCATTTTCTATGAGAGTTGAAACCCACTCAAACTTGCCAATATCTTTGAATGCATTATTCAACGAATGCACACAACATGGTGTCCAAAATATATGCTTGTATTTCTTTTGCACCAACATGCATGTTGCTTTACAAATAGGGGCAACATCAGTAACAATTTGGACTACATGTGATGCCCCTACCTCTTCAATGCCATCACATAGCTGGTTAAAAAGATACTTTGCATTTTTTTCTTGCCCCGAACAATCTAATGCCTTCAAAAAATAAGGCCCTTTGTTGCATGTTACCATGATATTAAGTAGTGGACGGTTTCTATTATCTGTCCACCCATCCATCACAATGTTGCATCCTTCTGAAGCCCACACTCTTTTCAATGGTGCAATTTGTTGCTCTAATCAAATTTTTTCTTTATCAATTAGAGTAGTGTGAAGCTTTTCATACATAGGTGGTCTATATCCAATTGGTGCATTGTTGATTGCTTGGACCATCTCTGTATAGAAAGGTGATCGAACAACATTAAACGGTATTCCATTGGCATAAAATAAGCATGCAATTTCTGCATCAATTGCTTCTTTTCCTTGCATATCAGATAATCTGCCAATGGGGTTTGAGCTACCAATGTGTGGCCTCTTGTGAGACTGAGAACTTTCTATTGCTACATCTCTTGAAGACACATCCACCTCTACCTCTCTAATTTGAGTTTGATTTGTAGCAGTTGCCCATGTTGCCCCTCTTGTTGAAGCGTGAGAGCTCATATTAGAAACTTTACCATCAACCCTTTCTTGATCTCTCACAGCCTCGTATCGTTCCACCTCATTTATACAAGGATCAACACCTCTTCCAGGTATGTGAAGGAAATAAGCCCTCACCCTCATTTAAGTACCTTTCCATGAAATTGGGCATAATTTGCATGAGATTGTGGTTGTTCCACTTGAACCCTTTGGCCCCCTAACATGATCAACATACTTCCACAACAGATACAAGGCTTTTTCATTTCCCCCACTCGACATTCTTGATTCAAATTTAGAAATTCTATAGAAAAACAAAAAGAGTTAATATTCTTAAACCATAGATAATAATAGGATAGTGATTAGGTCTCACATACATCATTCATAGTGGTTTAGAATCAAAACAACATTATGATCCATTTATGGCATGAAAATAATAGACATAATAATAGTACATAGTTTCAAGGTAGAAGGCAAAGCATGAAAGAGGTAGGACAATCCATACATGGATAATTAAAAGGACAGTTGGGTATGCAAAGTGAACTGGGGTAATGACAGTCATAACATGATACACAGACAAGTCTGTGTATGGAGGGCAACACTATGGAGAAAGGGTAGTGATCTTAAAGACTTAAACACATAAGCTAAAGAGTGGTCCAAGTTTGTGGGAGTTAACGAAAGCTTTAGGCTTGATGCATTTAAAAAGATCTTTCAAGAACTCCCCTTTTCACTTGAATTTTTCTTGTTTTTATTTGTTCCTTGGTTTTTGTTAGAGCAACCAACAATGGAGAGCTGAAGCAGTCACTGTATAATGGCTGATGTATTAAAGGACTAGATAGTTATTTCATTTTCAACAGTAGTGTTTTGAAAATACCTGCTAGCAAGATTACAAGATAGAATGGCATGGAATTCATGAAATAGGTTGTATAGTTGAGAGATTACAAGATTTTTTATTTTGAGATACTCGGTGTCAGGGAGCATTGTTGAAAAATGTAGCACAATACAGTGACATGACTGTCATGGCAAATGGAGATGGCAGTTACCTTGGATTAGGATAATGACTGAAAGAATAGAGAAACTCATAAATAAGAGAGACAGTCATGAAGACAGTTGACAGTGGGCAGTCAAGTGACTAATGAAAAAGACATATCACATTCATGAAGGTGGTTTTCATATCATGATAGTCATCCTTGCACATGATAGTTGACTTGTGTTTGGTGCCTTGGCAATGTTTAGTTTAATCTTTTAGTGCCTTAATTCATCAAATTGCTCCTACCGAGTTCCTGAACAACCTTAAGGGTTTGGGGTTATTCTAATGGAATAACCATCATCCCACCTACTTTCATCAAATGTAACTTGGTGGGATGATGTAGTTGAGTGTAGGGAATGTTATTTAAGGAGTAGGAGGTGTGGAAGGATGATCCCTTGGCTTGAAAAATATGCATCAGTAGGGGCAATAAAATATGCCTTTCTACAATTGTATTAAACATTATTTCATTCTTACTAATAAATCCACATATTTTTCGTTGAAGCCAAGTTTAAATGTAAACCATGAATCATTACAACTAATTTTAAATGTAATTTACACATTTAATTGAGGCATATATTAAGGAATATACACATTTGCATGTATTAATTTCTCATAATTTTAGTATATCAAAAAATACACTAAGTTAATGACAAATATTACAATAGCGATGGAAGAACATCTTGAAAATCTTCCCATTTGTCAATACTTCTAGCAATACATGCAGTGAAATAATCCTCCCATTTCCAGCACAGATCATGAAATATATTGTACTTGAGAAGAAACAAAAGGAGTTGCTGCCCAGTTTCATTTTTCCATTCCACCTCAGCTAGCCCAGCTATTTGCATTCCAAAATGGTTCAAAACATGTACATCCCCTTCTCCCTACGAAACACATGGGTAGTAGCCTCTTTGTGTTTGTGTAGTATCATAGGAATTCGGTCCACAAAAAACCTGTAAAAGCCTCTCAATCTTAGACATAGACTCACATAAAAATCATTAAAAAGAGCAATAACTAAATAATATCAGTCATACAGTTGACGAGACCTACTATCACCTTCATGCATGCTAGATAAGGAGGTCGATTGAAGGTCCTACAATGGTGATGTGCCCCTTCGCTAATTTATCATCTCTCGATAACCCTACGTATAAATTTAAAATATATCACTGAGAGGCTTAATATAAAACTTGAAGCATATAAGAATCCGATAAATCTAGGAGATGGAAAAGAAAGAGAAGATTGACAACCAGAAAATGCACCAACAACCGATGTTTCTCATACCATTGAACACTTGCACCACCAACCGATGTTCTTTTCTTATATACTTTGACAAACTTCAGTATTACCTACAGTCACAATCAGAAAAGGATCAATGACAGTCATAAATGCATATGACATCAAATAGTAATGGTGAAAAAGCCTTAATGCAAGGTGTTGGTCCAAAAGAGTGATCAATAACATGACTTTACAAATTCAATGTGCATACTTACAAATCAATCGAGGGAACCATATGAGTCTTCTCTACTCTTTATTGTGTCGAGTATTTTCTTGTGGTCAGACTCACGCACTTTCCATAAGTTATTGTTCGCAGGTCTGCCCTTATATTTGATCAAATGAACGTTGGTGGCGACGACAAGGTTCGAATAGTGAAGAATTTTTGGATGCATGTCGAATTCCTCAAACAACCAAACTGCAACATTCATAACTGGATACCTTCGAAGCCATGTTCCAATAACAATCACCAAACCTATAGGATATTCTATGTTTTCTCCGTCTATAACTGGGGACTCCAATTTATTTTTGGCCTTGATACAACGGTACAGGTAATAATCTATACCCTCTTCATTGCCTTCATCTGCAATCACTGCATAAACTTTCCCTGCATTGATATGTTCATCTTGTTAGATTTATTTACCGAGAAACATAATAAAACTTGTAAGTAAGATATATTACCTAGTTCTAGTAGGTCTAATACATGGTCAAAGTCAATGGATGACTGCATCTTCATGATTTGTAGAGCCGTCAGGAGCTAATAAGTGTCAAGTGGGGTTAGACTTCTTATAGACCATTCGTCAACACACTCTATTGACTCGCAATCATTCCATGATTGAAGTGTACATGCATAAAAAAAGCATGTCGTCTTCCTTGTATGGATAGTCCATGTACCTGCATTGGAGCTTCTAAAAGAGTGTAGCTCACTTGATCCTATTAGTGTACAACAATCCTCACATTTTTCAATGTTAGTATTATCTACTAAATGAAAAAATCTACAAACTCAATAATTACCTTCACTACCTGAACCCATTGCACCATTGCACCACTAGACAATTGATCTTGCATCTGTCAACTTTACACTGTTTGTGTACTTTAACTCTTCTCTTGCTAGGGCTTTTTTGATACATGCACCTGCTCCATCATGCTCCCCCTTTCCATGCCAGGCCTCTAAAAAGTTCCACATATGTTGAACACCACTAATCCTACGCATCCTGCTCAACCAATAAAACATTATGTCGTTCTTGAATTGTGATGTACAATTATTTGACCATATAATATGTTGACTAAATGATATGCCCCTACTAGCTTGATCAACATAGAACATATGAAAGCAACCTTGAACAAACTCTATAGAATGTGTGTGATCATCACTGATGTAAAAGTGATACTCCCTCAATACTTTCCTATTTTCCTTTGTACTATCATTTGCATGAATGAATGTTATATGCACAAATATAGCAACCTGCAAAGAGTTGTAGTACTATGATTAGACCTCGTTCTGTGGTTGTAGTGTGTAGTTCTCAACGAAGTCGAAAATTGAAACGATATAACGAAGTGGAAATGTGTCCTTGCATAACTTGAACTGTGAGTCCAACCATTGTGCTCTGTGTGTATGCGTTGAATAATCATAGACCACCTTATCACGAAAAATTCCCATAAACTGATACGCTAGAATCTTATCACTGACCAATTCACACTTCTTTGCTTCTTTCCCATCTTTTAGACTGTATGCCACTATCTTATATTTTCCAAATTCCACAATTTTGTCTCCAATTGTGTGTGTACTAGCCATGCGTTAGCAAATTGGAAAATGTTGCATGCCACCACAATGATCACATGTGTCATCCAAACATGATTTTTTGTAAAAAAATTGACCATCCTCTCTTTCACATAAAATGGAAGACAAACATTTCCTTGACTATTTAGGTGGAGGCATTATGTTACATTCCTACAAAACATTGTCAATATGCATATCTACACATATACGTCGATAAACATCATAATGGTTAGAAAAATCAATATGAACCCTACAACAACAAGTAGTGCGTGTGTGATTTATTTTAACATAAAAAGGCTTTAGCATTTCAAAATACCTTTGACATATTTTAATTTTAGGAAACTTCTGTACAAAATCAACAAAATATTGGGTTTGAGTGGTATCCAAATAATGCATTGGATGTGGCTCATGGTTTTTACTACCAATTCTCCTTCTTACAACATCTCTTTGATTAGGAGAGGTCCTTGTGTTATCTTTCCAATAATTCACAATTAAAGATCTCAAGCCTTGAGCAATTCTTGTGTCTTTCCATGGCACTCTACCCGAAAATTCCTATAAATCATTGCTATTTGGATCCTCCACTCTTTCACACCTTCCTTTGGCTCTCATTAGAGATGATCTAATTATTTTCAAAGACTTACTTGCCTTTGTAAGGTTCACCTTGTTCCTTGTTTGATTGCTTAACAATGTTGTTGTCATCACACATCGTGTGGCACAACTATCCTTTGTGTGTGAGGTGGAACCCACGCTCTTGTATGCACTCATCAAGTTCTTTACAATGGAATTTTCACTTGATTCATTCAAAACTCTTAGCCCAAGAGCCTTCATGGCGAGCCTAAATTTGAGTTGGCTTATCATTTCAACAAATAGTTGGCATCTTCCACCCTCACTTAGCTTTGCAAAAAACAAACTCCATATCCTTTGTGCATATCTTTGACATGTACATATTGGAATCTTATTAGGCATCCATTTCAAAACATTGGAATCAATATCAATCAAAAATGTAGGTTTTCTATGAAAAATTCTAGGAGGAGTTCTCAAATGTAAATTTGTGTCAATATTGGGAAGGTCAACAACATCAGGGATAGATCGTGTACCTTCAATTGGAGGTGCAATTGATGACATACCTTGAGATTGACATGTAAACGATGTTGTACCTCCAACTTGAGATGTCGTTTGTGGAGTGCCTTCAAATAGAGATGTGTTTGCTGATGTACTTTCAAAACATAATATTTTTGATAGTGTGTCTTCAATTGGAGATGTGATTTCTGATGTACCTGGAAAACCACATTTTGTTTTAGATGTGTCTTCAACTGGAGATGTGCATTGAGCTTCACCTATGGTTGATGATGTGCCCCCAAATTTTGTATCCATTCCTATCCTTCCACAAAATTTCCTCATTCGTGCCCTTTGTTTTTCCAATTTGACATCTCTCTTAGATTGCAGGGGAATTTTTGGCTATATGGGCTGCAATTCCTTTGCTTCACGAGCTACATTTTTTGATTCTCTTCTCCTTGCATTTTTAGCTGCACGTTCTTCTGGTGTTAGAGGCTTCGGTCGTTTCCTCAACATGACCTTGAATGCTACATGTTCAAAAACACACATATACCAAAATTAAGTAATGCATTTTATAAAAATATTAATATCATTGATTACATTGCATTAAATATGAAACAAACCAAAGCATTTTATGAAAGAAGGCAAAGAGTTGTTTGGAATTATCAAAAATGTCTATGCTAGACAATATTTTTCATACATGGTGGAGTTAGATGTTTGAAGGGTTAGATATTAGAGTAGGGATTTTGAGTGTGTTTGAAGAGTTGGCAAAGTACTTAGAGGCTGATGCAGTACATGTAGGGATCCACAATGAACTTGTTCAAAGATTTAGAGGAAGGCTCTTAATAAACTTACACACAACTTGATCACTTAACTTACCAAGAAACACCATTTTTGATGCAGAGAGGGGTGGAAACCATTCAATACAGCAAATCAATGAGAATCAATCAGATTCCAAATTAAAACCAGATGTTCAACTGAAAATCCCAACTTCTACCAAACTTTCCCTTGTAGCATAGGTAACCCGGTTCAAGGGCCTTTTCACCAAGATTTTTCAAAACACTTGACAAAATCAGGGATGATTAAGATACCCATTTGCAAGTTATAAAACATAGGTAAACCCCAGCATCAACTCCTTTGGACCAACATTGACTTCCAATAGACCCACCTTGAAAAAGGCTATTCAATTGGCCTAATTCACAAAGAGAGTGCCTTTTAAACACTACATCTTCACTCAAAATCCTCAAACAGAAGTATTTTATGTGTCAAAACCTCTAATTTCTTGATTTGTTTCCAGGTCCAAGACCTCTAGACCCCTAATACACCAAACCCTCAATTTCAAGCAAAATACTTGGGGTTTTAATGAAACTCCTATCTCCCAGACCTGGCAGACCCATACAAAGCACCAAAAAAACTTACCAGACCTTGCACATGGTGAATAATACATTACATGGACAATCCTTCCCACACTTTTTCAAAACACCACTTGAAGCCCTAATTTTCACCATGAAAAGACTCTACTACAGTCCTAGAACATCATCCCAAACACCCAACCTTGACCCCACAACATTATAAATAGGTTAGGAATGTATTTTAAAAGTTATAGTAGGCAAAAAAAGTGTAATGGGTCGAATTACATAATGAAACCCCTCAATCCAAGAACACTGTGAAAGTAGGTAGCAACAGTAAAAACAATATAAATTTTGCCATACAAAGATTTAGAACCTCTAAATAGATGAAAATGAAAGCTAATTCATTAATATACAACATACAACTTGTTTCATATCATCTTAGAGTCTGTATAGGCCTTACAACAACAAGAAAAGTGAGAGAAACCAATAAATTTCTAGAAAATAACGATCTTCTTGATAAGAAAATGGGGTACAAATCAAACAACAACCTCTCCTTCGAGGTATTGAAGGTTATTAAATATATTTTGATTTCATTCCAACTCCCTTGAACTCTGCAACTTTTGCATCTTTTAACAACTTTTCTGGCCACATTTAGCCAAATTGCAAGCTATGACACAACTAAACTCCCTTAGCTCCAAATACATTATAAAATCGTCTAATTGACCTTACTGAACACAATATACTCAACATTAACTAAAATACTAGCATTTGACCATGCTCACTAAAGATGACATTTTTGACAAAATTGAGCTTACAAGGTGGTCTTGCACCAGAGGCTTGGAACGTTAATTTTGAAGTTGTGGACCTTTTGACTAGCATTATTGAACTTGAACATTATAAAGGTTATGATGAACAATTCATGGATTAGAGTTTCTAGTAATATTGAGTTTATTTCATTATGTTAGGAGTGACTATTGTATGAATACAATATTCCGAGCAATAGACTTACATATGGTGGGTTTTGTTAAAATCTTCCAGAGGTTTAGAATGGTAGTCATCTTGAAAAGCATAGCTTGTTATTTATGGATGATCTTTATTTTGTTTTAGATGTGAATTGGTTAGTTCAACATTGAATTGAGGTTTTTGAGATTGAAGATTGTTTGAAATTGATCTAATTAAATGATTGTTGAATCTTTTGTCTCCCTACTCTGCATCACTGACCTAGGGTATAAGTTGTTGCCACCTAAATGAAAACTAGAGACTCTTGTGTTTATTCTTCTCAAAACCAAATTTTTGATTGTCAAGGAAGTCATGAAGAATATGAATTCAAAGAAGGGTTTGTGATGCTATATCTTATAATTATTCACTATTTCTTTGGAAATTAGGTAACTTAGAAAGACAATAAGCATTCTCAATTGCATAAAATTTCCCATTTTTTATTTATTAGAAAGGTAAATGGTATGAATGAATGGAAACTTGCATTAACAACTATGTCAACTCACTTGAATTTACCTAAGCACATGTTCAATGAAGGTGAATTTTTTATGGAACAAAATAATTAATGGATACTTGCATTAACATTGATGAAAGCTATTAGGTTTTCCAAATTAGATGAAAATAAAAGTTTTCCAAATTAGTTGAAAAAGAATGAAATACAGTGAATTCCACTAGCCATGCTGGAAATGGACTACTATAACCAATGCAAATATAATTCATAAGTAAATTTATGTTAAGTAAATGTCATGTTTTTAATTTTTTTGTTCTTCAAACTCATAAAAATTGAACTTTTTTATGCAAATCCCATCTAATTCAATGTTGAATTCTATGTCCAATTGTTATGATTAATAAAATCATTAAGGAAATTTAGTTTATATTGTCAAAAACAAACAAATATACTAAATATAAACATTTCAATTTACCAAAATGAATATATTACCTCAGATAATGTAAAATGATGTAGAAACTTCAAAATGTCTTCTTCTAGGTTGTCTACCATTCAAATTGGTGGTAAAAAGGTGATGGATCAAGCATAGATTGGTACAATATGAAGTCAACTGCATAAAAAAGGCATTTTTGACTCAAATAAAGCATTGAACCAAACAAATACATGAGAATGTGGGCCTGAATCATGGGGTCAAGCCTTATTTTACCGTTTCAAGGTAAAACACATTTGGTGAGTGCCAAATATGTTGTTTTGAAAAGGAGAGACTTGAGAGAGAGGGAGAGAGATAGAGGGAGTGAGAGAGAGAGGGAGTGGGAGAGAGAGAGAGAGGGGGTAGGAGGGAGAGACTTGAGAGAGAGAGAGATGCAGAGAGGGTAGGAGTGAGACACCTTAGAGGAGAGGGAGTCAAAGTGGGAGAGAGGGAGTGGGAAGGAGAGACCTAAGAAAGTAGGGTGGGAGGTAAATGAGGCCTGACAGAGAGGGATTGTGAGAGAGGGAATTGTAGTGACACTGATTAGTGTAGGTAGCATGGGAGGGAGTGAGACCCAAGAGAGACAGACTTGAGAGGGAAATAATATATTCAATTTTATGGTTGGGGGAGGAAGACCTGAGAGAGGGAGTGGGAGAGAGATATAGGGAGTGAGAGAGAGAGGGAGTGCGAGAGAGAGAGAGAGGGGGTTAGGAGGGAGGGACTTGAGAGAGAGAGAGGGGAAGGGGAGAGGGTGTGGGAAGGAGAAACCTAAGAGAGAGAGAGAGGGAGAGAGGGTGGGAGGGAGACACCTAAGAGAAGGAGAGAGAGAGTCAAAGTGAGAGAAAGGGGGTGGGCAGGAGAGACCTAAGAAAGTAGGGTGGGAGGTAAGTGAGGCCTGACAGAGAGGGATTGTGAGAGAGGGCATTCGAGTGACACTGATTAGTGTAGGTAGCATGGAGGGAGTGAGACCTAAGAGAGACAAAATTGAGAGGGAAAGAATTTATTTAGTTATATGGTGGGGGGGGAAGACTTGAGAGAGGGAGTGAAACCCTTAAACCGTGAACCCTATACCATCAACCCTTAAAACCTAATCCATCAACCCCCATACACTCTTAATCACTCAACCCTTAAACCCTTAACCCTCAACCCTCAACCCTCAACCCTTAAACCCTAATCCATAAACCCTTATACCCTCTTAATACCTCAACCCTCAACCCTTAAACCCTAATCCCTCAACCCCTATACCCTCTTAATCCCTCAACCCTCAACCCTCAACCCTTAAACCCTAATCCCTCAACCCCAATACCCTCTTAATCCCTCAACCCTCAACCTTTAACCCTTAACCCTCAACCCTTAAACCCTAAACCCTCAACCCCCAACCCCTATACCCTATCAACCCTCAACCCTTAACCCTTAACCCTCAACCCTCAACCCTTAAACCCTAATCCCTCAACCCCTATATCTTGTCAACCCTCAACCCTTAACCCTTAAACCCTAATCACTCAACCCTATACCCTCTTAATCCCTCAACCCCTCAACCCTTAACCCTTAAATCCTAATCCATCAACCCCCATGCCCTCTTAATCCCTCAACCCTCAAACCTTAAACCCTAATCCCTCAACCCCTATACCCTCTT